>JBAMCK010000158.1:600000-1142406 GCA_037075185.1 Drosophila pseudotalamancana
TTGGGTAATTGTATGCACAGATTGGATGTATGTATGTGTGTCTGTCTGTCTCTCTGACACGCGTTGACCATAAATTCAATTATGTATAAAATTTCACAACAATTTTTGGCTCACTTTTCCTCTAACGCAATTTTCTATTTAATTTGCTTTCAAGTGACAATCTGGTTGCTCTGCGGTCATAAACTTACATCCTCGTAAATAACGCACACATTGTACAGTTTGACCTTTGGGTCATGTTTGGCACGCCGGCTGGCATTGATTTTATTTATGCATCATTTGATTTTACGGTTCTTGCGATCAATTTGCTCACATTGTGCAAACACTTGAAATTTATAGTTTCTCGCAAATTGTATGCATTTATTTTAATGGGGTTTCATCACTAGATGTGGCACAAACCGTTGCAGAGTTAACGGTTAAACGAAAATAAGTTTGTTAGCTGCATTTTTAGTTTTCTTAAATTATGAAAAAGCCCAAATAAAATCCTAGTTCCTCGCAAGCCATAAACTAATTGAATACAATACTGGCGATGACTTTGATATCTGGCATCAGGCTCAACTGTAAATTAAAAGTCAATCACAGTAAATGTACTCCAAGGCATCGGCAATGCTTCCACTCCCAGGGCGAAGGTTAACTAGACATTAAATTAGCATACATGCCATAAAGCAAATTCGATTCCTATCGAAGAGCCGGTGGCGGCGGGCTCTGCGATTTATATAATAAAGGCACTCAGCTGTGCGTCAAGCACTTAACCCGCTTTTAGCAATAAAATTAACTTTCCATAGACTCGGGTCCTGGCTACCAACACGTACAAGCCGAGCGTATAGGAAATTAATGGTTTAAGGCAAAAGTGTTTAACGAAAGTGGCAGGCGGGTGCACAGTCAAGGAAGGGGGAAAAGTCACACACACTCACACACCCACACACACATACACACCCACACACATGCGATAGATTGAAGGCAGTAAATTCTTGGACTATCTGTGTATAGTATTGGCGCATAAAAGCCAAAATACTGAAGGCACGAGCAGCCAGTCGCATGTCAGCCGAAAGCTGGGGATCTGCTGGCTGAAGCGTCGCTTCAATTTGAGAAGAGAAGCTGTGCTTAAGAAGGCGTGTAATTGAAACATTCAAAAGACAATTTCCAAGTCTTAGCACAGACACACTTAATGGACGCAAAAGACATGGACAAAGTTAAGATGTGAAATGCGAAAGAAAAATGCCAAACCAAAGCAGAAAGGAAACGATAGAATGGCAGGGGCTGGCACAAGGGCAAGGCGAACAACTGCATCGGCGTCCCAGCCAGGATATACCGCAATCAAGCGTGACCGGGGGTCAACTGGGTTGCCATGAAAAACTCTATACTTATTTATGTCGAGCTCTTGCTGTTGCTGTGGGTGTTGCTGTGGGTGTTGCCACCACTGTAAGGTAGACAATGCGGCCTGTGCGTTAATTAAACAAACATTCCAAAAAGATTGATGGCGCTTTGATTGAAAAACAATTGATGCAACCGTGTGGCAACATTAGCATGATATTGGACGCTTGGACAAAACAGAAAAAAAAAATAAAAATAAAAAAGTAACAGCAGCAGCAGCGTGTGGCTCTTATCAGCTGACGTGCCAAAAGTTCAATATGGGAGCGTCTCGTGCTGGCTTCTTGCCCGGCATTGGCCATGGCAAAGTTCGCATAAATAAAACTCCAATATCAATAGGGCCGTACACACTTATGTATACATAAGCTGATTGGCAGCGTTATGTGGTCCGTTTCGTTGCTATTTTAATGGATTTTTGATTTCCACATCGAAGTGAAAGTCGGTGGTGGCTTGTCTGCCATTTTTTATCACTTATGTAAACAAGGGCCATCCAACATTGGGACAACACTTGGCACTGACACGTCTTATTTCCATTAGATGGGATTGGTTAGCCCCATACACTCAGGTCATGTAGGAGCACTTATCTAGAGCTGACAATAAAAACTAAATATAATTGTCTTATGCATATATATTATGCATTCGTTTTCTCAATAGTAACTAAACTATCACTAAAAAAAATGTTAAATTCAATACAATTCAATAAACTGAGAAGATGCAGAACTCAATTTAATCGCATGTATTAAAATAAGTAGTAGCTGCTTATTTGCAGTTTAAATAGATAATATAATTAGATGATTTTAATCACGTCATTTATCAGCCTGTTCCTATATTATATATTCTAAAGTAATCAAATCTTAATTGACTTTTTAATTTATTTGATGACCAAGAATTCTTGAAACTAATTATAAAATATTTTATATTATGTAAGCTTTGATAATTAAATTGGTATTCAAACTATTCTTGATATCATAGCTGACTTTAACAAATATAAAGTTACAGTTACAATGATCAACAAGTATGAGAACTAAGAGATACCCCTTATCACTACAAACTAAAATTGTGCTGGCAACTAAAATTGGGAGGTATCAAAAATTAGAAGTATTCAAAATATGTATGTTTCTCAGCTAAATATATATGTACATATTAAGTTTGATACCTCTAGCTCTTAAGAAGTAGGAAATATGCTTAAAAAACTGAAACGTGTTATCGGTAACAAGAAACGGAGAGTTATCACTAATCCAAAACTTACTTCATAAGTGTGTGCAATAGCAGAATTCACAAACAAAAAGAGATACTGAAAGAGAGAAAGGTCTCAATCGACTCTGCTGTTGATGCTGATCAAGAATAAATACCCTGTGGGGTCTGGCAAACCTATTTCTGCCTGTTACATACATTTCCTCAAAAACATACTGTTTGCCCATTTTCTATGGGTTCGGGGTAGAGAAAGTTAGAACTTTTTAAATGCAATTATATGAGCAACAAATTCTTTGATTCGTTAGCTCGTCGTATTCCTTTATATTTACTTAATAATTAATTACTGATCTATCAAAAGCTGAAATATTTGCTGAAAATGATACCGGTATGGAAAATTTGTTATTAATTTACAATAAAATGTGCTTCGCAGCTTCTTTCCCAATCTGTTTTATACATTTACAGAGATCCAATCAATAAGTGCACGGTAAACAATTTGTGGTCTCTAGGTGTTGCAAGTATATTTGTATATATCCAAGTAATCGGTGGCGTATATATATATATATTTCTACAGATTAATATTACATTTCAAAGCGACAGTAAACATAGTTAGTAAAATACATGACAATCAAATAATCGTATTGTATATAATTTATATGAATATTCGTTGGCTTTTCGAATTCCTTTAAGTTTAAAGATGTTCTAAGGTGTTCTTAATCTTACCGAAAACTCCTAAAGTTGTAATTTGTTTCAAATACTCATATTCATTCTATCAAAAACTTTGTTTTGGGTTTTTTTTTTGTGTTTCATGTAAAAAATAAGATATTTACGCATGGGCCAAGTCTTTTGTTTGTCTGTCTTTTTGTTGTTCATTTGTTTGGTTTGTGTGTGGTATTCGTATTTGTTTTTTACGTATAAGATTTTTCCACTCATAAGCACGCTATATTTGAATAATTAAATCTAAGCCATTGGTGGTTAATTTTACAAGCATTGCTAACTTTTTTATAGCCTAAACACACGGATTGAATTTCGTAGGTAAATATGTGCTACATCAAAAGATAAATATTTAGTTAGTTAGTTTTTAAAATTTTAGTTTAGTACGAAAACATTTTTATATTGCTTGTTGCGATTGACGCATATATAACACATATTGCTTTTCTTAATTTATTGTACGAATACAAACATATGTACCTTTATATATGTACCTGACACACATAAATTAATAAACGCACTACAATAACAATCACAAACATTTCAAACATCGTGTACAGTTCACACTACATGCATATCAAATACGTGCGGTATGAACGAATATACATTTGGTATCGCTAAGCTGCATTAAGTATATAGATTCCCTTGGAAAGGGGTGACACGTAAAACAGCCACAATAAAGTTTCTCTACTAAAACTTGTATAATAAATAATTTCTTATATCACTGTGTAGAGGGCGCTGGATCTTATATCCATTCACAGAGCTATTAGCTTGGACTTGCAATTCTCAGTTTCCCACATTTTCAGTAAAACATCTCGTGAGCCTAGACTTCGACCAGGAGGAGAGTTATTCGCAGATACGCTAGTCGGGGATCTCGCGCCCGTCTGCAAGAAAACAAAACAATGAGAAATCGGCATATACAAGAAGTTAAGTTCTACCCACCTTAGATGCTATTTTTCGTGGATCCAGATTTAAGCCAATATTCTGCATACCTTTTGCGAGTTTAGTGAGTGGACTAGTAATGTTCTTAAGCTTGTTGATTTCGGGGTCAACTTGCTGACCCAGCGGAAGGTTTATTTCATTGGCACTAAGACTAAAAACGGATCAAACACATTGTAAAAAAACGCACATATATTTTTGCCACACACGTACATTTATTTTTTAAGCGTTTTGTAATAATATTATTTTATAAGAAGCAGGCATAAATAATTATTTTATTTTGTAAAATAACACATGCCTGGAATATTTATTTATGCGCTAATATAATAAATACTTTTTGTATATTTTAAAGCAATTGAACGAATAATAATTATTTTACAAAATACTTATGAACTTAAAAGCTATATGTAAAATAAGTGTAAAATAATATTGATTTACAAAAGAACACAAATAGTACAAATATATGGAACACGAAACAGGATTATAGATTATAGATAGATTGTCTAAGCACAAAAACAAAGCACACTACAGTATGGGATATTAAATGTAAAATACCGACCTTGTCTGAAGCTTGGCATTTCCCCCATCAACGTCTACTTCCTGCGCCTCTTGAGCCTGCAAGCATATTTGTGGATTTGGTGTTATAGACCGCTCACTCGAAGCATTCTCCAGAAGACCGTTGGGTAAGTCATTGGTATCAGTTACCGTTGTTATAGAAATGGTGAGCACATCCTCAGCCGTTTTGCACAAGTTATCCATTTGCTCCAGTTTCTGAATTTTGTTTGATGAACTGGGCAGCTCTATCTGGCTGCTCATGACAATGCCAACCGAGGGCAAAAAAGCGTTTTCATTATAGGCAGCCTTATTGACAGTCACCTCAACATCCGAGTCCACCTCAGGCTCATAGAGACTATTGTCCCGCTCTTCGGTATCCGTGCTGCTGGAGCTGTTTGCGCGCTGCTTACCACCAACTGTGAAAACGGCTTTCTCGGCTTCCTGGCAAAAGTCCAAACCTGTGCCCTCTGATTGCCGCATTATTTGTGGGTTTAGGGTGGCGGCAACGTTTCCGGGTTGTGTGCCACTTGATGGCTTCTTAAAGGTCTGACCTAGTTTTGAGAACTGTCCAGCTACGTTAGACAACGCCTTGGAACTGAACTGCACCAGCTGAGATTCAGATAGATTGCGTGGCATACCTTTGGGAACATCTAACAATGGCACCTTAGACTTTCGTCGCTGCAACACACCACCAGTAATAAAACGAACATCTGGATTGCCGGCGTTCTCCAAAGCAATTCGAAACATTTCTAAAATCGATGTCAGTGATTCGGTAACCTCCTCTTGGGTCTTAATAACGTAGGCCGCATTGTTAAAGAAACGTAGATTAGCTGAGCGAAACATGTGAAAATATCCTTCCTGATCATCGATGCAATAGTTCAAGCGAAGGCATAGATGCGCCGACGAAGTGCCTTGAAACATTTTTGTTTGCTGATGCATACCCATCTCGATGAGACGCACCTGTGACAGATTTACCTTCTCAAAACGTACAATCTTGTCAAGATGCGAATCGTATTCGGCTACAATATAACAGTCGTCGGTAAGTAGTAAGACGGAGTCCACCTCGGTTTCACTGATGTCACCGGAGCTAATAAAAGTTATTGAGAAATTTAAGTTTATAAAATTATGTTTTATTACTTTGCATTGTTTACCTTGGACTGGCGTCGATTAAGCCCCAGGCCCCCACTGGATACTGCTCTGAGCTTAGCAATAAGCGACGACAATCTTCTACTAACATTTTGGCATGCTCTGCACTTTCAGCATCAGTTTCATCTGGAGCAGGTTGACCGCCCAATGCGCTTAGCGATTCGGAAGAAACATGATTCCCCAGCATGAGATTAATAGTGGCTTGTCTGTACGAGTCCTTAAAACGTGCTAGGTAGTAGCTGCAAAAGTAGAGATGATTTATAAAGTTGATTTTTAACCACAACTAAACTAAAGAAAAAAGCGAGGTGCAAATGGATGATATTAAATGATTAAATGATATCAAAAATCGAATGGTAGTATACCTTTTGTATAGAAAGAAACAAGAAAACTGTAACAATTGGAACAACTAAGAACTGTAATTGCATGAATTTTTTAGATTTGATTGTTTGGCCATCAACTTGGTCTTCGGGGCTGGGGCCACTTAAGGTCCCATCTGCGCACCTGTTAGTGACAATCGACTCGAGCAATTTTAGCTCTGGTCCCAGGACGCCCGCATGGTAATATCCACGTAATGGTGGACTTGACTCGGGTGTGAGTATTTGCATTATAGTTTCTAGGACATCATCCTCTCTCAATTCAGCCGCCTGATTCAGTTTACCCTGCATCAGATCAATAATGCACTGGCGAAACGAGTCGGCAAAGTTTTGAATAAAAAAGCTACGAAAAAGTGGGCACGACATTAGCTAAGAGTCATATATTAACAGGGCTTATATATATATACAGCTTGCTATTGGTTAGTGGTCTACTTTACCACACATAGTTAGTATAGCCAAAGAGTATTCGATAAATTTGTGGTTTAACTCTTTTGATTTTAAAGTAACGTGTACAACTTAATTGAAGCTTGAACAAATAAAATTGCCGGGTGAACGTTTATTATTAGTTAAATGAGGAAAAAAGCATGCGGCATTAGTTAAGTGGGTAAACAATTCTGAAATGGCTTTTGTTGAATTTTTTCGTCATTAAAACACGATTGATAGCAATGCGATAGGTTGATGATGGCCATATTCATAACTTAACAAGGAAAACCCAAGGAAATATCAAATGTGATTGCTTTCGATTTCAATTATAAATAAATGGTATATAGATAATAAATATCATGTTAATAGATAAGGTGTAAGCAAAAACAAATAGAAAGAATACAATAAGAATATTACAAACCGATTTGCTGAATTCATGCCATCCTTCATCATCCCACTTATCTTGCGCTCACCCGTTCGTGTATAATCTCCCTAGAATATAATATATGTATGAGTTATATATATGTATATTTTTTTTGTCGGGTTTCGACCCACTTCTTACCTTCAAAGCGTTTGTGCCTGCATACTGCCTGCTTATAATATCCCCATTGTTTGCCCACAATACATTAAACGAGGACTTTAGTGCCTCCGGTAATGGGGAATACGGTGGCGAGATTCCCAATTTAACTAGCTGCGATTCTAGAATGTCTTTTCCAATTGCTTTTTGTACCACATTCGTGCGATCAAGACAATCCATACAATTAACTCGAAAAACGGACTTCTGATTGCAGATCATTCCGCGCTGATCCCGCCAGTGGAAGCCCATGGCAGCTACCTCTGGTTCAAGCGCATCGATCAAAGCAGATACATTCTCAAAGCGCATGCCACGACTTGTCGATACAAATACACGTTAATATCAAAAATTACATAAATATAAGTTTTCGTTACTCACCAATGGTCGTGAAAATCAAATGTGACATAGATTATCTCTTCTTTGTTGAATTTTATCACATGCTGCGCATAGGTATCGCCAATAAGTTTTTCCTTTCCGCTCTGCTCCACCAGATTAACAATGCATACGCGCTCATAGATGGACAGCTCTTTGGTAAAGTGTAGGTCAAAGGCTTGTTGAGTCTCAGCCACGTCTCGATCCAGTCGTGGTGGTGGGCGATATTTGTAACCCGGCTGACTCCAGTAGACGGGCACCGAACCACGCACCTGAGTAAACGACAACTGATGCTGGCGGAATGTGACTATTTGTTCCGTCTCAACGTAGTTAGCACAGTTGCCGTTTTCATCTACTCCGCGTCGCTTATAACTGCAGATATAAAGTTACAGTCGATTTGTATTTGTTGTTAGGTACCCTTTCACTTACCGCGTGCCTGCACGATGACGCGACCGTCGCGAGACCAAAGATAATGTAAAGCATTCATTTCCAATAACGCAAGCTTCCACTTGCACATAACCTTGAATGACCGGCAGTATCCATGTCTTATCCTGGAATATATAATATATTGTAATGAAGACATTCTAATTTTCTCAATCAATTACGCACATTCATTTTTAGTAAGTCTCCAATCATATGCATGTTCCAGAAAAATCTCTCATCGGGCTGTTGCTGCGCAGCATCCGTATTTACATCGCGCCTCTGGAGATTGTTTGTTATGTCGCAATCAAAGCTAAAGTAGAAGCTATCTGTCTCATCAAATATCTTGTGCAGCTCCTCGGTAATTCGTCGTTCGATTTGTCGTGGCTCTCGGATGCCCACCGAGCTTTTTACTTGTTTGGTAGCCAAATTTGCTGCTTGTTGCGTTGTGGTTTTTATTGTGTTCCCAGCGCTCTTTACCACTCCCCACGTTTTATTCATACCCTCAAAGAGTTTAGTGCTCTTCGTGCTAGGCACTTGTGCAGTGCTTCCTCTCGCATTGTTGTTGTTACTCGATAAGGAGCTATGCGTGGGCGTAGAGTTATTGCTTCTGTAAAACAAAATAGATTATATTAATAATTGCAGTATGCTTACA
Source organism: Drosophila pseudotalamancana (assembly GCA_037075185.1). Lineage (NCBI taxonomy): Eukaryota > Metazoa > Arthropoda > Insecta > Diptera > Drosophilidae > Drosophila > Drosophila pseudotalamancana. Next base: position 608,729 of record JBAMCK010000158.1, read on the forward strand.
AATTTTTAATTATTACTTTGTGTGCTTGGTGCAATTTGGCAGCTCAGAGTCCGGCTCATCTGCACTGAGTATGCATATGGATTTGATCTTGTACACCAAATGCGGTGGATATAGGACACCAAGGGGTACAGCTTCTTTGACGACCACCAAATGCGGTTCATAAACATTTGGCAGCGAGATGACGCCCACAATACCATGCGTAACTCCAATACATTCGATGTCTTCCACTGAGCTGAGATCCCATCCTGCAAAGAAAATGTTTGAGTACTACAAATGGATCACCAAAATAGTTGCTTTCCTGAGGTACACATTACTTATATTTATATAACCGACTCATGATTAACTCTGCGGCGCTTACGTCGAACAATGAGTTCGTTCAACCAAGTAAACTTAAAATAATTATTTCATTCATGTCAAGGACTTACAGATAAGCTATTGATTTATAAGTTTTTGACAAGATGTCTCAGGAATATCTTGTCTTGTTTGTTATTTCAAATTAACTCTTACTCTTGTTGACAATCAATCAAAGATAAGATTCTTACTACCAAAGAGTAATCATTTTTTTGCAAATATTCTAACATGAGTATTTTTACCTCAACCAAGCTTGTTGAAAATTACGATCGATTACTATATACAATCTGATGAATAAGAATGTCAATGTGTGACCTGAACCTGGTGCAGGAACCACCCTACTTTCCAGTTTTGATCTAAAAATAGAAATGAGTAATACATTGCGTAGAAGCTTATCGGATCCTTCATGCGGCCAGCTTAGAGATTACAAATTTAAAATTAAAAATTTATTTAAGGCATATGAATTTCCTGTAAATCTTATCTAATTCGTTGCTTTGTTATTTTTTTTTTCTGATAAAGCAGAAGCAAGCTTATCTCTTAGAAAAAACATAAAAGATGAATAATGGAAACAAATACGCCTCAAATTTACGATATTAGTAGATATCCAGAACCACAATTAATACATACATACATATATTCTTTATGACACAGCTAACAGGGCAAAAAGCAGTAAAAATACATTTTCAGAGATTACCAATTGTTGACGCAGAGCAAACAGTCTAACCTTGAATAAGATTAATGTTTGAAAAAGGATGGTGCTTAAGGCAAAGGTCATAGTTTGTTGATGATTCACGGTTAAGGGTCGTGGCATGAATGAACTCCATCAAGGAATTCGACACTGAAACTATTGAAAAAGCAACTAAGGACTTTCCAAATAGCGTGCTAACCAAATTGTGGCAATTGTGTTGCCCACGTAATAAACATGCAATTAACAATACGCTAGTCGAAGGCCAATTAAAAGGATATACAAACAAATTTGTATAAGCCAGCCATGTAAACAAAAGAAATGTGCAAGTAAACACGGCTGATTGCTAAAGCATAATTGTCCCAGAAAGATTAGATAATTGACGTACAGCGACCTTTTTTTAGAAAACAATTATTGTATGCGTATGCACACACTTGACACATTTTATCACAAAAGGCCAGACACAAACGCCCACAACAAAGCGAAGCAGACAAAGCGAGAAACAAAAGTGAGCCACAGTTTTATTCTAATGCCCATTCCACCCTTGACATTCAGTCAAAAAAAAACTAGAACAGCATACACACACGCACACACACGCAAACGTCTATAAACAATTCATTTGCCAGGCTCAGGCAGCTGGAAGTTCGTTTTAATTTAGGATAGCCACTTTTAGCGCAATGCGCAATAAGGAAAGTCAAAAAGAATAAACATTTCGGTTTACAAAAACAGCTGCTCCCATCTACTTAAGCACTGATTCATCTTCGTAGTTACCTGGCTTTATTGAAAATTCCGACGTCTTGCGATTCCACCAGAGACTCTTGTCTCGCTTCACAAATATGTAGTGTGCATCGGTTTGAAATACCTCCATTATAACGCGCGGTTTTGCTATATTTTTTGTGACATTTTCAGTTTAAAGTAAATTTTTGTGTAATTAATTCTTTTCCATGGTTATTTCACCTCTTCAACTGTTTTGGAACTGCAATCAAGTGAGGACAATTCACGGCGAACTAATCGATAAGAGCCACTCAATTTATCGGCTCACACACGCAACAAGCAGTCGTACAACTAAAAGTTTGAGCCGAACCAGTGTCAAACAGAATATTTTGTATTGTACACAGTAAACATTGTTTTTTTCCTAATATTTGCTTTCATGTCATTTTGGCAATCAGGGCCCTCTTTCAGTCAACAAAATCAACTCCGTCAATAAACAGATGTACGTGCAATTTTTATAGGGGACTTGGTCTGCTGCGTTTATCGATAGATTGTGAGCAATAACATCTGCGTGACACAGCAGGCAGCTATTCGTATGTGTCAAACAGCTGTGCGCACAAGTCTCAAATGGAAGCACAAATTGAATAACAATAACAACTATTTTTTGATACATAGTCACACAAATTAATGGCGCTGCGCAGCATCAAGAAACTGGAAGTGTTCCTTAAGCGATGTAGCGTGCCCACGTTGTACTACTGCACTAACAAATCCGCGCACAGTGCAACCAATCACACCAACAGCAACACCAACACCAATACCAACACTAACACCAATACAAACAGCAACAATAACAACAATGATAACAATAACAAAAATGGATACAGCGGCTATAGTTGGCGCAGCGCCATTCGCTTCTTTGTGCCATTCTCGCTCGGAGCGCTTGCGAGCACGATGGTGGCCCAGCGAGAGGAGCTGACGCCGACGATATCGGCACGTTCGCTAAGCGGTCGCCGGCGGGAATTCAATTTCATTGCGGATGTGGTCGCCGGGTGCGCAGACTCTGTAGTCTACATAGAGATAAAGGATACGCGGCACTTTGACTATTTTAGTGGACAGCCAATTACAGCATCAAACGGATCTGGTTTTGTCATTGAGCAGAACGGGCTGATTTTAACCAATGCTCACGTGGTTATTAACAAGCCGAACACAATGGTACAGGTGCGCCTCTCCGACGGACGCACCTTTCCAGCAACCATTGAGGACGTGGATCAAACTTCCGATCTGGCAACGCTGCGAATTCAAGTGAACAACCTCTCCGTGATGAAGCTGGGCAAGAGCAACACCCTGCGTTCTGGTGAATGGGTTGTTGCTCTGGGCAGTCCTCTGGCGCTGAGCAATACGGTGACGGCGGGCGTCATCAGCTCGACGCAACGCGCCTCGCAGGAGCTGGGGCTGCGCAACCGCGACATTAATTATCTGCAAACGGACGCTGCCATTACATTTGGTAATTCCGGCGGTCCGCTGGTGAATCTGGACGGCGAGGCGATTGGCGTTAATTCCATGAAGGTAACAGCTGGAATTAGCTTTGCCATACCCATCGACTATGTGAAAGTGTTCCTGGAGAGGGCTGCAGCACGGCGTAAGAAGGGATCGGCCTACAAGACGGGCTATCCAGTGAAACGGTACATGGGCATCACAATGCTCACCCTCACCCCTGATATACTCTTCGAGCTCAAGTCGCGAACGCAAAATATGCCTAACAGCTTATCGCACGGCGTGCTTGTGTGGAAGGTTATTGTAGGATCGCCAGCGCACAGGTAGGTCCTATAACATATTCCATTAAAATTAAATATTCAACACCTTTCATCCTTGCTTACTTCTAGTGGTGGTCTACAGCCGGGTGACATTGTGACGCATATTAACAAGAAAGAGATCAAGAATTCCTCGGATGTTTACGATGCGTTGGCGGACGGTAAAAAGGAATTAGATATTGTCATTTTGCGGGGCGTTAAACAGTTGCGAGTGACTATCACGCCGGAAGATCCTTGATCTTGATCCAATCCAGACCCACCCACTCACCCTTCTGCCGTCATATAAACGCTCTCGATTTTGGTAAATTGCCTTTACATAAATTTGTATAATGTTTTGTGATTTGCAATATAAAAAGGAACTGCCAGAATAACGCAAATGCAGACGCTAATTAGGTCACTTTCACGTAGCATCCAGCAAATTGTCAAGCTGCGCGCTAAATTCAATACAAATTATAACATATCAAATTACGGAATTTGCCTGAAAAAATAGTTGTTCATTGTATTATAAATGCAAACCTAACAGTGTATCCCTTAAATTATCCTGCTCGCAGTTAGACATGTAAATTCGACAACTCTCATTAAAGTAAACGATGTAACTGAATGTAACAACGCTAACGAAGCTGTCTATAAGAAATTTGCATTTGATCGAGGTTTCTAGTATCTGGGAATAACAACAAAATCGTAACTTCCAACACGCATCTGCAAAGATCTTCGATTTCTCTTTCCAGGCAGCTCGTCTGACAATCTGACTGCCGTCTGCATCTGCATCTTGCGGTCTGTCCGTCCGTCCGTCTGTCGGTTCGTCCATCGGTCCACTCGAACAGCGACAAAAATGTATTTACGCTAATTGAAATATCTTGCGTTGCGATCAATCGATGCCATATTTTTTGTAGGCCAAAACTTGGAACAGCAGCAGCAACAACAACAACAACAAAAGCTTCAGCTCCAAAAACCGAAATGCAAATTTCAATAAATTTATGCAACTGCGTTCGCTTTTTTTTTTTTTTTGTGGGTGACAAGGCAGACGATGATGATGATGATGATGTTGTACCTGTACTTGTTGTTGTTGTCGTTGCTGTTGATTTCTGTCGTTGCGTGAAAAGTGAAATTCTTGATTATTAATTTTATTTTCGCTTTTGGCAATGTGCCCGGCCTGCCAGTTTGCCTGCCTGCTACGCTTTTTTAGCTGTTGCACATAAATACAGTTATTGAATTCAGTTTTCGCCCCTCACCCACAATATCCGCCTGCTGCAGTTGTTGTTATGCGTTGTTTATGCGCCAGCGGCCTTTATGACACTGTTGGCACTAAGTTACCTTTATTGCATATAAGCCGCACGCATAAACGCGGCCTTATGTTCATAAATTTGCCAATACTCGACGCTCGACGGTCGACGGTCGACGGTCGACGGTCGACGGGGTTAAGCAAACAGACCTCTCTTTGTCGTCCGCATGGCGCTTGCACTTTCTTCCATTTCTCGGCACGATTTACGTTTCTTTTCTCTTTCCCCTGTCTTCTACCCTGCTCACCTTTGCTACAACTAATTGAAATATTTAAAACACCCGCAATACTATTCCAGTCAAACATTGCAATTAACTTGTGGTCGAGTTAAACGAATTTTGTTGTCTTTGTTGTTTTTGCTGGCGCGCTTAAATTACAAACCTGTAAGAAATCTTTTTGCTAGTCTATTTTTTATGCTGTCCATGGACTATTTTATAAATGTTATGCATAAGCGTTTCAAAATTGAACCAATGTATTAAAACTTTTTATTTTAATATGATACAAAATAAATAGATATAATTGTAACAGAAGCTTTGAATTTCATTTCATATTTACATATATATTTTTTTTAATTTATAATTTATTATTAAGTGTATATATTTTTTTTTAATTTATAATTTATTATTAAGTGTCTCTTATTTCTTTAAGAGCAACCAAGTTTCGGTCTTAAAATGGTTTGAAAATGCAGGGTATTTAAAATAAAGATCATACTAATGTGGTTGTCGCTGATAGAGCTTACACGCCTCGTACAGTGAAGCATCTTATTGTAATGCTTATAAATGGCAACAGTTACAAATAATTGCAACAGAAACTTAAATTTTCATATTATATTTTTATTTATTTAAATTATATTGATGAAAAAATGTCTAGTATTTCTTAAAGAGCAAGCAAGTTTCGTTGTTAAAATGGTTTGAAAATGCAGGGTATTTACAGTACAGATCATACTAATGTGGATGTTGCGGTTGTCGCCGATCAAGTTCACACGCCTCGTCGACAGCAAACAAATACAGTGAAGCATCTAATAGTAATGTTTATATGTATTGCACTCTTATAAATGGCAACAGTTATAAATTGTTGCTTACTTTCCCATCTCGCTGGCTGTTCATTATTATTAAATATTTTATTTTATTGATGAGGGTCCGTTTGGATTATCGATCTCTGATGTTGTTGTTTCATTCGCTTGCGATTGAGTTATTAAACGTGCTGTTAATTGCGCCACCTGACAATCAATTCGAAGCCGTGATGCTTTGTCGCATTAACCCAAAAATGTCAGACATGAGATTTTGCACGTGTAATTATGTGTTCGGACTGCCATTTGATGCTTGACACGACCTCAGCACGTTTCCGAGCTTTGGCACTTAAGTGCGACCGAATGGCAACAACACCAACACCATCAGCAACAGCAACAACAAAAACACAACAACTACATTAACAATAACAACGACTTTCTCGAATGTTGTTCCCATGAACTGTTCACATTTAAAGGTATTGGCAGGCGCAATGAAAACTGCATAGAGTAACTGCAATTGCAATTGCAACAGCAACAGCAACAGCAAGAGCAACAACAACAAAAACATACTTAACATTAAAGTTCATGACACACAACTGTAAAATATTTCAGTGCCTGCAACTTTTACCATCGATAACAAATGGCTGCGACTTAGCGCCCCCAAAAGTTCAAGTCCCGCATATGAAAAGTTCTCCTCAACGTCGGTCATGGACAGGAAGTCATCGATGGTAACGCCGACGCCGACGCCGACGCCGACTACGAATTCGACTCCAACTTCGACGGTAACATCTTAGACAAAAAGCAAAGCCAAGAGCAAGAGCTGGACAGGCGGTGCGCACCGCCAATGGCCAATGCCTGGGGCCATAAATCATTTAAATATGCCAAAACTTACATAATAATTCTGGCAAGGCGATCATACGAGCGGGCTTCAATATGATTATAATTGACAACTGGGCATCGGGGGGGAGAAGCGAGAAGGAGATTCGGTTTGGGAGTGAGTGAGCAGAGTTTAAGCTAAGGCTAAATATGTTTGCACATACACATATAATATATATATATATATATATATATATATATATAGAAATTGTGTCTTGGCATCGATACCGTCATTGGCCAGCATTAATCAAGAAATCGAGAAACACTTTTGCCGGCAAAACGAGTTGGCTAATGAAGTCATCGTCGATGGAACTGTCCAAATTGAAATGTATTTAAGTGTGCCAGTTTATGCGGTGTGCCAAATTGTGTCCAGTTGGTAATGGACTCTGCTGCGGAGTCCACTAAATTAACAAATGCATTAAATAAAATATTATGGAAAATCATGAAAAATTATGATGATTACGCGGAAATGTGTGGCAACCACGGGCAACTGGCAACTGGCAACTGGCAACTGGCAATTGGCCACTGGGCAGAAAATGTGAATTTATGAAATTGCACAAGCTTTAAAATTACTGAATTATTGCAACAATTGTCGGTTGCTGGTGCCAACTCGCCGCAGGGCGCTGCACAGTTTTCATTTACATTTTGCACTTGGTCAAATAACATTGGGAAAATGTCCAACAGCGTCTGCGAGCCAGCAGAGAGCTTAGTGGGTCAGTTTACTCATCTGGCTGGGCAATATGGGGTCTCTGTCCGAGGTCCGTATCCCGGTACTGGCTCCGTTTTAGCTGTCGTGCTCTCTGGCCGTGTAGTGTTTTATAAATATTTGCGCTGGCGTAAGAAGTCATCATCATTAATAATTTTGGAAAATTTCACCTGTTTCACCTGGAAAAGCGACGCCGAGCCGAGCAGAGCTGAGCTGAGCCGAGCTGAGCTGAGCTGAGCTGAGCCGAGCTGAGCTTCCACAGTTGTTTTCTTTATTTAGGCAAATTCATCAATTATGCTCAAGTGCGGCCTCAAGTTCGTTGCCTAAATCGTTTGTTTTGCAGCACAGATACGATGGCGCCAGCCAACGCTTCGATTGAGAACGCTGTAAGCCATGCCTAAACGAGCTTCCTAGCTTCATTTAGCCCGACTCTGAATCGAGCTACTATGTGTATTATCTGTCAAGTGTCAAGCGGGGTATCCGCCGCTCCCCCCCACCCCATTAGGCTGCTTGATTGATTTGTCAGCGTTTCGTTTGTGACTCGCGCACTAGACAAGCATCTAACGATTTATGTTCGATTTCAATGTACAAATGCCATTTGACCGTTTTCGACAAATTATGCACAACCTGCAGAGGCCTTTCAGACATTCAGAATCGTTTGAATAAAATGATGTCATCGCAATCGAGCATCAAATTTGATCGAAGCCGAACAAAAATAGAGCTTAGCACAGTTGTTGAAGTTGAAGTTAAAGCGTAGAAATCAGGCCAACTGAATCACTTAATTGTTGCGATTTTTCTCAAAATTGAAACATCTTCCGGCATAAAGAGTCGTCCACTTGCCGGCAGAGGCGGCCGTGTTGCAGCCACTTGTGGCACCAAGACGTACGACGTGTGCGCCGAAATTAGTTTTTCGCATGCTGCCTGGCCTGAGGCGTGAAAAGATTTTCGCATGCAAGGTGCGGCATTAAGGCGGCACCGCCACCAACACCAACAACAATAACAACAACAACAACGAGAGCAGCAACAGCTGCCGTTAGCAGCGCAGCAAGTGTTGCTCTAATTTATAAAATGCTTTTTGCTACCAAGTTGGCAAAAACCAAAAAAAAAAAATGTTAAGACAAATACAGCTAAAAGTGCTATTAAATATTTGTGATTGACTAATTGATACTCTATATAAATATATTATTTATTACTTGCTTACACACATGTATTTATTGTTGAATTAACAATTGTTTCTGCTAATTAACAAGAATTAGATATTATAAATATCAATAATATTTGATTAATCTTTTATTAATTTTGTGTTTTAGTATTTCGTCTAGTTAAAAATAAATTAAATTTTTGATTATATTTTTTGATGCTCTCATCGTTGCAGTTACCCTAGTTAACCATGTGGATAGCCACGGTGTATTTTATACAAATTAATTGCTTGCGGTTCTCACACACAAGAGCGGGGCAAAAATTTCACTTCTTTTCAAATTCCTCGACGCTTGAGGCATTTCTTTCACACTCTTTGCCAGTGTTTTTATCGCCTTGGTTGGTGATCTTGTTGCTATCGCCGTGGCTGCTGCTGTTGCTTATACCTTTGTGTGTTATTTTTTTTTTTTTTTTGTTTGTTTTTTGTTTATAATGCATGAAATGCTGGCCCAAGTGCCCACCCATCATAAATGCCGTCACATGTTTTAATTAAATGCCAGCCAGCGGAATAGGCACAAAGCTCTAAAAGTTTATTTTTATAAGCCACATTAATTGAAATTACACCACACGAGGCCTCCCGACTTGGACGATTGCCTGCCAGCCAGCCAGCCAGCCAGCCAGCCAGCTTCTTTTTTCTTGATTTTTATTTTAGCAATAATTTATTTTTACTATTTCCTCGCAGATGTCACATCGTTGACAATGTGGCAAACGGCGCAGTTGTCCGAGGCCCCCAGCAACACTTTCTCCCATTTTTTCATTCATTTGTCGGGAACACAGAAGGCATTTCTTACGGATTACTCCTTTTGTTGTTGCTGTTGCTGTTGCTGTTGCTGTTAGATGGTAGTTCAATTTTATGTTCTATTGCCGCCATAAAGCCAACAAATAGCCGCAGCCGCCATAAAAGCTGCAACACGCTTTGTCTTAGTCAACCTAGTTCGTTGCCTAAGTCTTTTGTTTCTCCGACAGCTGTGCATCAACTTTTTCGCTGTGTGAGTATCGCCAGCAATATACAATATACAATATACAATATACAATACACAATAAATATATATGAACTACAAGCAACTATTTTTGTTTAACACATGCATCAATCAGATTGACCGACTGTAAATGCGAACTGAATGCTGTTTTCATAAACAACATCGAAACTCATGCAAAATGTCATTAATTTAGACTCGGCGAGTGCCAAAACAGAGCAAAAAAAAAAATGTGGAGGAAAAAAAAAGTTAAAGCCAAAGCTGTGCTCCAATCAAGTTGAGCATTTGTCTCATCGCTTAAACATTTCAATTTCACTCGCAACTCTGTGCGAAGTTTCTTTTATTTATGGCCACTAAATTACGTATCCGCGCGGCCGTCCCGGCCAGCCCGTGATTAATGATCTCGACTAGCTGCTAGTCAGAGCTGAGCTAAGGCATATGACTTCCTAACGATACAAATGTACCGCTATCACAGTACAGTAGCAACACATGCATGTTGCGGCAACATGTTGCCGACCGCACGCTAATCAGGTTAATTGTCCTTCAATTTCATTTGACTAACTGCGGCAACAGCTTCCGTTCGTACTGGCAAGTATATATATATATATATATACATATAGCCGGCTCATTTTAATGACTTGCCAATACCAATGCCAATTTATGTGCTGAGCTGGCAGCTAATTCAATTAATGTTGGCCAATTCTCTGACACAAATTTGAAAATCACAAATTTAAGGTAGCACGCCAGTGAAATTGCCATGAAAAGGAAAGTTGTCGCTGCTAGCCATGAATTATGGCAATTTGATGGCAGCACCAGCAGCAGCGGCAGCAGCAGCAGCGGAACACCAACCATTTACAGTGTTTATCTGAAAGAAAACGCGAAAATCCTTAAAGAAAAATGCACATATTTAACTAATGATGGTCACTTAACGCAAACTTAACGACAAATCAACGCCGTCAACAGCAACAACAGCAGCAACAACAACAACTTTCCCAGACAAAACGTCGCTGCGTGGGCGTACAAAAAAGTTTTAAAAAATATATAAACATAAAAATTATTAAATGCCTTTGCTGATTATGCGCAGGCAGCGTCCGACCATTCCAAGTGCCTCGTGGCTCCTCCGTTTGTTGTGCTTGCTGATGATGCAGTTGCTGTTGTTGCATTTGTTGCTGTTGCTGTTGCTGTTGCTGTTGCTGTTGTTGTTGATGATGACAACAACAATAATATTGTTAATGATAATGCTTATGAGTTTTCCATGTAACAGCTTCAGCAATAATAACAACAGCGCCGACTATCACAACACAAACTCTGAGACACAGTCAGAGACAGCTGCAGCGGCAACAAAAACAACAACACATCTTCAGCTGATGCTTCTCCACAGTGTGTGTTGTTGTTGGTGTCGGTGTTGTTGTTGTTGTTGTTGTTGCTGGCGTAGTTGTCGGTTGATGTTGTTAGAGTGATAAACGTTGTTCATGTGCAATTAGTAAAAATGCTTCGCAGCAATAAAAACTTAAAAATTAAACATAGTTGTTCGAATTTGAGATACCCAGTGGATAATTTGTCACTGATAGGATGTGACCTTAAAATTATCCCACCCTACAGGGTGACTCTGTTTTGAAACTGACTGATTAATAAGTGAAGAAGAAGAATAAGTGCTTAATGAAATATAAAATAAATGGCAACATGCTTGAGTTCGAATATTATATACCCTCTAATTAGTTTTTTTTTTTTTTTTGCATGATGCCATTGACTGAGATGTGTCAAAGAGATGTGAGATCTAGTGTTGGATTTGGGGTGTGAATGCTGATATACCCTGTAGAAAGAAACAAATCTGTTCATCGATTACCTAAATACACGCGCTAGCCGAAAAGTATGCTATAAGGAAGAATTAGTAGGGCAATTATTTATGCTGGCGATACACCGCGATTGCCTTGCTAGGGTATTTTACACACGGAACAATTTCTTTTCGCCGATATCTCTCTGTCTGTCTCAGGCTGAGCCCGAGAGCTACATGACACAGTTACTTAGAGTGAAGCCCGCTGCAGACTATTGGCCAGTGACTTGGCAAATGCAATCGCTGCAACTTTCCATCACAATTACATCGACAATGCTAACAAACATATTGACAGTTGAAAATCAAATTGAACATATACGCCGGCTAAAATCTACATATAAATTACGAGCAAAAGTACTTGTACAAGAGCAGAAGTACATGCCACAGTCTGTTCAGTGAATCATGGCAAGCATTTCGCGGAAATCGCCACCAACAACAGCAACAACATCAGTAACAGCAACAACAACAACACATTGGCAATCGGTTTTTGCTTGTGAGTACTTTCAAAATGCCTGGATAGATTTCATTGGCCGTCTCAGTTGGTTAGTCAGCATTTTGCATTTTGCCTTTTTGCATGTCGTTGATTTAGCGATGCATGCAATGATTTCCAGCTAGAACATCGCATTGACTCATAGCCCATGTCTGCGGCATTTGGGTTACTTTTGGCCACAGCCTGGCATATTTATGCGGCACGTGCTGGCTTAATACCATTACTATCATAAAGTAATACTCGTAGCTAGTATGTGGTAGTCGTGGTGCAACTTGTGTGGCACATTGCTGGGTGATTGCAATCAGTGGCACAGTTTGTCTTAGTCAGCTGTAAAAATAAGTTAATTGCTGGCTGCATAACGTTTGTCTTAGCCAACTTAGTGCGGGTCTGGGGCTTGCGGAATGCTACCGACAAGGTCAACAACCTCGCCGCCAATTGAGATCTTTCGCTTGCGTCTGTCTTTGCGGCATCTGAATGCCTTTCTTTTGTGCGGCATTGAAATACCGCTTTGAAATGTCGAACAAATCTTTTAAACTGCATGAATTGGCAAATTTTTGGTGTACTTTTTGGGTCGCCGTGCCCTTTCTCTCTCGCTCTCATTTCTCGCTCCCTTTTTCTCTGAGATACGTAACGGCCTTACATTAGGGAATACTCGAGTGTTAGCAAGTAAGAGTGAGCAGAAGATACTTTGCAACATTTATTTTAATCATTCTAAATTTCCTTTCTATATACTTAAACAAAAACTCCACTTAGTTATCCATTTACAACATTTTCTAGCCATGTAGATGACTTAGAATTGTATCTTTGTTAGCTTACGAGTTGGATTTAAATCACCTGCATACATTATATTCATATATATGCATATATTTAAATCGACTTTGCGAAATTCTATTTAGTCTTGTTGCTTGTGAATCTTACTCTCATGCATTCAAAAGCCCATAAAAATAAACAATAATTAGCATAATATAGCCAAAGCTCATGCACAGAATATTATCAAAAACAATTAAGAACGTTGCAGTTGAACGTCTGCCTGTCGCTCCGACTGTCCGATACTCTACTTAAATGTATTGAACATCCGTTTTGGATCTCTTACTTCACATTTGAAGAAGACGCGTATTCAGCGTAAATATATATTTATAGTTATATATATAGTTAGGAGCTCCGTTCTATCAGGATAAAATAAACTGATGAACAGTGAAATAGTCATAAAACCAATATACTCTCTTTCATTTCAAAAACGTGTACACAAGTTGAGGTTAGTTATATATGTATATAGTTAGAAGCTCCGTTCTATCAGGATAAAATAAAGTGTTGAACAGTGAAAAAGTCATAAAACCAATATACTCTCTTTCATTTCAGAAACGTGTACACAAGTTGAGGTTAGCTAATTTTGAGAGACTTCACTTGGCTTGTCTACAATCGAATACTCTTTAACAAGACTATCAATAATTTGAAAACTATATTCGTGATGAACTTTTCTAATGGAATGGACTAAATAATAAAAAATGTAAGTGCAGAATTTTCCTAAAATACCTTCGAAAGACTTTCTATTGCTTAACTAATATTCGATCGATACTTACTATTATAATAATATATATATATAATATTCCAATGTAATTTGATAGTATTTGATCACTCAATGGAAATTTAACTCGTTCTTCTTTGAGGTAAGTCTAAATACACCCAATAATGTTTACACTCTCCAAACAAGATTATAATTGTAAATATTTGTTATGTGATCATAAAATTATTCACATATATGAATATTTATATTTATATTGTTTAGGTAAATACATCATTTTTGCTATAAAAAGCCGCAGCTTCGCCGCTCGGCTGTTAAATAGGATTCAGCTCTATTCATCGCTATTGCAACCTTCCAGAATGAGATATTCTCTACTATTGCTGATCGCACTTTCTCTATACGGGACTCTGGCGTATGACTTTAACTATCCAAATACGCCCGTTATTGACGGTAATGTGTGAAAGGGAACCTTTTGGTGAATGGTAATGGTAAATGGCTAATTGAAAATTGAAATTAAATAGTGAGCTGTGACAATGCCGAGATTCAAAAGTACGTGAGGATCGGTGAAAAGTACTACTTTATTGGAGGATCAAAGGTGAGCTGGTTCGAAGCTGGACACATTTGTCGCAAATTTGGCGGAGATCTGGCGCTGATCGAATCGGCTGAGGAGATGAATGAGATTTCAAGTTATCTTGAAAGCCACGATAAGGACAGTTGGTTCTGGATATCGGGCAACGATCTAGTAACAACGCACAAGTTCATGTCAACCACGAACGGATTGCCATTGGCATTCACCTCTTGGTCCGCTGGCCAGCCAGACTATCCCGGCAAGGAGCAGTGTATGCACTTGTGGTTCAGAGAATCGGCCTTCCGAATGAATAACTGGGTCTGCACCGAGAAGGCAAAATACCTGTGCCAAAGGCAGAACTATACTCGCTGCAGCGATGCCCCTTCGATTGCCTGCTCTGCCCACATATAGATGAAGGTCTATATAAATCGAGCAAATGTATCAATATGTAAAATATTAAATTCACAGTTTAACATTGCAAATGGGTCGTTCGTTTGTCGTTCTGATTATGAATGTAATTTGTATTTAATTTATTGGGTCGGCCACGCCTCCCTTTCCCCTTTTGCACACCTTTCACCGCATACACGTTTTGAATGAGTTTGGCGTATAATAAACTTGCCCATAACAAAAGCAACAACCGCAACAAATTGAAATTAACTTACATAAATTGTAGATAAAAATTGTTTTCTTTTTGTTTTATTGTTTTTTTTTGTTTTTATTGGCGCTAGTAACTGCAGCCAAATTATGTTGTTTAAGACAATTAAGTTGCAAGAGGCGGAAACAATTTGCTGGGACCCGGAGCCAAAGTAAGACAAAAGCCAATGACTATTTCGGCCAACAACTAACAACAACAGCAGCAAATAGTGAAAAAGAGTACGCGCAATTTCAACGCATTGCGCAACGAACAACGAACAGTGAACAACGAACAGCGAACAGCGAACAACGAACATAATTGAAATTGAACAACAACAAACAACGAACAACAATTTGCAAAATCGACATTTAAATGTACATTAAAATTGCTGCTGCTGCTGTTGTTGTTGTTGTTGTTGTTGTTGCAACAGTTGTCGTGCCACAATTTGACTTTGGCCGGGAAAGTGGTTTCAGCTATTCTGGCCAGCTCTGGGCCACGCAGTCCTGTGGCCTAAAAGTGAGAGTCATGTAGACGCACTTGAGACTCGGCCCAAGCACAGAGAGCTTGAGCCCCGCCTTTTGGCCAGGGCCCAAAGCCCAGAGCCAAGAGGCAAGAGCTCGGAGCTCGGTGCTCATCATGAGGCTTGTTGCTAACAACTTGGCAGGGCGCAGTCTTTCATGACTTAATCTTATCAGACAAGCACTGGCATTAAAAATGCACTTCAAGGTTCTACAATGATTATGGCTGTGGCTCGTTGCACATTTTGTTAAATGGTTTTGCGGCTGTGGCGCATAATGCATGGTTGCAGCATTACCCAAGCCCAAACGTAAAGGGAGAAGAAGAGCTGCCCTTTGTGGAAAATCAGCAACGCTTGTTTGCCCAGCCAGCTGATTCCCATTATGGACAAATTAAGTTGTTGTGCGTGGCCCCAACTGGCATCAAGGTCGCACTTACGCCGGACAAGCCCTGCGCTTAGTTAATGCATCTCCGCCTTGACCTAAGCAAACTCAGCTGTTGCTCATGTCTTTCAGCCTCTTAGCCTCTCAGCCTCTCAGCCTTTTAGCCTTTTAGCCAAGCTACCCACGCCTCGCATCTGAGCCTTAATGCTTAACTTTATGACTGCTGCGAGTGCGTTTCTCTTTTCAAAATAGAAAAGCCAACACCACATAAGCTACTGTATTCGATCTTTGCCTTTGGCTGTGTGTTGGTGTGTGTGTGTGCGTGTGTGTCAGTGTGCCAGCTCTTAAGCTGATTTTGTTCTGAGACGAACAAATGCGATTTAGCCCATAAACTTTTGTATTAGGCGCTGTCGCAGCTGCTGCCTGAAAGCCATCATAAGTCTTAAGCATATTCTATTGAGGTTCACAGTTTGGACATGCCTCATCGTTGCATGTAGCTGGTCTTTGAGCTGGCTTCAAGCCGCAACAAGTCAATTGGCATTGGGGCATTGGTACTGGCACAGCATTTGCCAAAATCTCGCACAATTCACATAAACTGCCGCTCAAATCCAGCACCATATTTGGCTAAAATGCCAAACTAGCGGCTAATACTCATAAGTTTGTTGTGTTTGGTTTACGGCTGTTGCTTTACGTTCTGCCAGCTACAAAAATTGACGCTGTCAATTGCTTCACAATCATGAGAATTTTTGCGGTCGACAAATCCGTTGCCGCCTTTTATTTTTACACTCTGTTCCCGAAGGGTAAACGAGTATATTGGTTTTGTTCAATTACTGTCTTGCTCTTTATGCATGTTTCGCCGCCATTGAATTAAGAGTCTATAAATTTAATAAGAACACTGCCATGATACGCCTACGAAGGGGCGTGGCAAGCAGGAAATTAGTATATTTTGTAGCTGTAAATAAGAAAGAAACGCTGTTAATTAAATCCGGAAAAGTTGGAGCTATTACTGCTCCCGATTTGAAAGAAAGGCGTGACTAATTTGAATACTGTACAGCTTCCATTCCAGTGACCCCTTTTCAGAATTTACCCAAAATTTCTTGCCACGCCCACTAGAATGGATTTGTTTTAAATGAGTTCTGCTGTTCTGAGTCAGAGAATGAGAATTGCGCAGTCGTCTACAATGGAATCTTACTTTCTTGCTCGTTTGTTTTTTTGTTGGGTTATTACGTATACAACATTTTTTTTAAATTTTATTTTTTTTTTATTTTTAGTAATTACACAAATTGTTAAATGATGATGAAAAGTTGAAGCTATACTAGCTAAATGGTTTTCGATCAAATGTTTCGCAATTTTTTCATTGAATTTTCAGCTTTCGATGCTTACAAATTTATGTAAGTTCAAAGTATAAGGCATTGAATAAAGAATTTAGTTAACCGATTAGAAATAATTGATAAATTATTCTTAATTGAATGCATACAAATACAAATAATTGATCTTAATTACATACAATGGATAATTGCTCTACCTGGTATTGTTAAGGGCAAAGGCTAAATTAATTATGGAAAGGAAATATACTATATTAAAATGCATTAGAATCTATCTATATCTATATCTATAATTAATATAAGTTTGTATGGGGACAGATCATCGAATTTTCGTCAGACGAATGTTATAAGCAGTCGTTATAACAGGCTGCTACTGTAGCATAATATAAAGAGAATAAAGGTATACCACAAAAGTTGGTAAACTTTGGCTTATAACACAACAATCGAATATAAAACCAATATTTAACTGTGCTGTTAAAGATCAGACAGAATTAATATGTATGTTACATAATCTTAAATTGATTTTATTTCGGCCTGGCTCTCTTATTATGGCTTGTGGTCAAGTCAATTGGTGGTTTTTGAAAGTGACCCAAAATTCATGTGAAGATTGAGTAGGACTGACCCTGATTATCGTCCTCTTGATGCACTCTTAATCTTTGGTAGGGCTTGTAATAAATTTAATTTAAACGAAGCTCATTCAGAATCGCGCACAAGTTAATGAAAGTGAAGCTGGTCGAAAAAATAAGAGTACAATTTATTAACATATTACCAACAATTGTTGCAATTTGATTTGCTTTATAGCCGCGACGTGCTCGCGATGAGCCGCCAGCGATAAGCAGCAACTGCAGCACCTCCTGGACGAGAGATGAGATGGAATAGCCGGCCAGCTTGCAGATGCTGCCGCATGATGCTGCCACATGATGCTGCTGCTGCTGCGTGCTGCTGCCCACGATCAAAAAAACAAGAAATTCGCGTTAACTTGCTTCATGCTTTTGGGACCAGCAAAAAGTAAGAAAGCAAAATAAAAAAAAAAAGGGTTACACAATTCATTTCATTTGGTGCAAGACATAAATCAGAGCTGCAACAAGCCACAATTCCACAGCGAGGGGCCGAGCAGCCGAGCAGCCGAGCAGCGCGTCGTCTTGCTGGGAGGTCGATCCGCTGCCCAAGTACCCAGTGATATATGATTTTGTTAATTTAGTTCGTTTCAATAGGCAGCTACGTTTCCGCTAAAACGAGTTTGTTGCTTAAGTCTTTTGTTTCCGTCTGTCCACGCACAGAACCTTCCGCCGCCCCAAAGCTTGCGTAATCGAACTTGAAAAGAAATCACTCACAGTGAGCTGGGCACAACGAACTACGAGCATGTAACGAGGCTGAAACAAATGTGGTTAATTGGGCGGCTGTCCAGACCAAAGACAGAAGACAGAGGACAAAAGACAGAAAACTGTGGCACAGTTGCTTGACAGGCGCTGCACATGCAGATGGACAGCACACGGCGTCTGGTAGCGCTCTCAAGGTTGCAGTGAAAGTGTTTTTAGTTTTGTTTGCAGTTGTTTTATGACCTTTTTTTGTGGCAACGCGTTGCATTTCGCAGGCTTCGTGTCCGCCGCCATAATATTACTTATGTGTTGTATTTCTGCTGACGAATTACTAAAATGGCCAAGCGCCAGGCGGCAACGACGTCATCCACTGGTCACTGGCCACTTGTCGGCTGCCAGTTGCCAGTTGCCAGTTGCCAGTTGCAAGTTGCCAGTTGCCAGTTGCAGAAACAGAAAAAACACGCAAAGCCAATTAATGGGCGTGAAAGTTTATTATCATTTGCTTAGCGTCGCGGCGCCCGCAAGAAAATTAAAAAAAAAAAAAAAAAAAAAACAAAAAAAAAAACTGGAGCTGTGGCAGGGGCAGTGGCAATGGCTACTCGGCTTTTTGTTTTTAGTTTTCACAAAGCTATCGACAACAATGGACAGAGAAAAATATATATCTGCACATATTTATCAGTTTATTTGCATTGTGTGGCAGCTGCGATAAATATTGAAATGTGTTGAAAAACAGCCGCCGCACAGAGCGACATTTTAATTAAAAATGCAAAATGCTCTGCTCGTGGCACATGTGGCAAGTAGACAGCCGGGTAGTTGGGGAGCTCATCCTCTGTGGGGCAACATAAAGCACATGGCTGTTGTATGTGTAGCTGCTATTCAATAGCAGTGTACGCTATGGCCAATTATAAGTTCATTTACCTGACAACAACAACAATAACAACAACGATTGCCAGTTGGCATGCAAAACCAGAGGGAAGAAAAATGTGCATGCATGTGAAAAGCGTTGCCACCGCATGATAATCAGATTTTTAACACTTTCCATTCGGTTGTTCATTGTTGTTGTGCCTATTACATTACAGCTGGCCGCTGTCTGTTGTTGTGTGTTGTTGTTGCTGTTGTTGTTGTTGCTGTTGCTGTTGCTGTTGTGTTGTTGTATTTGATTTGATTAAAAACCGCAGTTATCTGCTTCATTTTGTCGCTGGCTTAATGTTAACATCGACACTTTGTTGACGTTGCCGTTGCTGCAATTGTTGTTGTAGTTGCTGTTGTTGTTGTCCGGTTAGCTGCTGCTGCTGCCGCCTGGGGGCAAACAATGTAAGCCGCTTGTTGCCAGGCTTGTTACCAGCTGCATTATGCGACTTGTTTTATGCAAGGCCAAACTAGAGGTCAGCTCCTAGGCTCACGGCAATTATAATTATTAATGACCTGCACTTTAAATTAGCATCTCAATAATGGCAATCAATATGAAAAGCTCAAGTCGCACGCATCAATAAAAAATTCAAAAAATAAAAAAAATTGAATTTCTCGTCAGGCTGCCAGCGCTGCTGCTTGATGGCCCGTTGCAAGTCTAAATTGCCATATGTGAGCAATTTCGATATACGAGCATTATATTATCATAAAAAAATAATCTCAGCCTTGTGGTTTCATTTAAATCGAAAATTGCGCGACCCGCAGCCAAGTCGTGAGTCAATCGGCAATTTATTTTTGCCGAATTAAATGCAAATTGACAGTTCCAATTGCATTCTAAAGAAACATCGAAATCCCAAATCCGAAATACGAAATACGAAATCTGAAATCCGAAATCCAAATGCAAATCGTGTTTCGCCGTTGTTTTGCAATTAATCAATTAGGCGCAGCCCCCAGCTTCGTCAGTGTCAGTGTGTCAGGCGACAATCGACGCCGACGCCGACGCCGACGTCGACGTCTTGGTTGTCACCTCGAGGCCTCCAAGAACCAAAGCAGACATGGCACTCCCTTTTGGAGCTTGGAGCTTGGATCTTGGAGCTCATGCCTGTCTGCTGGCTGCCAGCTGGCTCCCTGGGCCCCCGTTGTATGCAAATTTGAATTTCGAGCAATTCTCGAGTTGTTCTCGAGATATGACGCCGCATGCATAATGAGCATTTATTTAAATGGATTTTGTGCTTTGTTTTATTGCCTTCAAATTGCATTTAGTGTCAAAAGTCTCGCGCAGCTAATGCCTGAATCTTTTCGCTTTTCGCTTTTTGCCATGAATAAATCGTCAAACAACAAATCAGTCAACGCCGTCGTCGACGGCGTCGACGGGAACGATGCCAAAGGTGACTCACATTCACTCTCGACTGCCGCATCGCTGTCTGGCTATGGCTGAGCTCTAAATCTAAAAATATATATATTTGAGTATATTCGCGATTATGTGCTAATAGTATATTTAGATTAAGATTTCGATTGCCAAATGAAAATTGACAATGTTGTGGCCTGCTGTGCAAAAGGTGGAACATTAATGATGTGAGTAATAAAGAGAGCCGGCGATATCGCCATCTATTTTTGATTGACCTTCACAGCTACTTGCCAAGAAATATACATATATGCTTTAACTGAATCCAACTAAAATTGGTAATGTTTAACTTTCTATCAAGTTTGTTGTTAAAATGTGATATTTAATATAGCTTTTGATTGGGAATTATAGAATTATAGGAATGATTAGTACGACAGTACAATATAATATTCCAATATTAGATGGCTTTGCAAATAAGTTAAAAGAATGGTAAAATTCTTAATTTGATAATTAATTAAATATCATGACTAATTTTTTAACGATTTATCTTAATTAAGCATTTTGGTGAAAATTAAAAATATACATTTTTGTAAATATAAAAAAATTAAAAAAAAAAATAAAAAAAAGAATAAATCAAAAGAATTTCAGATTTAAACACCTTATTCCGGATTTTGGGAATTTCAGTAAGCTGCTTGTTATAAAATTATCAATACGCTAAATAATAAGACTGGGTCTTAAGTACTCCATAATAAAAAGATTATTATAATCTCAATAAATATTTAAAGTGTTGATTGTTCCTCAACAATGGTTTCAACAATTTGTATTGCGTTATTATGTATATATGTATTTTGTTTACAGTTGGGCATAAATATCGTTAATCTTAAACATTTTCGCACATAGCTGCCACAAGTCAAAGCAGGGAGTTCCCTATCGATAAGTCGTGTAAACATCGAATAAAAGTTTGTTTATTACATTATGCGAGAGAGCACAAATAAAAATGATGGTTCATTTGCACAGCAGGCGCGCTAATTCGATTACAAAATTGCCGCCCCCCCAAAAAGAGCTCCACAAGTCGTAATCGATGCAGTTAGGCTAAAGCAACAATGTGTGTGTGTGTGTGTGTGTGTCGAATCATGCAATTCAATAGACACGAACGAAAAACGAGAAATCATCATTAATATATCAACACAATATGCATCCAGCAGATACTCACAGAAGGCCGTTGCACGCGCGTGCAGTTGAAAAGCGTTTGAATGACTTTGATGATTGGGAAAGTGTTTTCGCAGCTACCTATCCGACTGCTGCAGCTGACTGCAGCTGACTGCAGCTGGCTGCATGCTAATTGCGGCATTTTCGCACATTGCCACATTTTTGTTGCACTCAAGTTTTGTGTGTGCCGCGACTAATGACGCATGCGTGCTAAAAAATCGCCTGCATCTGCGATATCCGAATGGCTCATTTAATAAATAATTTATTACGCTAATGAATTAATTAATATTTTTAGGCAGCCGACCTTGTGCAGCTGCCTGCCTGCCTGCCTGCCTACAACAGTAACTGTTGTTAATGTTATTAACCGATTGTTTTTTGTTCGTATCTTTCAATCTACTGTCGGCCAAAAGGCTTTCAGTTACTTTGGGCACTGTTAATGGTCTTTAAAGGGCTTTAAAAGGTATGTGGTATAGAGACTGATCGGCATGAAATTTGATATGTGCAATCTGTACACAGTTGTTGAAAAAGTGCACAGCATGTTTTACGATGGGGCACCTGGAGGCCCAAGAGGCCCAAAAGGCACAAAAGGCACCCAAAAAATGCGACCCAGTTAATTGCACAAGCCGCAAAGGGCCGCCTTTCAAAAATCCATCAACGAAAAATGAGTCGTTGAAATTTTTTGATTTAGCCACGATAATTGACAAGTATTGAGTTTCGAGTGCGTTTATGAATTGGTGTCAAAGGGTTCTTTACAAATATTAAGAATTAAAACGGTTTATACATATCAATTTTGAAATTAAGGAAAACGTGAAAGAAAACTCTAGTCGAGTGTGCTCGACTAAGAGATACCCCTTACCACTACAAACGCACGCCATTTTTGTTTATGATCCGATCTTAATGAATTTTAGGAATATGTTAATTACACTAAACTCCGTATATGTTTCGAAACGCAACTTTCTTTCTTAGTTTACACCCACAACTGAGATAAGGGGGAGGTATACAAAATCTGTTGTATGCTAAATGTGTGTCTCTCTCAGCTTAACATATATTCAATAAGTTTAATAGCTCTCCCACTTAAGGTGTAGGAGATATGCTCGAAAGACTAAAACATGTTATCGATAACGGAAAGAGTTATCGATTATCGAAAAACAATTTGATTTGCGCGAGCAATAGGAGGAACTACATACAAACTTTCAGCTCTCTTGCTATTGTAGTTCCTGAGATCGACGCGTTAATACATACGAACAGACGTGCGGACAGAGCTAAATCGTATCGGCAGTTGATGCTGATCAAGAATATATATAGTTTATGGAATCGGCCACGCCTTTTTCTGCCTGATACTTACATTTAAACATAATATACCCTGTTAAGCTTTATTGATTGGGTACAGGGTATAAGCAGAAGTCTTATATCAAATGAGTGCTCATCAGGACTGTCAATGTTGCATTGATTATATATAATATTTATTGAATTACTCTTCTTATTTATGAATCAATTCTATTGTCTTTAGTGTATTTATATTATATTTTGCATTTCGATTATCGATTTTTTGGCATATTAGTATGCAAAAGCTCGCCCATATGATTTATTGACAGTGGCAGGCGTGTGCATAAAACAATTTTGGGAACACGCTTTATAAAGTAGCGGCCGAGCAACGGGAGTAGCTCCGTTATGCAGAAATGCAGTCGAAACCAATTTAATTTAAAGAGCTCGCCTGCCTTTCAGTTCGATAGTATGGCATGATTGAGCTGGGGCAGGAATATAATTAAAAACGTTGCACCACCGTCGAGCAGCGACACCCAAAATATACTCCGACCCACCCATAAATGACGTGCGGCAGTCGCATTATTTGCCTTTCTTTTGCCAATGTTTTTTATTACTCTTTTTTTGTTTTTGTTTTTCTTGTGCACAGCAGCAATCCGGGCATGTCGTTAATATTATATGGCTTGATAAACTTCTGCCACAAGACAATCGAAATTACTCAATCACGTCGAGAGCGAGACAGCGAATGCGGGTGTTGCGGGTGGGTGGGGGGTATGGGGGGATGCGGGGATGGTGCCGTTCGAGAAAGGCTCTTTATGAAGTTTTTAAAGTTTGCAACGGACGCGCGTCAAATGCAACCTAAAAAACCAGCGAAAGAGGCAAGAAGCAGTCAATGCCGCGCCTTTTGGGCGCCCGGAGGCTGCAACTGCGGGCCCTGGGCCTCGGGTCTGGGAACAGGAGTCGCTTGTCTTGTAATTGATGTCATTTTGTTGTTGCTGGAGCCAGTGTTGGTGGTGGTGATGGTGGTGGTGCGCCCACTTGGCGTTCGTTAAATGCCAAATATAATTTAATAGGAAGTGAAAACAAGCAAAGGGTACAAATTATGCTGCCTCAAAATATAATGATTGATTTGTATCAGCTACGAACGAGCCAAAAAAATTTTCCATTTAAAATTAAACATATGTCTAAGGCCTACAGAAGGAGGTAGACAGGGAGAGAGAAAGACAGAGAAAATTAGACAGAGAGTGAGAGAGAAGGGGGGCGAGAGAGAGAGAGCGGGGAGATAGTCGACTGCCAATTTTGTGAGCCCAATTTCGCAAGCGTTTCGAAATTTTGCTATTGTATATTTTTGGGTTTTATTTTTCTATTTTGGCTGCCAATTTGTTGTAAGGCGGAAATAATAACAATAATTTAGCGCACTGTTTGCCCAAATCGAGTTAACATAATTGAGCCCATTATCCGTCTGCCATGGCCAAATACAAATCATCAGACAACGCGAAGTATTTGAATTTCTGTTTTTACCATTTTTTTTGGCAGTGGCGTCTTTATTGAGTTTGGCAGGACGACGAACAATAAAAGCCAGCGGCCACACACACACACTCACACACACACACATTGGCGATATCAATTGCAGTTATTTGGGATTGATTTGGGGCTCGCATTGCATCATCATCAGCTGCAGTTGCAGTTGCTCAATTTGCATTATTATGGGCAACATATTTTTGGGGACCTATTAACGGGTATTCGCATAACTGTTTTTTTTTTTTTTTTTTGTCTGTGGTGTCAGCATTGGACTTTAGAAAGCACTCATTGTGTCAGTTGTTGTTGTGGTTGTTGTTGCTTGCTGCTTGCTGCATGTTGCAGGCAGATATGCCTGACTAAGTTATTGCTATGTGCAACAAGCGAAAGGTGGAAAGGTGTTGCCACTGTGCAACTGCCCAGTTACGCCATATAACGAAAGTTGTTTGAAGGTTGTACTGGGTCACAACTTCCTCCATCGATATCAATAACCGCAACTATCCAGCCAACCCTTCAGCTTCCATACAGGAGGCAGGTTGCACTTCTGTTAACTACTTAACTTAACTACTTTTAAATGAGCTCTAAGCACTCTGCATTTTTTCAATTTTCAATTACAATCAACTCAACTTAACTCATTTCATTCAAATTGAGCTCGATTACAGGCAATCCACACGCGTCGTCTACAAAATTGAACAAAGCTGGCACTGCCTCGCCCTGCCCCCACCCCTTCCCCTTCCCTTTCCCCTTCAATTCCCATTTCCACACACACACGAGCTTCTAATTGAAATAAATGGCTTTACTTTACGGCTGCAAACTCCAGCAGCCGCCGGCATGCCCTTGAATTAGCTACGAACTTAGCTTAAATTCAAATAAATTGGCTCGCCCGCATATGAGAGGCGGACAAAAGCTGGCTGTCATGGCAGCGCTTCGATTAAATGAAACTCCAAACGCAGATCCGAGAGCTCTGCTGCTCTTGTGACCTTGAGCTGCAACCCGGGTACGTTCAGAGTCTCAGGCATCGGCTGGCAAGCGGCAAGTGGCAAGGTAAACGGTAAACAGCAACCGGCAGGCGGCAGGCGGCATGCGGCATGCAGCATGCAGCTAGATTCGAATGTGTGTCAAATGCATCATGCAGTCGTCGACGATGCTGCAGCAGACGTGACTAACCGACTTTCATGTCATAACTTAGTGCGCTCTTTGAAGTTCAAGTTGGAGCAGCTAACCGCCTAACCGCCAACCCCCTACCGCCACCCCCTACCCCCGCTCCATACGCCCATTGTCCGTGAGCCATGAGCCGGTTCAATTAAGGCGCATAAATTATGCGGCAGCCGCAACGGCCGCCAAATTGAAATCGTAAATTAACATTTGCGAGACGACGAGGACTGCCACTGCCGACGCTGAGGCCGACGACGCTGACGTCCACAAATCGGCTGCAATAACTTTTACATTTTGACCAAATATTTTTGCAAATTTTCACTAAGCGCAGCCCACGCAGTCGACGCCCGATGGGTGAATGTTATACTCAAAAGAAAAAAAATAAACTAGCAAATAGAAAAATAAAGAGAAAAATGTCAACGTTGCGGCAAACGAAATGAAAATGGTAGCAATTGGCGCGGACATGCAACCTGGCTGAAAAGTGACAGTTGCAAGTCAGTCAACGGACTTGGACTTGGACTCGCCGTCGCAGTCGCAGTCGCTGTCGCTGCTGTCGTCGCAGTCGGAATCGCCATTGGCCTGGTCCTCAGTCTTGATTTTTTTATGTGTGACAGTTGCTTTATGTTACAATTTCCAGCATTACTTTTTATTTCAAGTGCAAAATTTATTGCCATTTGCCAAGGTGCGCGCCAAGTTTGCACCTCAGACCCGGCCCCGACCAACTGTGCTACCGGCTAATCAGTGGCAATGTTCGCTTACGTTGCACGTTGCAAGTTGCGCGTTGCCTGTTGCACGTTGCACGTTGTTCGTTGTTCGTTGTTCGTTGTTCATTTGTGTTGCGCTACGCTCAACTGCTTCCTTGGCTTTCACTAGAAGAATTAAGAGCGGTTTTTGTGCCTCCGATTCGTTCGCCTGCCTTTAAATTAGCGCCATAGCTCTGATACTTGACACTTAACTCATTTCCCATTTTCCATTTTCCATTTCCGCATTGCAGCTCAGAAAGCGCGGCCTACAATTATGTTCATTATTCTGTGAAAATTTAAAATATTTCTATTGAATAAAATGTTTTAAACTAAAGCAAATTTATTGTGCATTCAACTTTAAGTCACAAAATAGACATTTAAAACATAAGTTTATCCAGCTTTAGCTTTAAGATTGTGTATCTATGTTGATTTCATAAAAATTATCAGTTTAAAAATATAAATTTTTTTAAACTGAACTCATTTTTAACTTTTTCGTGAAAATTTAAAGTATTTCCATTGAACAAAATATCTTAAAGAAAATAAAATTAAGTTTCCAAATTTGTAACATTTTTATAAGATTATCCATCTGTATCTTAAAGATTGAGTACCTAAAAATTATTAATATGAAAAATTAAATTTTTATAAGCGAAACTCATTTTTCATTTCCGCATTGCAGCTCAGAAAATATTGATATTATTATTTTAATTATTCTGTGCGAATTTAAAGGCAAAATAAAACTAAAGCAAATCCATTGTGCATTCAACTTAAAGTCTCAAAATATTCATTTAAAACATTTTTTAAAAGTCTTCCTAAAACATAATTTATCTATATTGATTTCGTAAAAATGATTAATTCGAAAAATTTAATTTTTTTAAACTAAACTTATTTTCCATTTCCGCATTGCAGCTCAATTAGCGCGGCTTACAATTAATTTCATTATTCTATTCAAATACTTCTATTGAATAAAATGTTTTAAGCAAAAGAAAATTAAATATCAATATAGTCATTTGAAACAATTTTAAAAGATTATCCATCTTTAGCTTAAAGATTATGAATTCTGAAAATTTATCAATTTTTTACACTCATATTTATTCTTATACCATTCGTTAGCTTAGCTTAGCCCAAGACCAGTAACTAAATAATTTCATAATTTAATAATTGTTTGTAAACATTTTTACTGCTTTCCATCTCCTCTTTCCCGCTTGCCACTCTCCATAAATCTGAAGCATTCGGTTTCACGATGTTTTATTACACATTTAATGATACGGCAGGGTTTATTTTAAATTTGGAAATGTTCCGCTTGGGTTACACCTCCCAATTACCTGCGCTAGCAACGTTTCTCTGGGCTGTTTATTATAAATAAAAACAAATGACAATGTCGCCGATTGCATAATGCATAAATTGCTGTGGCGGTCTTCGCCGCAGCCGCCGATCTTCCAGTGCCAAAATGAAAAGCCAACTTTTCCTGTAACGAGCCGCCAACTCGCATTGAGCCACGGTAATATGAGCCTGGACAGGCAATGCCGCTAGAGGTTGTTGCTTGGTAATAATGACAGTATGTGTCACATTGCAACCCACACGCATTCAATTTTACTGCCAACAACAGCAACAACAGCAACAACAACAACAACAACGACCCAGCAATTTTATGAGCCATTTGAATAGAGGCTCGGACTGGGTCCCTCCACAACGCTGGTTGTTGTTGCTCTTGCTCTTGTTGTTGTTGTTTTTGTTGTTGTTGTTAGTGTTTCGTTTAGTTTTTTGGCTTCAGTCTTGGCGCAAATTTGATCCAATTGCGCACTCATTTAATCGTGATCTTTATGCGATTGTACAGTTGGATGTGTTTAGCCTTTTATGTCGACTCGGGCCCGTCTGTCCATCTGTCTGTCCGTCCGTCCGTCTGCCTGCCAAACAGTTTGTCGTTGTTGTTGGCTCCTTTTTACATTTTTTGCTCGCCTGCGATCTGTGACCTACATTACTTGCTGCTGCTGCTGCTGTTGTTGCTGCTGTTGTTGTTGTTGTTGTCTTTGTTTAATTTAATTTACTTCTGTTGTTGTTGCAATAATTATGTAAAAACATGTTAAGCGTTTAAGGAAGTTAATTAAATGGAAAATAAATGTGTATTCACTGCCCCTTAATTGGCAATACTGTGTGGGAGGCGAAGGCAATAAGGATTGTGTCTGTGTGTGTATGTAAGGGCGAGGAGGGGGTGGGAGTAGCTGTTCTTTGTTTGACGAACTTGGCACAATCCCTGACTAATCCTTGTATATGGTCAAGTGTAGTTAATCAAAATGTTTCCGGGTTTTCTCCAGCTTTTCTTATTATCTGTGCGGTATTTCGCGTATTTCCTGAGTGTATATCTCTTTCGAATACCCTGTAAAGCTAAATAGAGATGAAGTGCTGCAATTACTTATGAGAGACATTAACCTGCCTGCCTGCCCATTTTTGTGTTATGATTAAAATGCTTGAGAGTAATAAAACTAAAAAACCTTTTAAGCTTAAATGCTTCCTCTTTTACCGTTGTTCCTTATGTAACGGAAATGTATGAGAAGAAAGTGTTTGAAAAATAAAAAAATAAAATCGGTTGCATGGATTTTATTGCCACCGATTTAATTAAGCTAAATGTTTATATGTATGTATGAAATATGTATTTGTATCTATATTTGTTAATGCATATACATAAGTATGCTGGTAATAACGCCTTCCTATGCAATTCTCTTCAACTTAAGTAAGCCTCCTCGGTAGATGAATTGTCTTATTGGCTCTGTCAGTCAGGCAAACGAACAATGGAAAACCTTATTCAAGTCCCAAGCAACGGATATTGTTTTGTCCTATTCCAATGCATTAGTTCCCAGTATTATTTTTCAACTACAGAGAAATCTCGATATAGCGAATAGAAAAAACTCTTCCTTTTATTTATTGATTCGCTATTGGTATTTATTAGTAAAAAAAATTTTAGAATTTCTCTGAAGTGGCGTGAATATAAAAAATAATGCTTTTGTGCTTCTTCTTATTTTTTAACATTGTAGAAAAAGAACTCTACGAAATATTTAATATTAAGTTTCATTAAATCGACGTTTTCTTAAGGGGACTTCAACAAAAAATACGTTATATTGAATTTTTCGTTACAACGAATTTCGTTATATCAAGCTTTCATTGTACGTATATTCCAGGCATATTTATATTGCATTTGCAGCTCTTTAAACTTTTTCATTGATTATATAATATACATGCATAATTGT
The DNA here is from genome assembly GCA_037075185.1 of Drosophila pseudotalamancana. Classification (NCBI taxonomy): domain Eukaryota; kingdom Metazoa; phylum Arthropoda; class Insecta; order Diptera; family Drosophilidae; genus Drosophila; species Drosophila pseudotalamancana. Next base: position 638,306 of record JBAMCK010000158.1, read on the forward strand.
ACATTTATTATTGTAAAAATAAAATTATAAAGTAAAGTTACTATAGGAATATACCCTAGATATTTTTATTTTTTTATTATATTTATTATTTTTTAATATTTAATACCCTGAAACCATTAAAAATGACATAACGGGGTATGTAACAAGCAGAGGGAGGCGGCGCAGATCTGAGAAAGTGTATATATTCTTGATCAGCATTAACAGCCGCTTCGATTTAGGCCTGTACATCTGACTGTCTGTCTGACTGTCTGTCTGTCTGTATGTATGTATGAATGCGTCGATCTCAGCAACTACTGAAGCTAGAGACTTAAAATGTATGAATAGGTTCTCATACTACACGAGCATATCAAGTTTGTTTTCGATAATCGATAACTCTTTCTGTTCACTTTTTATCGACAACACGTTTTAGTAATTCGAGCAGATGTAGGAGAAGATGTAGGAGATAATCTTTATAGCTAGAGATAGACAAACTTGCTTTTCGGATTCTTTGGGTTTTGGATACAGGGTGTCTTTTAGTCGAGCACACTCGACTAGTTTAATATTTGTGTGCCTCAACTACGCCGCAATTCGTATTAAATACATCCAATTATCTCATGTTATGTTCTATCAAAAAACTATTAATGCCATTGTCTTCGGCATTATCTGATGGCCACATCAACATCTGGCTCGATCAATCCAGTTTTCAGTTTTGTTTTGATGCGCCTCTTGAAAATCGGATTTGACATTAAGGCGTACTTCGGGTTAATGCCATTCCGCATTGTCTAAAACAAATTGTATGAAATTTTCAAGCACCGAACGCGGCGAGAGACGCCTTGGTTATGTAATTAAGCCAGTTACCGTAATTACCATAAAGATAGACAATAATTTGGCCTATTGAGGCGCACAAAGATGTGTAATTAAGATGCGGCCGGATATGAAAATTGACATGATTAAGCGCAGCTCTCTGCGCTGGTGGCATATAATTTGAATGTGCCGAAGACTGCGAGACGCAGACAGGTGCGGCAGCCGCAACGGTGTCAAGGGCATTCGTCGTAGTTGCAGCTGAAATTAGCGGACAATATGAAATTGGCTTTCAAAGATTTGGCTAAAATATCGCAGCGCCAGCGAAAGCCAAAGCGCGATGCACTTCACTAGAGCTCTGCTGATGTTGTTGTTGTTGTTGTTGCTGTTGGGGGCATGAATAAAACATTACGAAGGCGTTGCAATGCACCAAAAGAAACAATAACTAAAGGCGTTGCTGCTACCTCTCTGCTGGCTGGCATTGCAGCCGTTGCCGGCCAAGCGGTAATACGTCAATAACCGTTTAGCGTACAAATTGAAATTTTTATTAGTTACGGACGCCCGGGCTACGGCAACAGCAACAGCAACTGCAACAGCAGCAACTGCAGCAGCAGCAACGTGCAACAAAAAGCAAACCAAAGCATTGCCCGCCGGCGCTTCAAAAAAGAAAAAAAAAAAGAAGCAGGCAGCGGCTGCAGCTACTTAGACAGTTGCTGTTGCTGCTGCTGTTGCAGTTGCTGCTGCTGCTGCTGTTGCTGCTGTTGGAGGAGCAGGCAAAGGAAGCCACACGAATGCCGCTGCTCGCTGAGATATCGCTGGAGATTATGTTTTGTGGCGGTAGCAGCTGCCACCATTGTTTTTGATTTTGTTTTTGTTGTTGCATTTTTTTTTATATTTTTTGTTGTTGTTTTTCTTGTCTGTCTGTCTTGTGTTGTTGTTGTTGTTGTTGCTGGCCTTTGGCTTGGCCACACTTGCAGACAACTTGGCGCTCGCTTTTTGCCTAACTGTACATCAAAGTTCAAGCGGTACGGCGGGCAGGCGCTATGAAATTTGTTTATAGAAATTAGCCAGTCAGTCGCAGTCGCCGTAGCCTTGCCTTGCCACGCCCAACTAGCCTGCCTGCCAGACAGCCAAAGCTGGCTGCATTGCTATCCGTTTATCAGCCCGCAGGTGATTAAGCCGTCGTCTATGTTGTTTGCATGTGTGTGCTTGTCTAAATGTGTGTGTGTGTGTGTGTGTGTGTGTGTGTGAATGTTTGTGAGTTTCCTGTGCAACAACAACAGCTGACGACTGACGGCTTTGCCGCATCCTGCTGTCATTTGGCTACCGCACTTGGCCACCCCGCAACACATGCAACACATGCAACGCATGCAACACTTGCAACCGTTGCAGGTGATAATGTCTTTGATATGCCTGTTGATTTGTGGACAATGCAACGCTCAATATTTGTGCTGTGTGACAGCGATTGTTTATATTTTCCCCAACCCAAAAGCGGCAGCAACTGAAATTTATGCACCTTGCAGCAAGTTTTTCGGGCTTGCCACGGACAAGGACGTCTAATTATAGTAGAGGTTGTCTAATCGGTAGATCGCGAGAACTGCAAACCAATATCACTGGCTGAATTGCATGCAATGTGGCAGATCTTAAGCAGCAACAGTTGCCGATTGCAAGCTGCTGGTTGCAAAGTGGGTTAAGTGCGGCTCTGCTCTCGAGTTGCAATTTATGCATTTCGTGTTTACAGTTTTATGATTTTGTTTTGCCTAACAAACACTTTGGCAAATAAACAAAACAATCAGCAGTGCAAACGTTGCAACATTTTTAAAGCTCAACGCTCAACGCTCAACGCTCGGTTGCATGCGATCAAGGCCGCAGCACCTTGTGGCAGCTGAGCGGACCAGCTCTCAGCTCTCAGCTCTCAGCTTAAGTACGAGTGCTATAAATTACAACTTGTTGCAAACGGAAACGGTCATATGCAAAGCAAACCACTTCTTTTTGTTGTTGTTATTGTTGTTGTTGTTGCTGCTGTTCGCCTTGGCTAATGAGCCGTGCCCAAAATCAAAGTTTTGGTCTAGCAGCTGAGCAGCTGAGTAGCTGAGAAGTCGGTGCTGCCTTTCACGACGTCTGAATGTCTGGCAAAATCTAATTAAATATTATCGCGCTAATAATCAACAAATTTACAAACTTTCTAAACCCACCTTTTCTATAAGTCTATGTGTGTGTGTGTGTTATAAAAAATCGCTCAGCTCGGCTAATTATGAGCGCCTAATTACAAAGACGGATGCCACAAAAGTAAGCACTGGAGCTGGAGACGAGTCTCTGCAAAAAGTACAAGACAAAGCCAACTGACATCCAGTCTAAGCAAACTGGTTGAGCGGGGGCAGCCGCCAGGTGTTTGGCAGGTAACTTGAAAATGCGGCGGCTGACGGCACAGAATTATGATTTCATGAAAGCAAAGTCGCGCGTGGCAAGCGGCAACTTTGGCCGCCTGACTGACTTTTCCGCCATGCTTTGATTTATGTGGCAACTGTGACACGGCGGCATCGAGCGTTCTCTATAATTATCGTTATATAGTCAGTCAGTCACCCAGTCATTCAGTCACCCAGTCATTCAGTCAGTCAGTCAGTCAATTTGTCAGTCAGTCAGTCAGGGGTAGTCCGTATGGGGCAGACATTGCGGCGACTAAAATTGTATTTCGTCTATCTATTCAGATTGTCTTAATAGCATGTGTGTAGCTGCGGTTAAAACCGTTTTTGAAAACCGCATTTTGAGCCGCAGTCAATTTGGCTGCGAAACGTTTAAGAATCTATTAAAAATAAACTTGCGATCTACTTGAGCAATAGGTACAAAAATTCTCGTTTACATTTTATTCGGTTAAGCTATTCTATTACATAGATTACACATAGATTGCTGCCGATATATATATCGTTATGTATAAGCGATTTGACTTAATAACAAAATAATTTGTTCCCATGTTATAGTTGATATTAAATCTATTGAACCATTTAATGTGATAGTTGAGTTGGTCGATTAGGATATTCTATTAAATAAAAAAACAGATAGATTGCAACCGATATATATCGTTATGTATAAGCGATTTGACTTAAGACAATATAATTTATATTTATGTGACAGTTGATATTAAATATATTAAACCATTTAATGTGACAGTTGGTAATAATTATATTAAGTCAGAAGAATCGAGTTGGTCATTACATAGAAAACAGATAGATTGCAACCGATATTAACAAAATAATATTTACCCATTGATAGATGATATTAATTATAGTAAGTCAGAAGATTCGAGTTGATCAATTAGGATATTCTATTGCATAGATTACACATAGATTGCTACCAATATATATCGTAATAAATAATTTGTACCCATGTGATAGTTGCTATTAAATCAGAAGAATATTAAATCAAAAGGATCCAGTTTTAAGTCTTAGTATATGCATAGTGTGGTCTTTTAGCCAAAATTGCTGTTGCCAAAACTCATAAAGTTATAAATATATAATACATACAATATAAGTCATAAAGATATATTTAAACTGTTTATACTTAATACAAACAAAAGAAAAAGATTGTTTCTTTTAATTGATATGTCATTTGTAAATAAAACATAGATTACGCCCTGTTAAATGGGCTTAGGGTATACATATATATTACCTCGTACTTATACTTTGATCTCATTTATTAACAAAATAATTTGTACCTATGGGATAGTTGTTATTAAGTCCATTAACTCAGAATAATCGAGTTGGTCGGTAAAGCTATTATATTTTATATATTACAGATAGATTCCAACCGATATATATCTTAATATGTAAACCATTTGACTTATTAACAAAATAATTTATACTTATGTGATAGTTGATATTAAATCCATTAACTCAGATGAATCCAGTTTTAAACCCTAGTATATGCAAAAAACCGAAATTGCAGTGGCCAAAGCTGTTAAAGTTAATAAAACAAACAATATGATTAATATTATACCAAACAAAAAATTGTTTGTTTTAATTTATATTTTTAAAAAAAAGTGTATTACACCCTGTTTAATGGGTTTTTGGGTATAACTACATATATATATATATAGTAACTCTTACTAATGTTTTTATTTGAAGGTGTGAGCTAAGCTGTTGAAAAAGCAGCCCAAATTTGGGGCTTACTAAAATGCAGTTGGTTTTAAATTATCAAGTATACATTTTTTTTTATTTTACTTTCATCAATGTATTTATTTCCTAGCAGATTTTGTTTTTAATTATTCACAACGTTTCATTCCGATTAGTTTTCGGTTGCGCTCAAAGATTGTGGATCGAACCGCTTCTGTTGAAGGCCTGCAGCACTTGACATAGTGTTCAAGTGCTTAAATTCAGTGGCTGCATTATGCATTATAATGAAAATAATTCGTTTAACGGAATGTCGCATCTATTGGCCCTGTCAACAGCTCGCATGTAAAATTGCCGCCACGCACAATTGATTGCCAGCGAATGCTGTCAGCGTTGGTTGTTGTTGTTGTTGTTGTTGCTGCTGGTGTTGCTGGTGTGGGGCCTAATGTTGTCATCGGGGCATTTGTAACACCTCATAGGCTCCACATTTCATGGCGGCTCTGAACTTTGCAGCCGGGCAGATTCGCACTATCTGCCAAGTTCTGGAAATACGAGCTTCCTGGAATGTTGCTGCCGACGCTTCTGCGATGGTGTTGAATGCAATTCTCAGCCAGGAGTTGGAGTCAAAATGCAGCCATGACTAACAAGCCATAAATATAAATTAAGTGCAAAACAAAGCAGCGTCCGCCCTCGTTGTTGTTGTAGCTGTGGAATAAACAAACAAAGCAAATCAGTAAATGTGCTTTAGTTGGAGATTCCCCTGAATTCCCCAAATTGCGCTTTGAGATATTATTGCAAAAGTTCTTCCATCATTTATAAGAAGAAGAAGAATTCATTTTAAGCAAGAATTTCTTTTATTGCGCTTTTTATGGCTGCTGTGTTCTTTCTTCATATAATGCAAAATTAGATTTTGATGAAATTTGGATCTTTAAATACGGTGAAACCTTAATATAATGAATTTGAGTTGAGCAAGAAAAGTCTTCGTTTTATTTCTTAATTTACTACGGAAACTTATTTAAGCAAGTAAGAAAGCTCTAGTCGAGTGTGCTCGACTAAGAGATACCCTCCGTAAAATTGTGCATCCGATCTGAATGAAATTTTGGGACTATGATAATTGCTTTAAGCTTCGTATATGTTTCGAGTTGAGTTAAGTTCGCATTTTTTATAAGTTCGGGCGACAATAAGTCAAAAAAGTAAACGAAAGAAATACGAAACTTACACCTTGATAAATTCGCTTGCATTGGAAGGGCGGGCGTAACAAGTACATAAAGGCAGAGCCGATGCCAATGGGCGGGCAGCGCCGAAAGCTGACCCATTTATGCAGATTTCGTTGGCGAAACAATGGACTGTACAGCAATAAAAGCAACAACAGCACAAACAACAACCACGGGAGCCGTGTAAAGCAGCAAGTACAGCACGCCTGGTATACCCTGGAGGGAATGTAGTTGTAGGCATTGCCGACTTTTTCGAAATTACAAATAAATATTAATCAACATTCTTTTTTTTACTCTACATTTTATTGACAAAGATAAAAAATATATATAAATTAATGCATATAATTTTATTAATTTTTTTATTTTTTGTAAACATTATTCTTAATTCTTATTTATATGGATGTATAAATATCGGAATATAGGCTCTGTAATCAATTGGGACTATTTAAGAATCTATACAATTTGGCTATTTTGGTATTGTTTTCTATCTGGAAAATATCTGCTTACCACACAAGTCGAAGCATCGTTTTCTATTTCATTATTCATTATTTATTTTAGAGTTGGCCTCTTATTTATGCTTTCTCTTAAATTTACCTTCACTCTCTACCACAATCGTCAAACTCTTCTTTAATATCTTTATTTATAAGGAAAATATGTTTTTATATATATATGTGTGTATATTTTTTTATTATATCCCTTCATATCAATCCATAACACTCTCTTTTTTTCTTTCTATCTCTCTCACTCTCTCGATTTACTTTGCTAGAACCGTTTTTTCCTAATTTAAAGCCTTATCTTCCTTACAATCCTTTTCTTACTGATCAAAAGTATTTCCTTTCCAATTCATTTTCACGGCCTTTAAGATTTTTGTAGGTTTGTTGGCGCAGCTTAAAACTGGAAGTCAACTATTAGTGCTACATAATATCTGAGAGTCGGGCAGTCACTCGTACTTCTTGCCACATTCGGTGTCTGATGTTGTCGGCACACAGAATATTTAGTCATTTGTCATGTTGATTTATGCTCGTATTTACTTATTGGCGTTTAATGTCGTACAAGATTTTCACACGGCTGGCGGCGAGTCCGCGGCCCGGAGATCGTTTGACCCAATGCGGCCGTCTGGCAGCCTTGAGCCACGACCCAGGGACTTGCATAACGGCAACTGGACCGCTTTGTTGTGTCGACTCGTATCTCGTTTTTAATTCACACATAGCACAGTTTTCAGCATGAACAGGTACACATATATATATGTATATATATAAGATGTATAAACATGTACCTATTGACTTTGGAATGACTGCTGACTGTTTACTAAGCCATGTGTCTTGCTGGCCAAGGAAGGTGTCGGTGTATCTCTGCTGTGGAAGGATCTCCCATCTCCATCTGTGGCTTATCTGTTGGTCAAACAGCACTTAAAATTTGTCTTGTTTGCCTGTTAAAGTAACAAGTGGCTCGCAAGCGGAAGTGCACACAAAAAGGATCTTAAGCAAACAGTCGCTGCGTTGTTGTTGTATATAAATAAATATAAATATATAGATATATATATAGATATATATATATTATATTGTCAGAGAAGCTATGCAGACATTAATCACACGATTCTTCTCAAGTCCGGCAGCTAACTGCGGCCCATCAATAAAGCCGGCGTGGAATGAAAATGCATTTGGCTATTATTTTGCGCTTCGGCCACATGCGTGGGGTGGCGCTTGGATTAATGATTGCGCCTCGATTAGAATCAATTTGAATTAATGAACATTTGAGGCGACTTTGATTTTGTTTAGCCACAAACACGCACAGCAGGCAGTCGGCATTGCCATTGGCATTGGCAAAAAACAAACAAACGAAAAAAAAAAACTAAAAAAACTGATGAAAAAACAGCAAAGAAAACAAAAGACTTAGGCAACGAACTTGACTTAGAGGTTTGGCTGCCTATTTGCTATCTGGCTGCCTGGCATATTAATTTCACATGCCCCGGCTATAATGAAAAGCGATTTTATATTACCCGGCCGCCTGCGGTCGTTTATAATCAAGTTAAATGCGCGCGCGGCCATAAAAACTTGACTTATCAACCAGAGCCGGCAAATGGCGCAAATGCGTTTTGCTATGGAGCAGCAGGACTGCGGAGGATCGCAATTGCAATGCCAATATCTAGAGAGAGAGAGAGAGAGAGAGAGAGAGAGAGAGAGGGAGGGGGAGTCAGTGTGACCATTAACAGAACGATGTCGCCATCGTTGAGTGAGTGCGCGAGCATTGCCTTTTTTATGGCAATTTTCACTCGGTCGTCAGAGATTTGGCTAAGTCGGGGAAAACCCTGCCCGAACGGCCGGACGGCGGTACGACTTTATTGGCCAGCTACCCGCTGCGCGCTAATATATAACTATCGCTTATCGGCTTTTATTTGCATTATTTATGCAAAAGAGAGAGAAATGTGCGTTTACAACCGTCGTACACTTAAATACATCTATTCCAAATCCAACAAAAATGGAGTTCATGTTGTGAAATACACATCTGTGAAATTATAATTTGCTTAAAGACCGAAACTCGACTCCAGGCTTCGGATTATTTTTTATTTCGTTATTATACAATAATGTTCCATATTTATATTTTTTTTTTCACAATTTGTGTGATAACACTCCAGTATATTTATAAGGCAACCAAAATGACCTCGTATTTAATTCTAATGTTTTTTATAAATATAAAGCAATACAAGAGTCTAGACTTAAAAGCGAGATCAGTTGATATGCTATAGTTGAAATTAATTCAACTATAAGATTAATTTAAGTGTCGCTTAATTTCAAATTTAGCCAGAAAGAAAACTCTAGTCGAGTGTGATCGACTAGGAGATATCCTTTATCCAATGCAGTGCTACGGATAAGCAAATTTTGCTTACACCTCTACATGCTTACACAATAAGTTACCCATGCACATGCATGCCGAAATTTCACTCGGGGTTAAACTAATACACAATAACTTACCCATGCACATGCATGCCGAAATTTAACTCAGGGTTAAACTAATACACAATAACTTACCCATGCACATGCATGCCGAAATTTAACTCAGGGTTAAACTAATGCAAGCACACATACAAATGATTAAGAATATATTCACCTTATGGTGTTACTTACAGTTCCACAAAAACATTATACCCTATTTACCAATTTTTAACAGTTGTAGGGTATAAATATATAGTTTAAAATTAAGCATATCTTCTCTTCTGTCTTTAAATAGAGTTTTACTGCTAATTCAGGAATTTACATTTGCATTAACCTCTTGAAATGGTTTTTAACTCTTCAGTGGATGCGACGAGTAGACTCCTAAGATGAGGAAGATTAAAGATCTTGCATATTTTTGTGTGGCACAGAGGCCAATGTGCGCTGCTGTCATTGGCATTGAAAACTATTCAAAATATGCTCGAAAATATATCAGCGTAGCATCTTTTTGTTTTGGTTCCACGGGTTGGCGTTGCTTTTCATTGGAAACCAAAAGACGAAAGAAAACAAAAAAAAAAAAAAAAAACGCGTAGCAGCCGCAGATGGAGACGCGATCGATCAACATGCAACGCGGGACTCGCTTAGATTTCAACACAATGGATTTTCAGAGGTTTCGATTTCAAAGACAGAACGCAGGCACGTACCCGGGCAACGAGATGGGGATTTCTGTGACGTTGATGCGCACCTTTGATAAGGATCTGGCCGCCGCCTAACACACCTAGCAGGGTTATAAAACTGACAGACAGAGAGAGAGAGAGAGTTGAGAGAATACCTATAAAAAAGGAAAACTACATAATTCGAAGTTGAGAGTAGAAAAGGAAACAGTTGACACCGCTAATCCTGATGAATAGCTATCCATTTTGTATGCCTCCTGCGTGGAACAGGTTTTATTTCTATTTATCTACACAATTGAAAATACTTGCTATCATATAATTTGGGTACTGGCCAAAAGTAATTGCGACTGCTTCTGTTTCTGCTTCTGCTTCTGTCAAATCGTTGGATGTTTGTTTCTGCGTCTGCGTTTCAACTCCCGATACATCGGACGAGATTTTTGGGGCTCCGGCTGTGTCTGTTCTCTGCCAGGCAATTCTAACGGTACTCTCTTAGAAGTCGTCTGACTTTTGCTGTCAGGGCCGTCCAGATTTGTGCTGCTATGACGACGCTTCAGCGATACGACGAACTGCTTATCCGACATTTGAGGCGGAGCCTTAAGGTTATTCTTTGTGATCGACTGAGGTATCGACTTGTGTCTCGGCGAGCTCATCCGGAAAGTCTTGAATATGGGCGAGATGGTCTTGAGCTTTGAAATCCCTTGGGTTTTGGGCAACCTACGCTTGTTCAAGCGCCTACGAATTTGTTCATTGAACGGACTTGCTATTGATTTCGTATTTGGGAAATAATTCCAATCCGCCGTTGTCTCCGATTGGCTTTTCTTGACCTCTTCCGGGGTCAGCTGAGGCCTGCTCTTCGATTCTAATATGACCTTCAGTGGAAGGCGTGTGTCATTGGCATTGTGTGCCAACTGTCGATATTTATTCTTTTGGGCATCATTCAGCGTGGACCACAAGTGGATCGCCGACTTGCGCATCATGGATGACTCCCTCAACGTCATCCGATCCTTGCCCTGCACATCCAACGCTGTCAAACGCACCTCGTTAAGGAAATTTTGAAATGGAATGGGGGAGGCAATTTGTCTCATCATTCGCTCCCTCTGTACGTTGAGCGTGCTTTTGGTGAAGCTCACTCGAGGCTTTCTATCTTCCAGCCGCATCGCAAATTTGAAGCAGCGCTTAAGAGCTCTGAATATCCATGTCATTGTTAACGCTAAAAATTTTTTTTTTCACTCTTTTTACGAAAACAAATAGTTATGGAATTACAATTTGTGTTGTGCTAACAGTTGAGTACAAATGTTATATAATATGAGACAAGCTCGTGTTTGACTTTCATATCAAATGTTGCTCTAGAAGAAGCTGAAGGAATCACACACGGCGCTTATCTAATTAAGACAATGAAAGTGTTAAGACGCCTTCCAGGAAATTGACACTTCGACAATGGGACGCACAGCCGCAGGCCATAAAACTGGCAGATAGGCGACGCTCTGATAAGAACTAATGATTTAAGACTGCGATAAACGCTCGGAGGCTGCAACAAGAGATGCAACAGTTGCCTGGCTGCCAGCTGTGAGGAGAGAACCATAAAACCAATACCAGCAAGCAATGTGAGCTGAGAGCCGTTTCATGGTGCTTTATTGCCGCTTGTTAACATTGGAAAGTGTGTAAATTTACACACCGAAACACCGCAGTTGAAGTTTTTCCAGCTTGGTTTTACTTTCAATAATGAAAAGTTCTTTAAACAGATTCTTTGAACGATGTGAAGCGCGCGAACACACTGGTTCCACAGCCAACAAGTCCGCTCATCGAAACGGTTAAGCGCTTGATGTTCGTTCTGTTAAAATTTGTGTGATGTGTTTCTGTTAGGTCAATGTTAAGCTTATTTTCGGAAGCAAAATATTCTTATTTAATGCCTATTTGGAATATTATTTAATAATGTGCATTTCATTACATGTTGCTTTTAGCTACTTATACTTTGTGTAAATAATAAGTCAATTATATACCTATATATGATTAAAATACATAGTTAATCAAAAGGAATTAAGCGAATTCTACTGTATGATTTTTGTAAAAATGCCGTTGTCCCACTTAAAATTTAAAATTGAAATGCATCAGTCGTGTTATAAAATAGAAATATACCCAAGTACCAATTGCATATATAAGTGCGGACTACTCACATTGTAGAGTATTGAAAAAAATGCATGTCGTACTCATTCTGCACAGAAATGTGCAACACAGCTCGCTGTTAAGTATAACAGAGGTTGCGCCTGTGCGACTGGAACATGTTCGATGTTGAATGTGAAATGATCGCGGTTGCTAATGGCGATTAGTCGGCAACCGCTTGCCAAGCTGGTCAGACGTGCAGACGGGTCGAGAGATTAGTTATTTTCGGTGATTCAAACGGGTCTACGATTTATGAATGAGCGGCGCGCAGCGTGAGACAAACATTCATTCGGCCCATACAATCGCAAAGAGGCCGTTGAGAAGAACGTGAACGAAATTACAAAATAAGAGCGAAGAAAATACGATAAACAAGACACAAACGAACCGATAGCGCAGCGTAAAAGTTTATTAAGAAAGAAAACGTTTGTTTTGGTGGAGCAACAACAACGACTACATTGCCAACAACAACAACAACAAAAACAACAAAATCGCTTTCAGTGTAAACAAAAAGAAACGAGCGCGGAAATTGCAGTTGCAAACAAAACAAACGCTTCGATTGTCAAGACGCGGCGAACTCGTGTGTTTTTTTCGGCTTGAATTTCGCACAGCGCCCCGCCCTCTCGCCTATGAACCGCTATATACAGCTATATTCACATATTCACACACACACACACACGTATTCAAAAACCAGGAAAAATTACAGTAAAACATAAAGCTAAATAGTGCGTAAAAATCTGTTTTCGTTTCGGTTCCGTTGCATGTGTGCATGCGTGTGTGTTAGTTTGTGTATGTTCCTCGCATAGGGCAGAGTGAGAGAGTAGGAGAGAAGAAGAGAGAACGCGAGTTTGTTTTTGTTTTAGATTACAAAATTCTCGCATAAGCCCCAAAGAAATGAAAAACATGTTGAAATTGTAATCGAAATCGAAATCGAAGTCGAAATAGAAATTGAAATTGAAATTGTAATTGTAATGTCGAAAACGAGCGCTAAACAACAAAGTAAATGTGCGTAGTGTGAAAATCGATGTGTTTGAAATCGAATTGGAAAATAAAATCTATAATAAATGGAAATTGCAGAAATATTTCAAATAAGTGAAGAAATCTACGAAATTTAAACAAATTAATTGTATTTGTGCTTCAGAGATAAACCCCCCACTCTCTCTCTCTCTATCACCATCTCCATCTCTGTCCCACAGTGTATCTAACTCTCTTGCACCAAAGCAGCTGCAAGCGCGTCTAAAAGGTACGTGAAAAACTTGGTTTAAAGCAGCAGAACCGACAACACGCCGCTTATCATTGGCAGCGGGTAAACATTAGCTTATCTCTTGCCAGCAGCAACAACAGCAACAACAACAACAACAACAGCAGCAACAACATCATCTGCAGATGCCAAAGTTAATGCAAGATACAATTCCTAGAACAATGTGTGTTAGAAGGCATTTAGTTGTTGTCGCTATGTTTGCAGTTACTTTCACTCCAAAAATAAAAATTAACAGCCAAACGAAATAAATAAATAAATAACAAGCAAGAGCGGATTAGTGGCGAGTATCCGACAATGAGATACCTATTGTTGATGCGTTTGTCTCTCTCTCTCTCTGTGTTATCTGTTCATAATTATTGCCGTCTCTTCTCTTGGATAAACAAATGTTTCTTATTTATTAAGCTAGATATACAGATATCTAAACAAGAATATGGATTTACTGTTGTGTAGTATACCCTTGTTCTGCTCGTTTACAATAAGAACAGGGTATGAAAACAAAAAAGAGACTATTCAAACCGGCATATGCCACACACACACACACACACTCACACACACTTCACTATCGCAATTGGCTGTGACTGTGCCTGTGCCTGGGTTTAGGTTTGGGTCTGGGTTTGGGCTTGTGGTTGTCTCTCCTTTTTAGTCGGGCAGGCCGCTTTATCTTGTCAGCGCGTCGAGTGGTGGCTCGTCTCGGCTGCTCGAGCGACTCCGAAATGATATAGTGATAACCTATATTATATGTATATACACACATACATATACAGTACGCAAGTGCTAACCGTTAGTTAGTCGCATGCATTATCTGCTTTACTCTTCTAGTTACATCGCGCGATCCAAATCAGAGCTTGACTTTATCTAGATGCGTTTTGGACTATCGTAGGGGATTACTTTGATCAATCATAAATTATAAATACTGCATTTTGATCTTCGCTAAACTTTCAAACAAAGATCTTTGAAAAATTCCATTGTTCTCTGAATCCCTTGTCTATAAACTTCGTTTACTTATCGAGGTTGATCATTGGGAATTATGATATAGAAATATATATTGCAATATCGTTCATTTATTTGCCCTGCTTTGTTTTTATTCTTAACTTTAGATTCGAGTTGTGGCTGTTCTTTGGAATTCTCCGAGGTTTTGTTGATGTTGATGTTGATGAAATAAACACAATACTTTAATGAGCTGCGGCTCTCTGATTTGCATCGATATATTTCCGGTATTATTATGCATGCGTCATCCCCTTTTTACGAAGCGCAGGGGAGTTCAGCTCGATTTCTTTATTCGATTCGTTGCTATAGAATACAATATACTTTTGTATTTGGAGTGGCTTTTACGTTTTTTTACACCACCGACATACAAACTGGTTTTCTACCTTTTTGTTTATATTCCACATATGCTTATATACATATATACATACCTATGTACATACAGTATATAAACCTATAAAACCTATAAAGAAACACTTGTGCGTGCGAGCTGTTTAATTTAACGGCAAACCCGGGGTAAATAAAACTGAAACAACATGGTTTGTGCTTATAATACTGTTTGCTCCGATTCGGTAAAACGAGACACAGCTGATAAGGGAGCACCTATGGTATAGCCAAGTGTTATTAGCGAAATCCTTGAGACGGCTTTACTTTAATTCTTCTTTTTGTGGTTCTCATTACAATCAGTTGCACATTGGAACTACTAGAATTTAAAGTTGCCTAGAAAATTGTTATACAAACGTCTGAAATGAAATATTTTCTTTGTTTGTTAATTTTTGTAAAATGTAACTATAATATGCATTTGAAGATCAATTACAAATTATAAGGTAAAGCAAATGTTTAGCTTTTCGAGATTAATATGTACTGAAATTTTACCCTAAAAGTATTATTTCATTTAAGTTGGGAAGTGTAATTTATATTTTCAACTATTTACATATTTATATTGATAAATTGATAAATTGAGAGTTTGTTGTCCGGAAGAAGAAAAGATTAAGCTGCATTTCTCTTTCTTTCAATCTGCCGTAGATCTCCCCTAGCTTTATAATCATAAATTACGCGCAGGTTCATCAATTTCATCGGTGATAAATGTCGTATAGGAATTTACATAAATACCCTACACAGCTGCCAGAACAAGTTGAGTTGACAAAATGATTTGTACGCCGCAGTCGTAGTTGTTGTTGTTGTTGTTGTTGCAATCGGCAGCATTGGGAGGCGACACTGAGCGCCACCCTGAACTTCCAACCTAAACGAGCAGCACACATACACACACACATACATACATACATACATACATATGGAAATGGATGCAACAATATTCTAACCAAAAACAGCAACTAATTCCAAACAATGTAAAGTATTATTTATTTTTAACTGAGGTCATCGTCGACGTCAACGTCGCTGTCGCCGTCGCCGTCGACTGTTACAACGCGCCTCCACTCCGCTCTGCTCTGAGATTCGTGTTGTTCTTATTTCAAGTTAATGTGCTCGTGTTGTTATTGTTGTTGTTGTTGTTGTTGCTGTTGCTGCTGTGTTTCAGATGTTGAACTCGAACTCTCACCAAATTATGCCACACAACGTTGACTGCCCTGAGCGCCGAGCGCTGAGCGCTGAGCACTGAATACGGAGCGCAGAGAGCAGCAGGGCCAGCCTCTGCCTCAGCCTCAGCCTCAGACCCAGACCCAGACCCGATGGTACGGCTATAGCCAGAGCTATTGCCAGTGCCCGGTGGCGTTGTGGAGCTCCGGCCGGGGCCAACAAACATTATTTGAAATATTTATGCTTGACTTTTGCGCCTCAATGACTTTTGAATTGCCTTGCCTTTGGCTGCCAGTTTTAACACACACGCACACACACACACACACTCGCACACACATTGTGTGTTCTGATGCGTTGCTTATATGCTTATACGCATATGTGTTATATGTGTAGATATATTTGTATAGTTTTTTATGCTCCAGGGCCTAGGCAAACGCACATATGTTGCCTCAAATTGCAAGCAGATGCATTTGTGCAGCGGGATTTTCTCTTTATAACACCCGTCGAGTGTTGAAACTTTGTCAACATCTGGTTAGGGCTGTTGTAATGAAATATATATTGTTTTAAACTATTAAAAATTGTTGTTAAATATAATAAAATAAAGTTGTAGCTCTATTTTGATTTATTTTTAATTGTTACATTTATTATAATAAAGAAAGACGAGCAAATACTAAAATTGTCGTAAAATGTAACAAAATTAAATTGTATTTCTACTTTGATTTATTTTAAATTATTTTATTTTTTTGTAATAAAGAGAGACGAGTAAATCTTAAATTTGTCGTATAATATAACAAAATAAAATTTTATTCCTATTTTGATTTATTCTAAATTATTTTATTTTTTATGACAAAAAAGGAAATTTTAATATTATGAAAAAATGTTACAAAATAAAATTATATTTCTACTTTGAATTATTCTAAATTATTTAATTTGTTTTTCAATAAAGAAAGTCGCTCAAATTTTAAAATTGTTGAGAAGTGTAACAGAATAAAATTATATTTGTACTTTGTTTTTTTTTTTTTTTTAAATTATTTTATATTTTCTTTAACAAAGAAAGATGAGCAAATTTTTAATTTGTTGTAAAATGTAACAGAATAAAATTATATTTGTACTTTGATTTATTTTAAATAAATTTGTTGTAATAGAGAAAGACGATAAATTAAGTTTAAAAATTCTTAAAATATTTGAAACTCACTATATTTAAATACTTACCTAACTAAGCTAAATAATTAAAATAGTTTCTAGTCAGCAGTTTTCCCAAAACAATTGGAATTAGTCACTATAATTGAAATGCAGTTTTCTTCCTTGGAAAATTTCACTCACTATTTGTTGGTTTCTCAACCATAAATCGTGATTTATATTTGTTAAACTCTTTACTTTAGATCCATTTGCATTTCTCGGCGATAGATAAATAGTTTTCAACTAGGGAAACAAACAGTTGAACAGCCAGCAACAAATGCTAAAAAACTAATTAACATGTGTAGATGATGCAAGCAAACTTTTTGAAGCAAAGCACACATGCGCCACATACATGCATACAAACACACATACATACATATATAAATCTGTGGGGTATCACTGCGGGAGGCCATCGGTTGAAAAAAAAAAAAAATAAAAAATCAGCCTAACCAATCGACTGGACGCACTCATTAAACACACATTAGACTGCATTTAATTTGTCAATATTAGCTCGTCTTTAGGGGACTGGGAGAAATGGCCTGATCGGTTGGTTCTCAGGCCACACTTTTCTTTTCTTTTGGGCCGTTGGAAAGTGAGGCTATAGCTCTGCACGACACACGACAGACTGACAGATGGACAGATGGACAGATAGACAAGCAGACAGACAGACAGATGGACAGACACACAGCATGTCTAGCTAAATGCCTGGGTCTTCGTGTTGACCTTTTCACAGCTGGAATCATCTTTCACATTACTGTACAGTTCTGCTTTTGCTCTAAGACTGGCCTGCTTAGCTCTGCTCTGCTCTGCTCTGCTAAAACCGCCCCTCCACCACCTCTCTCTCTCCTGCTGCTCCCCATACATTTGACGGCCCATTGCTCGTGCGCTTGTCAATTTCTGTCAGTTGCTTGTCAAAAAATTTGTTTGGCTGTAAAATGCAGTGAAAATGTTAAACAACAAAAACAAAACAACAGCAACAACAAAAAAGAAAAAAAAAAAAAAAAAGCAAAATAATAATAAAAACTACAAACACGATTTTCATGCACAAGTAAAGCGCAACCAGCAAACAAAATGATTGACGAACTGAGCGACTGACGAACGAATCCAACTAAAATTCATGTGGAAAATTGTACTGTGAAAATACCCTGCATAATTAACCTTTTGCCCGGCTCTATGCATATTTGCCATACCTCCGATATCTACACGGCTGTCCTCTACGTCTGCGATTGTTTACAGCGTAATTTGTTTATGTTTCTCTGTATGTGTGTGTGTGTGTGTGTGTATAGGTGCATATATAAGTATATTAGTAAATGAGAAAATGCAAACAATCACAACAACCGTGCTACGCAATCGACGTCAACTGCTGACTAATGTCCATCCACATATACATATATATATATATGTATATACATTCATATATATACTATATAAGGGCCGTTCTGTCGGACACGTAGTGTCATATAGGCATTCCCCTATATGCGGCACAGATATTTGCCAATTTGTCAATACTTGACACGTCTCTAGTGTAGGTGCCACAGTTTGTACGATCGTGGGGCATGTTGGCAGCGGGGTGGCGCTTATTCCGTGCCCTTTTGGAAGGGCGCGGGCGTCAGAATGGCGCCAAATTTGAATAACTGTTGGAAAAATTAACATTTTTAATGAACTTCATTACGAAATTCAGTTTTTATTTATGTACATTTTGAATTGACACGCAAAAAATAAAAACCAATTTGTCGCTGCTTTTTATTAGATTTAATTTTACTACATATACATATGTGTGTATATGTGTGTGTGTTATTTAAATTTTTGTTTGCGTTCGGCTATTTTTTTATTTTTATTTTTATTTATATTTAGTTTTTTTTTTTGTCAGGTGAGGTAATCGCAAGGCGTTCAATTGCTGCCAATTTTCGGCCATAATTAAGTGCAATTAATTTTGCATAAAAGCGGAAATGGAAAATCGCTGTGCTGAGAGCATTTCGATGATAATAGTCTGACGCTTGGAGGGGTGAGGGAAAGGGGGAGAAAAACATTTCTTAATGATAGACATTCACTTTTTATGGGCGCGCGAGGTGTGTGTCTTAATGGAGTGAAATTTCTCGTAATTGAGCGCGACGAGCTTTGACTTTGGGTGCGCATTTGATGAATCTGAAGCGAATTTTGCAACACTGTTTTTCTTTTTTCTTTTTTTTTCAATTTTTTTTTTTATTTAGCAAGCAATCTTTTAGCTGCTTTTGATATGCTTCAGCAAACTAGGCTGCCGCTGCCGCTGCTGCTGCTGCATTTGTTATGCAAATCAAGTGCCGCCATATGTATAAATATACATATATCTATATAGCTATATATCGTATATATATATAAACCAAGAAACCAAAACGTCGTCGGAGCCAGTCCGCGGAGCCGGCCAGACCAGACCAGGCCAGATCGGGCCGGGCTAGGCACAAAATTGAAATAAACTGAAACTGCGAACTGCGAACTGGTTGTGTAGGCAGCACACGTACAAGGTCTTCAAATATGGCTCTTTTTTTCAGCTGCTGCTACTTCTCTTCTTGCTGTTGCTGTTGCTGTTGCTGTTGTTGTAGTTTTAAGCTTTTTCTAAACATTTTTCTTCTACATAGTAGTTTTAAGCGTGTGTTGTATTTTAGACGCTTTAATAGCATTCATTTACCATACGATTTCATATTTATGGCCATTGTGCGCTGAAGTGCAATTCGATTTTGATTCCTTTTGTTGTTGTTGTTGTTGTTGTTATTTTTCAATTTGTGCATTTGTTTTTTATTGGACTGCCTATAGTTGTGCCCTCTTTGCCACCGCGTGGGTGTTTGTTGACTTTTGGTTTTTAATTACGTTTGTTTTCGTTGTTTCTCGTTTCCTGTTTCAAAAACTGTTCAATTCTTTAGATTTGTTTTAGCCAAATTTGTTAGCTACATATCTAAAGCAAGGTGTGCATCAGCTTTCTTGCTTAGCACATTATTATTGGCGACTTACCAAATATATTTTTCATATATGTATATATGTATATATATATATTTCTATGAATATATTGTAGATAAGTGTGAACACGTTCCCATCCACAGCCCTGTGTCGTGCCTATCTCTGTTTGAATGGATGATTAATGCCTTGGTCTGGCGCCTTCATAAAATTTTATTGCATGATCTATCTCTATCGATAAGGTATAAAAAATATAGAAGTACCCATATATACAAAATGTATAACAACGCTGCAGTCCATCAAAATAGTAATTTGAAATATAATTACATATATGCACATTTCATTAGTCATTTTTATTAAATATTTTTCTATTCCAATTTGAATGACTGATCTGATATAAATAATTTTTTTGTTGCTTAGATTGCATTCGAATTCTATTCTAGGAAGTATTTATTGGTTGATAATACAATCTCGCTCTCCCCCAATTAAAAACTTATCATGTTTTTTTTTCTTGTTCAAATATTGTTAAATTCCTCTCATTTCATACAATATTAACATATTTTTTTTCTTTTTACTTCTTTCAGGTACGTGTTATTGATAATTTTCCATAGAAGTAATCCGAATAAAATTTGTGAATCGTAAGTAAAGCTCAAAATAAAAATAAAATAGTTGGGTTGCGCATGCATATAAACACATGTCGTCGCTTTAATGTTTTTTGGTTTGGCTGAAAAGTATAATGAATATGGTTTACAAAAAATAAATAAGAATCAAAGTATTGAAGTATAAAAAATGTCCAAAACGTGCATTTTGTGAAAAATTGCTATCAACAGCACTCGTCGAAAGCCCGAAGCGCCATTTGCCAGAAACAATTCGACTGTCTGTCAAGTGCAATATGACAGCTAAGGCAAAATTGTTCAGTTCTTGCATGATGATCATCACAATGATGATGATGATGACGATGTTGTTGTTTTTGTTTTGTTAATGACGTAATTGGCAAGCTACCCCAAATGTGTAACATACATACATACATACATACATACATAGCTTAATTAGCATAGTGTCTGACACTATTAGCGCAAAGTCAAGGGATTCGCATTCAATGTATTCATTGTGCATTTTGTGAGCTTGTGAGTGGTTGTGGTTCGACTTTATCAGCGAGTGGTGCGAATTAGTCATCGTTTTTACTCAAAAATGAAAGAATAAAAAAAAGAAGAGAAAAAGTTAAATAAACAGCTGAATGAGCCGCACACTTGGCATTTACTTTGATGTTCGGTTTGCCTTTGTCGTTGTTGCTGTTGTTGTTGTTGTTGTTGTAGTTTTGCATGTTTTATTGTTGGTGCATTTCCTTTTAGCCAGCAGTTCCTGTCGCTGGGTCCCTGGGCCAGATCAAAAGTCCATTAGGCATGTTAAGTACATTTTAGCTGGCGGTCAATATGCCTCAACTGCCATTTTGGGGCTGTTGTCTGTGGTCGGCTGCACAGTTTCTCAGTTTCTCAATTTCTCAGTTTCTCAGTTCTCAATTCTCGTCTCTCGGCGATATGCAGCCGCTGCATGAATGAAGCGATGAATGAGTTCGTCGGCGTCAGCATTTGCCGTTTTTGCCGGCTGTGTTTTGTTTAACCAAATAATAAAACATGCGACCATGTCTTGTGGCTTTCGACTGCGTGGGGTGTCCAACTGTCAAGTTAGTCATCGCCAGCAACGCACATCATCATCATCGTCATCATTGCGAATGGGTCTTACGAGGAAACGCAGCTCTGCAGAGTTGATTGCACTTTGTCAGCGTTGAATTGATAAGAGGCCACTGTTTAGTTTCTGCATCGCACAGCAGCCGAAGCCCAGACAAGCAGACAACCAGTCAATGGAGATAAGAGCGCTCACTCAGCTCGTCTGCTAGAAGAAAAACATTTTCAATTTGATTTATTGCATGTAAATTTATGGAAATTTACTGTGGCTCCGACCATTCTGCTTCGTAAACAGAACTGCGCTGATCTGATCTGAGCTGAACCAAACTCTTGGCTTGATAAAGTGTAATACAAGCCAATAGTTTGTTATTTATACACACACTAGTGTTATCTACACCATGTGCTTGAGTGTGTGTGTGTGTGTGTGTGACCAATTGCTGCACATTCCAATTTTATTATATCATGTGCTCGCAACATTATCGCATATGGTGCGGCTACACATTATCGCCCGAGTTGGGGTCCGACCTGCCCCCGCCCCCGCTCCCGACCCCTCTGCTCCCCTCACGGCTAACAGCTCGTAGCTCCCAAGTCCCAGGCCGTTTGCAATTCTAGTCTATGGACGGTATGTAAAAACAAGTTGTAGAACAAGTTTCCAGACGCCTTTTCGTTTCTGTTCGCTCACGAACAATGTATCGAGTACTCGTAATATCCACATATATAGAAGACAAGTCTTAATTACCCAACATTTGTTTGTATATTTATTAAAAATTTTCGCACTGTTGTTTTGTTTTGCTTTTTTAAATTAAACTTTTTTTTTTGTTTTTACTGATTTTTATATATTTTTGTGTGCCTGCGGCGCTAATGAACTCGCTGTCTTGTTAATAATTATTAAAAATTTTGGTTTGTTTCTCGTTTGTTGTAGTTGTTTTTCCTTTTTGTTGTTTTTTTTTTTTTTTTTTGGCTGCTGTGGCTGCTTTTAACGCGTTCAACTGGCTTTTGAATTGATTTCGGCAATTAAAGGCCTCTAAATGAAATTGAAAACGTTGAAAGCTACTCGCAGAGTGCGCCAAAAAAAGTTTCAAGTTATTCAAAATATTTTTGTGAGACACTCGAGCGCTTTGATTGATGGGCGTTCAAGCAGCGTCAGCGATTGTTATACAAAATTATTTTGGAGCAAGAGCAAAACACAAATATTCATTTCTTTACTAGTTTCTGTCTTCCAGATACGCTGTACTAACACTTCTTGCAACTTAATAATACATAATTTCTTTGAGTCGAAAAATATTAATTTGCAATCTCAACATTTCCCATTTATCTATTACATTTGTCAAAGCTTTAGGCACTAATACAAAATATAAATTTACAGGGTATTGCTTGTATGCATATACTCATAGATAAACATTTGGGCTTCGTGTTGCGGTTTTTGACAGCACACGTGCGTGGCTTAAAGACACTTTTGGCTCTCTTATCATTGACCAAGCTTCATTCATTAGGGCCTGATAAACAATTTTCAGTTCTTTTTTTTTTTTCTCTGATGTCAATTATCTACAATACACATATACTTGTGTGTGTGTGTGTGTGTGTGTGTTGGGGTTCTCGTAGATAGTGAAGGTTTTATTTCAGAGTTTTTTGTTATAGATTTTTCCTCTCTGTTTTTGTTTTTATATTTTATTATATCGCTTTGATAAAAGCTGGCGTCATGTATATGCGACTTAATTAGTTTGCTATGCCTACGTGGGCAGCAAAGTCGCCGCGACCGGATCTCTTGGCTATCATCGACAACGACTTGGGTGAGAGTCGAAAAAAAAATTAATTAGAGTCGCCACTGATAAGCAAATAAACAAACAAAAACAAACAAACCAACACATGTGTATCTATAAGCGAATGCCACAAGTAGCTGAGCCATGCTCCAGGTAGAACTTTCTTCTGATTAGCTTATGAGTGTGGATATGCAAGTGGGTCGCCAAAAAAAAAAATAAAGAAAAAAAAAAAAGAAAAGCAAACCCGATTTCATATTTCAGTAGTACGAATACCCATGTTACCCATGAGAAATTCGACGGTGTCTCTAGAAATTAGCTTTCGTTTCTGTATCTCGTTTGTATCTTACTTGTGTGGCACTCTCCACATGTGTCACAGCCTTGAACAATTGCCAAAATTTGCCAGTTTTTGTTTTGTTGTTGTTTTCTGTTGCTGAAGACGCCTCAGAATGTTTATAGAATAGCAAAGGCGTCTCATACTACCGCTTGTTGTTGACTTTTAGCAATCACAAAATATTTATGTATATATCTTCCACTATACTCTGTTGCCCAATGCTAGAGAAGTCCATTGGTTTTGCTACCTATTAAAAGCTGGCGCTTTAAATTTGAAATACATAAACAGATCCATTGTTAAACTAGGGAATTTTAAAATATTAACTCGCAGTTAAAATATTCCGTATTTTTTTATTATTAGCCTGATGTTCAGTATTGATATTCTCTAAAGGCAAAGTAAGAACTATTTTTTGAGGCAAAACAAAATATATTTACTCATAATTTTATATGCTCAGCCCCTTAAGAGTATTGCGAATTCAATTTTAAAGCCACGCCCACAATTTAAATAATTAATGATGTTTTTATAATTAGAATTCCAAGCAAAACAAAATATACTATTGTTGAACTAAAACAGAGTATCAGGCAGTCGTTGGAGCGGTTTTACTTAGTGTATACGTGTCTCTAAATATATATAGATAAACATATAGTCTCATTTATAGGTAGGGTAGATATTTAGTTGGTAGCATCGTTAAAAATTTTATGAAGTCCGAGAGGCTACAAAAGTCGCCACTTATAAATGCTATAATAAATTGGTTAAGGTCGAATCGGACATAAATCTATGAGGCAACAAAAATAAAGTATTAAACGGTCGAAAACAACAAATAAATTTGTTTTGTTATAGAAACGGAACTCAAAGATATGATATCTATGATGTTCCTTTAACAAATTGTGTTATGTTTTCCTATATTTTATGAATGTAATCATGAGGCCTTAAATGTACTTGCAATGCTAACGTACATGTGTGTGCGTGTGTGTGTGTGTGTGTGTGTATAGATGACTAAATTAAGCACCACCTGTGACGTCAGTGGGTGTCAGTTGAAATGTGTCGTAGTTGTTGTTGTTGTTGTTGATTGTAACGCCTGGCCATAAATTATGTAGAGTTTTATTTATAAGAAATATGATTTACAGCACAAGTGCAGAGGGCGAATATGTAAATATATTTGCATGCCGACAAGTCAATCACCACATGACGCTGATTAATTTAATCGCCGACTACGAAGAAGAACAAGAAGTCAAATGGTTGGAATAACCGATTGCAGGAACATTATTTGCGCTGCCTCATTATAGAATTTATAATTGAATGCAATTTTTTATATGCAACTGCAACTACAGCTGCGTGGAGCACTGACCAGCGCACAGCTAAGCGATGCGATGCGATGCGATTGAATGCAGCCCACATAAACACACACTCACACACACACACACACACACACACACACACACACACACACACACATACAGGCAGTGTGCGTTCGTCAAATAACCGCAAATGTAATTATTTTTACAAAATGCGCTCGATACGCTCTGTTTGAAATAAACAACGAAAACAAATGATTAGATGCGAAAGCTCTTGTTGTATAAAAATGGCTAAATAACAAGCAAGCTACACATGCACACGCACACGAAAGTATGTGTGTGGTGTGTGCGTGTGTGTGTGGTGTGTGGACAATGTAACAAACGCGTTTGCTGATAGACGACGCACTGGCCGCCTGAGTGACCATTACAAATGTTCACTTAGCCGGGGCATAGATATGACCACTAAACCAAACCGTCGCGACTCCTAAAAGAAAGATCCTCTACTCAGCGGAAATTCCGCATGGTCTGTCGCTTGCTACTAGCATTTTTTTTTTTTCTCCTTTTTTTTATTTTTTTTTTTTGGTGTCGTTGTTGATTATTTCTACAAAAGCCACTAATGGATTTTGATATGCACAACACAGCAGCTCACACACACACACACACATAGCTAAGCACGCATATTTCTATTAAGATGATGCGCCTTGGCCAGTGGCCACTCTTCAGCTGCTGCCACTCGCCGCTTTAAGTTGCTACTTTTTATGCCTGCCGCGTGGCAAGCGGTTTGCGGCATGCGGCATGCCAGATAAAGTTCTTGCGCTTTTCGTGAAAGTGCAATCGTTAGAATGCGGACTCTGCCCGCTTATGGGGTGTGCGAAGGAAGAGAGAGAGGAGCGTTGAGCAATGAGGAGTAAAGGATGAGGGGTGCGGGGTGTGCAAAGTGAGTGGTACGTTGGCCCGTTTAATTATCAAAGACATTTTTCTCAACGGCCATCATTTTGGGCTTGGTCGGCGCACTGATAATGCCCCCACAAAGGAGTGGCTGTGGTCGTGGCTGGGTCCGGTTCGATGTGTTTAAGGCGAGGTCAAGCCAACGGCAGCAGCAGCGGCAGCGGCATTAGCTGATGAGCCGGGCCAGGCCTGTATGCATGTATGTATGTCGGACGCCCTGTCAGAGAGTGATCTAATGTGCGATCCAGGAAGCGGACCCAGTCGCCAGCTATTTGGCCTGACGAAGTGGCCATCAGTAAACAAAGCCGGCGGCTGAACTTGCCAGCCACGGGTTAAACATTAAATGCCAGGCATAAACAGCAATATGGCAACACACAAAGGGCTGACAGTCTGCCAGTCTGCCAGTCTGCCAGTTGTGGACGTCGATCGGGCGACAAGGCGTGGGTGCGGTAAGCGGTGTGCGGTGTGCGGTGTGCGGTGCGCGGTGTGCGGTAAGCGGGGCAGCGTAACCAACGTCTAAACTAATGGCAGCTGCGCCGCCGTAGCACGGTTCAATGAATTACTTCATTAGTGCAGGCGTGTTCCGTGTGGCATGCGTCCATGTATCTCAAAGATACACGCCAGCCAGCCAGCCAGCCAGCCAGTCAGCCAGCTAACACAAGCGTCTGTCTGGTTGTCAGACAGCGCCGCTGTTGCCGCTGCCACCGTTGACTTGGCGACGTTGCAACATTGCGAGTGGCAAGTTCTGTTCTTTCGCCCGGCCAGGGCTCACTCACAAGTTGCTCGCGTCAACTGTGCGTGGAAATTAGCTGCCGTTGCCGACTCCTGTCCTGCTGCTGCTGTCGCTGCTGCTTGCCCGCTGGGACGTAGGACTTCTCCAGTCGGTCTATCAGCCTTAATTGCGGAAGTTATGAGCATGGAATTTTAATTATTTCACTCGACTGGCTGCTGTCGCGCCGACTCGCTGCTGCTCTTGCATTGTTAGCTCGTTTACAGTTAGTCGGTGTCAGAGAATGTTTTTCTTTATGTATTTTCTTATTTCGACTCTTGGCAAACATCCGCCGCGTACCTTTTTGTGGCAAGCAGCTGTAGCCGCGGCACCGACTGTTTGCATTCTTCATTTGTTCGACGACGGCGACGACGATGTCGGTGGCTTAGAAAGTGTCAAGTCAAATGATTGCATTGCAGCTGTACCCAATTTTCTCCATATTTAGTTCTAGACATTTCACCAAACGTGACACTTTCAAACGCTTTCAAATGTCGGACGGCCATGACGATTTCCCAAATAACTCGCCTGCAGCTTGCAACTTGCAGCTTGCAGCTTAACCCAACATCAGCTCCACTCTGATCCAGCTGCCATCCGGCTGCCTGCCTCTTGGACTTTCTGTGCCAAGCTAATTTGTTATAAGTGCGCGCTGTTTACTTAGTTGTTGTATCTGTCGCAGCAGAAGCAGTAACAACAACAACAACTTGCGTTGGAGGTGCATTCTAAAGGCCAAGTGGCTGCGCCGTCAATTCGTCAATTCGTCAGTCCGTCATTCTGGCAGTAAACTTCCTTGCTTGTTTTCAAATGCAGGCAAACAAAAGCATCAGCACAAAACTGGCTAAGAGCAGCCACTGCCCAGCTGACTGCAACAGCGACTGCGACGGCGACTACGACGGCGACTGCGACTGCGACTGCGACTGCAACTGCAACTGCGACTGCCTTCTGAGATGGATGGAGACGTCGTTTAAGATTAAGACGACTTCTTTTTACAGCTGCGACGACTGCAACGTTGTTGTACTTGAAGTTTGTTGCTGTTGTTGTGCGTGTTGCTGCCGCTGCTGCTGTTGCTGCTGCTGCAGAGGTGAGTGATGATGATGAATGTGTTACAACGAAGGTTAACGACTTTCAGCTTTATAAACAACTACACAACAATGCAGCCGGCAACAGCTGATGGAGGCAGAAGCTTCTTCACAATTCTGTTTTCTTAGATACAAAAATTTCCTGTGCATTAGATGCGTGGCAGCTAATTAAGACGCAAAACTGGCTAATAATAAGTGCAGTCAAGTGCTTTAGATGCAATTTAAATAAATGCGACAGCCAAACGAGCTGCTTTGCCCGCTTCTTAACCAGTTTCTCGTTTGGCGTTTGGCGATTGGCAAAAAAGGAGCGTTTTAAATTTCAATTTGTTGAAGAGTCAACGTGTTGTCAATGCTTGCAACTGCTGCTGCTGCTGCTGTTGCCTCAAAGTTCTCGCTGTGGCAACTCGCTCTCTTCCTCTCTCTCACACACACTCTCTTTTTCTCAATCACGCCTAACAACTAAATTACACTTGTCTGCATGTTAACAATTTACTCACACACACACACACACACACACACACAGCCAGATGCGAGCAATAAATGTAGAAGTGATATCCAACCAAACGAGCAACACTCAACTGCAGTCAGTTATTCACTTTGGCCAGTCAGTTTGTCTGTTGGCATTGGCTTGGGCCAAGATTGCAATGAGGTTAGCAGCGCAATCTGCTCAAATATAGATAGCTAGTTAGACGCCTGGCACAAGCAAACAAACAAACCAGCCTCTGCCAACTGGCAACATGTGTAGCCATGTTGCAACAGCAACGGCAACAACTGCTGCTGCTGCTGCTGCTGCTGCTGATGCTTTTGCTTGGCTATTCTAATTGCGCACAAGCTTAGCAGCTTTTAGTTACTTTGTAGACTTTTAGCTGCCATCAAACTGCAGTCGCTGTTGGCCAGTTTACGGCCTTTGCATACATATGCAAAAATGCACTTATACATTCATGCATCGAGAGCTGCAGATAGATTAACACATGTATAGATACTGCGGACAGCTGTGCTGCTCATTTATGCAATTGCCTTAAACTAAGACGCTGCTTGCTCGCAGCTGCTCTTGTTGTTGTTGTTGTTGTTGTTGTTGTTGCTGTTGCTATAAATTGTTGGCCAATATGTTGCCCAATAAATGTTCTATTGAATTTTGCAACACCTTGTCTAAAAAAGGCTAACTGACTAACTGTTCTGTCAAAATGTTGCGCCGGCCCACGTTATGTTTTTTTCTTTCTTTTTTTGGTCCAGGCAAGCAACAACAACAACAACAACAACAGCAAGAGCAAGTCTCCTACATTGCATGTGGCATGAAATTCAGCTGAAAAATAATGACACACCCGTTTCAATTTATAGTTGGTGTGCGTCGCACACACACACACACACACACACACACGTACACAGTCAACAGATAGATACACATCTCTCGCGCACATACGTAGATTTTTCACTTGAAAACAAAATGAAAATTGCTGAACTGTAACCATATGTGGCCGATTTCGAGCTGCTTTATGGCTATGTCAACTGTATACCCTACCTTTCAGTTAAGCCACATGCGATGAACATTGAATATGTAACTATGCGCAATGCTCATTAGAAGGTCTTTGCAGGCAACTTGATTTTCAGCCATAAAATTTCAATTTCGTTTAATTATGCTGTAAAAAGCATAGAAGCAACTGTTAATTAATTTGTGCAAATATGTCTATATAATTGGAAATATTTGTAAGGTCTTTTGATATTGTTTTAATGCATTTTTAATGTATTTCGTATTTATTTCGTATTTATTTTCAATGCCCATTTGCGCATTTGTGTCTGTCTTTTTATCGTTTTAGTGTTTATAGTTTTCCTATTGGCTTCCGTGCCCCACTTTGGATTTAAATCATTTGCCAAACGACCGCCCGTAATTTATTTGCTTTGACGATGTTAAAAAGGTCAATTACAACTTATTGGCAGCTTTTCAAAAACCTATCAAATGCTCAACGTTTGCCGTTACGCTCTCTTGGATAACCCACAGCTATGCGCTCTAGCGCTGGCTTTGGCTCTGGCTGTGGGTCTGGCTTTGGGGCTGGCTGTGGGGCTGGCTGTGGGTCTGGGTCTGATTCGGCCTGGTCGGGTCTATGGACCATGTCCTATGATCGTACACTTTTGATTAGCGGCAAACGACAGGCGACGTCAACAATTTAATTGCACATTTGCATTAGAGTGGAAAGCAGAAATGCAGTCCAGAGCTGGATCTGTCATCCGGCGGAGGAGGGGACTGAAGCTACCGCTGCCAGCTCCTGGCAAGCGGTTTCCATTGCAATTGCCAGGCGCAGGCCAGGTTTGATTTCTTAATTGTCGCTAACTGCGGGACTGCCAAACATTGTCTTGAAACGATGTCGTCGACGTCTGGGGCCGCATTATCGTCGATCATTTTGTGTGCAATGAGTTTTTGTAGCTGTTGTTGTTGTTGTTGTTGTTGTTGGGCACACGAAATGAATGTTTGAGCATATACACAGCTGTAAAGGAATTGTTGAACGACGATCATGGTGGTAATTTCAGCAACCACAGGCATAGGCATAGGCATGGGCATGGGCATTGCAATGGAAATGGGAATTGGGAATGGGAATGGGAACGGGTACCGCACCACAATTGTCATGCCAGTTGCCAGTTGCCAGTTGGTGGTGCCTCTGCTGCTGCTGCTGCTGGTTGGGGTCGTATTTTAATTGCTTCAATTTTAATTTATTTTTATTTTGCTGCCACTCTTGCTGTCTCTTGAGCACTTGAGCTAAACATTTTTGGCATGCTTAGTTGAAATGTTTTCGGCTTTTATATGTACTCGTGCACAACATAAATACATACATGCATACATATATATATACATATCATCGTATTCGTATCGTATCAACCCTCATATAATATGCTCTTTGGCTGCATGTAATTGAGCTACCTGCATAAGTTAGGCCACGCAACACGAGTAGAGAAGCAAAATGTGTTATCGCACTGTGTCATGGGTCAGTTTTTGTTTGTGTTGATAGATGTATCGCATGCAGCTCACATTTTCGATGCCAGACCCATAAACTATGCTTTAATTATGCGCCCCGATTCGTGCTGAAGCCTTAGTTCGCACCCACTCTACTCAATGGAACGGCTAAGTTTTGGGGATCGAGAGCTCATAATACTTTCACTGCTTAAAACACAAAAATAACTTATATTTGGTAATTTTTGGCTCACTTAATTTACATTTAAATATAATTTTCGTTTTGGGCTCTTAATATTTCGGGGCCTGCCGTCAATTTCTAATCTCTTTTGGCTGCCCGTTGACATCAAAACGCAGTTTTCAAAGCATTTTTTTTTTTTTTTTTAATCGCCAGTGTGTCACATAAACTTTACATTTTATTTGACAAGCGAGCTTGGCATACACAAAAAGCCAAAACGACTAGCAAAATGCGTAAAACAAATTTTCTTTTCGATAACGTGCACGAATACAACAACACGATTGCCTGCGGCTGCGGCTGCGGCTGCGTCTACTTGAAGCAGCTTGAAAGCGCAACGCGGCGTATACGCAATGTGACAAGTTGCTCTCGTGGCACATTAGTTGAAATTATGACAATTTTCCTAATACAATAATTCAAATTTATTTTCGTTTGGCGGACAGCTATTGGCTCGTTATTATTAATTCAATTTGCTTTCGATTATCAGCAGCTAAGCCATAGATTTCGATTTTTTTCAGTTGCTTTTCTTTCAAATGTTAATGTGGATTTTGGACTTTGGTGAGCTAATCTATGTGATTTGTTATCTTTTGTTTAATATTGTAATTATAATAGTTTTTATGCAAATAACTAAAAAACTTTACTTATTACTTATTTATGCAAGTGAAACGCCTTTCTACTCTGTTAAAAAGCGGCAGTAAATGGAAATATTATGAGAAATAATTCACAAATATATAACAGACATCAGTTATATACATATATACGAAAGTGTATAGTTTTGTATTTCGTAAGCTTATTTTAACTGCATAGAGGATACAAGTTGGGGCTTGGCATGTGTCTGGGTCATAACTTTAATTGCCATGCCTTAGACAGGAAATGGCGCGCTTAATTCAACGGCAAAAAATCAACAACAACAACAACAACAATATGGGGAAAAAAGCACAAATCTGGGACTTAGAATGTAAGATAATGTTGGTCGGCGGATATACGGTGCTATAACTCATGTGGCGGCAACAACAATTTGATATCAAAGAGTTGTGTTCCAACAGATCGCATAAATTATGAATGCCGTCGATTGCAGCCAATGCCAATGCGAGAGTTTTACGTAGTGTTTAGTTTTTTTTTTTGTTTTTGTTTTTGTTTTTGTTTTTGGATAGGTGTTAGAACCTTTCGGTGTTTTGGATTTGGGCTTTTAAGAATTTATGGCGCCTTAAACAGACAGATATGCTCGGTGCCATTAGTGATTTATTGTGGGACAACAATCGATTGTGTGCCCAAACTTTTTATATCTCCCTCTCCCTCTCCCTCTCTCTCTCTCTTGCCCACTTGTGCAGCTCTTGTTCTCTGAGTGTTTGGCTATGGCTTGACATTGAAAACCTTAGCCAAGTGCCGTTAAAAATGGGTTGGCTGTTGTTGTTGCTGCTGCTGCTGCTGCTGATGTTGCCACATTGTTGACTGACTGGCCAAGCGTGTGAATTCTGTTTTCGTTGCAACTTTCAAAGTAAAAAGAGACACAGAAAATTAAGTCAGGGCTGCAGATTTGCATTACTCATAGACTCAAGCTTGTGTATATCGAATTTCACGTCGTGGCGAGTGCATTAAATTTCATTTGGAAATCGGGGCACAAATGTGGGTGCTCGTTTACCAAATCGTCTCAAAGATAATTAAGTATATATTATATAAATAAATTAAACGTTTTATATAATATATATACAATTATATATTCAATGTATGTGTGTGGCAGTGCACTTCTAATTATTGTTGTGATTAACAAAAATACAAATTCATTGATATGAAGATAAGAACACATATCCGAAACAAAGGAAAAGCAGAAAATGTTATCTGTTGCAATTTGTGATAAGATAAACAAAGTGGATATAAGATACCATATATTTGGATTAAAACGAAATTCAATTTTGTTTTATAGGAAATATGCTGCCAATTATTTATTTCTATTTTTACACATTTTAATGTACATTTGCATTTACATAAAAGTTATTTATCCTGATCTGAATGGAACCTGAAGTATATGGAAATTTTGTTGTGTTTGAAATAGTTCGTAATCATTGTTCACACAATCTATATCGCAGATTTTCGCCTTTGCTGCAGCATCAGCATGTAGCTCATTCTCCTCAATATTCGAATTCCAAGCCCTGACTATTTCGAGCGCCTGAAGAAATGTTTGCATTTCGAACAGTAATTCCTTTTTGTCCGTAAACGCGGCCTGATTCAGCTTAAACGACAGGTGTGACAAGTTCAGCTTCTGCAGCAATTTACGTGCAATACTCGCTGCGCCCAACTCCGATTCCAATGGTCCAACTTTTTTTTTGTAGATCAGTCTGGGGCTTATCTGCACTACGTTCACACCATCTGGCAGCAAAGTGGCTGACACTCTCCTCTCGAAGTCTGACCAAACTGCTAAAAGTACAACCAATACCAACAGAACTTTCATTTTTCTAGCCTGTTAGAGCAACCGTTCCCAGAGACGGCTAAAAATCAACTGAAGTCGAGAATTGCTGATAAGCTTTGCTTCCAGCTGCCATAATCAGCAATCCTATGACCTTACACCTTATAATCTTTGAATATTTCCAACTAATTTCTTCTTTTTTTTTTTTTATATTTATATTATATTTATATATTTTTGCTTTTGTACACTTTTTAAGCCGCTCATTGGCGGCTTAAGATTAAATGCCCTGATTTAATGTGGTTCTGACTTTAAGATCTATAAATAATATGCATTAACAAACTGTTATATTTAAAATTTTTTTTTGAAGTTAATTGTGTTAATCGTGAATGTTGTGATGTGAATAGAAAGAAGCTTTAAAATACAGTTGATACATATAACAGGAATTTCTCGTAATATCTATCAAATAAAATTTCTATAGAAATATGTATTCGATTGCGTTTAAACATTAACAGTTATAATTATTAATATAAATGTAATAATAGAAAAATAAATACTAATAAAAATAATTTGTATCATAATGTCAAAAATAAAAATTGAAATAATTGTTATAGCTATGAGGCTCCTCAGATTTTATACAATAAATTG
Organism: Drosophila pseudotalamancana; assembly: GCA_037075185.1. NCBI lineage: Eukaryota > Metazoa > Arthropoda > Insecta > Diptera > Drosophilidae > Drosophila > Drosophila pseudotalamancana. Next base: position 672,144 of record JBAMCK010000158.1, read on the forward strand.
AATTTATTTTTATAGACTCGTATAGCTTTCAGATTCTGTATAATAAATCAGATTTATTTTTATGGACTTGTATATCTTTATTGTTATTGTTTTTTTGCCTTTCAAATAATTTGTTATTGCTTGCATCAATGAGAAAGTTGCAGCAACAAAAAGTAATTGCCGTAGACGGGAGTGCTTGACTAGCTGATACACTAGACTCAACTTTTAAGTTTGGTATTGATAAAATTTGGTAAATGGTTATATACAATATAATGGAATTTAGGCTATATCATTCATTCATTTGGCTATATATACCCTGTTAAAGTAGTCAAAATGAAATTACACAACTAAAAAAAAATTTCACACACAACTTTTTGGCTTTTCTGTTGTTGCTTTCGGCATAAACAAACTAAGAAGCTTCCAGCTGTGCAACTTGATTGCCGTACGACACGATGCGTTTTCAAATACTAACAACAACTTGCAACAGAGAAGTTGTTGTTGCTGCTGCTGCTCAAATTGCGCATACGCCGCCTTCTCCCTATAGTTGCTGTTGTTGTTGTTGTTGTTGTTGTTGCCAATGTGCCTAGACAAAAATAGCAAACATTGTAAACATTTGTGTTGCTGGAAGTTTTTTGGGGCATAGAAAAGCAAAGGCGGGTCATCTGAAAACATTGACTTAACAATTTACAATTAATTTTGATTGTTGCTTTCGTTGGTTTCATTACAGATTCGAAGCGTTTCATCCACGGATTAAGGTGCATTTCATTTTTACAGCAGGCGGCCAATTGTATTTAGCTATCGACTGCATTCTCCATTGCTGTGCGTGGTGCGCCTCAGGCGCATGTCAATCATACGCAACGTGGTACGTTGTTCGAAGTTAATCAAGTGAACGATAGGTGAGTTTGCAATTACTTCAAATGTATCTGATATATCTACAAATTTGTTTCGATGCAGTGCAAAATGCTTGTTATTTTAAATCCTGTGTTGTTGTTGTTGTTGTTTATTATTGTTATTGGTGCTATAAAATGTTCATTGGCATTTTTTATGACATTGAACCTTGAACTGTCCGACAATCATTCACACCAGTCTACAAATCAGCCATTTGCTACGTTTTAAATTGATAAGCCAAATCACAACTCATTTACTTGAGCGAGAAGTACTTCTCTCTCTCTCTCTCTCTCGCTCTCTCTTTTCTGTCTTTTTTTTGCCTGTCTATGTGTGTTTGTTGTTCTTAACTAAACAATTTTATCTCTGCTTTTGCCTTTTTGACTCCGCTCAACTGCTGTCAATTTGGCTAAAAATAAATTATTACTGCATATAGTATATACAATATGATATCATGCCGCTTCGTTTTTGCCAATTAAAAAACCAGAAAATATCTGGTAATGCTGCTGCTTCTGTTGTTGTTGTTGTTGTTGTTGCTGTTGCTGTTGCTGTTGTTGCTTTCTGTAAATTATGAGCAGCGATAATCACACTACGTGGCGCTTTTTTAGAATTGTTCGCCAGCTTTGAGTTTGGTCTAGTAATTAGCTGGTTGGACGTCGCATGCGTAGCTCAAATTTCAAAACTACATGCACTTTGCACATATACTTAGTTTCGAGATAAAGAGACAGAGAGAGAGAGAGAGGGAGAGAAGCTGGAGCTGGTCGTGCCGGCAGATGCTGGGTGTGAAAAGATTTATGTGCCTGGCAAGCATCTTGCTGCCGTCTCTGCTGTTGCAGTTATCAATGCGTTGGCCCCACAGCAGCCAACAGGTAACAGCCACAGCCACTGCAGCCCCATTCTCCCATCCTCCCATCCTCCCATCTTTCCATCTTTCCATGCACATCCCAAGGCAGCTTCAGCAGCAACTGCATTGGCAGCCATTCACCCGAACGATTCCAGTTTGCGGCCTTTGCCGTTGGTGGCATCTTGAGACATTTCATTGTATGGCCTTTTATTTATGGTCTGCTCAGCTTTTTATAACTCTTCGATTTATATTGATTTGTAATGCACATAAAAAGGCCAGCGCGTTTATATGCAGTTGACCTTGTCCCTGGCTCTGGGTCTGGCTCAGCTTTTGGGCTCTGATCAGGATCGGCTGCTTGCTGCTTGCTTATTGTTGCATGTTGCATTATTGTTGTTTAGTTTTTGTCGCAATGTAAACGATCATAGTTACGAAATACCGAAGGTCATCAGCCAAAGCTTAAACAAAAACTATGCAAAATGCAGCAGCCGCCAGCTTGCGTTCCAAATACAGTCCGAGGCGTCTGCTCACATTACCAGCCGCGTCAACAACAAGTGCAGCATGGCTTTGTTGCTGCCATTGTTGTTGTTTTTGTTGCTGTTGCTGTTGCTGTTAGTTGTTTATGTCTGCAGCACGTCAAAAACGACGGCGTGGACCGTCCAGGTGCAGCCCATGCCCAGTCGGGTGACATAACTCGAACTCAGACTGCGAAATGAGCATTTTTGTATACCCTACGTGAGGGTAGCTTAACTATAACATGCCATTGGCTCAGCCATAAGATCGAAATTCAAATGCTCGACTTCAGCTCTCACGACGTGATTCAATTGTGGCTCCACGCATATCCTTTTGAGAAGGGAGGGAATACGGCTTACATTTACTTAACATTACTTTTTATCTTGTGGCATGCCACCTACAAGTAAGCCAAATGACAGGCCTAGACATGGCACAGATAACTTCATGGCCCAAACGGAGAGCGAAACACTTGTGCATGCAAATATTTTACAAATATTTTTGTTGCTGGCAGAATTTGTTAGAAAATTGGCAACAACAACGAAAAGCTGCGCACATGACAATGTGTAAATTTATGACAGTGTTTATTGTTGTTGGCGTTGTCTGCGTCGTTGTCTTTGCCGTTGCCGTTGCCGTCGTTGTTGTTGCAGCATGTTGCATAAGCTTACTTTTTGCCTGGCTTTTATGCGCACCGCAAATAGCAAAATATTTGCTTTATTAATTAGGCAACGCCGCAATTGCATGCAATGTTTATTAATAACATTTGCTCAAGCAATGAATATCTCAATAATATTTGGCAATGCAGCTTTTAAGGGCGCTTTATGATTAAAACTTATGCACTTAGCCAAATGTCAACAGCAGGCCGGGTAAACAAATTGAAAGACAAAGAGATCTCAAACAACACGTGTGGACGGCATTAATGATTAATGGAAAAGATGCGGAAGCCGATCAACTGTCGGTGCGCATCTTCTGGGGTAGGGGGAAGCGGGTGAAGTTTACATTGTTATGGTTATAAATTATTGTTTGTTGGATTGGGATGTCGGCGGTGATTGCGTAAATGCCAGCGGCAAAGGCCAATAACCGTTTAAAGAGAACTGGTTCCGGTAGCAGGAAATGAATAACTAGTTCAACGATTGCAAAAGCCAAGAATCACAAACAATCTGTAAGATCTATCAGATGTTTGATGTTGCCAACAAATTCATTTTAAATTAAAATGCCATGATATAAGTGTGTGGGTGAGATCAACACACACACACACACACACACGCACACACACACAGACACACGTGCGCTACATATATGGGTCAGAGTTAGTTATTAGCGTTTCAGTTTATGCCATGACCATGCACTTTCCTGGAATTTTTCATTGAAAATTTAGGCAAAGGCCGCACTGTTTTGCTGATTAAAGGCGCTTTGCCTTAATGCCGAGGCTTTCACCGGCATGTGGGTCACCTTTCGCCAGCGAGAATTCCCATTCTTGCAACGGCACCACCACCACAGAGATCTAAGAAAGAAGAACGCTGCTCCTAATGAACTTGTTCTCGCAGCCAATGGGTAACAAAGCTTCCCAACTTGTTTTCTTGTGTAGGTGTTTGACCCTGAGCCGAACACTTTTGTTGTTTTTTGTTCTTTTTAAATATATGTAAATATCCGTAGACCTCAAAATTCTTTTTCAATTAGCTCAATCCGGGGTTTTTTTTTTGTTTTTTTTTTTGTTTCTTCTGCAAAGCTCAATCAATTCAAATTAAAATACATTAATCAATTCCCACGGCAAGCATTTGTTTTTTTTTTTTTCTGTTTTCTTGTACGACTTAGATCGCAAAAACCTCCAAAAAAAAAAATAAATAAAAAAAGAGAGAAAAACAGAGAAAAATGAATAGAAAACAGCGACAATTTAATTATAACAACGAACAGCAGCAGCAACAACGACGGCTACACGAGTGTATCTGAAATTGATATCGTGACTTTGTGTAATTTGTAATTTACGATGAGATCATTTCCTCCAACAATGTATCAACTTGGACTCGGCCAGCCAATCGCTCGTTGCAGTCTCTCATTTCTATTTCTATTTTCCTTTTGTCCCAAAACATACGTCAATTCGTCGCCCAGGCGCAACAGACCGGAGCGGGAATAGTTATCGCATCTAGCTCCAATGCCCGTGTGACAAGATAAGCCTCAAAGTCGGCGGCTCTGGCAGCGCATGAGACCCCATTGAAGCCTCATTGCCAGATGCTGAGTCCAAGATCGCTGCAGTCTAATGTTTCAGTTTCTGTTTTTGGCTTGTGCCTGTTTCCAATGCTCATTGCTTTTGCTTTCCTGCTGACTGCCGGACTGACGGACTGACAGACGGACTGCCGGACTGACGGACTGACGGACTGACTGACTGACAAGAGCGTCCTGCGCATCTGCATCTTCGTATTGGAGCATCAATGGAGAACAGCAGAAAAAGTTCAAGTGGCTCGAGACAACGGAAAATTTGCATTCGTATTCGCAATTGCATTCAAAAGCCATCGCCATTGGTAAAAGAATTGTCTGTAGATCCCATAAGTCTATAGCTGTACGGCTCTTGGATGTTCGCTTTTGTTTTGCGACAGACTTTTCAAACGGCATAAATTAGATTTGGCATCCGACTTTTCTAGCTGACTAATAAATTCAGAATGCGCAGTTGAAATGAAAGCAGGCGCAAAAAATGTAAATCAAATGATTTTCTTCTGATTGGTCATGCATTTAAATCTCAACATGGATTTGCCTCATTGCCTCATTGTGGCATGAATGCGAATCTCGACTTGCATTCGAAATCAAACAAATTTTTCTTGCTGCACTCAATGCAATATAATTGCAAGTGGGTAGAACTTGGATGGCAAAATCATATTAAAATGGATAGAAAAATCAGAATGATGTAAATAACAGTTGTAAAAAGTTAAATAGAATCCAACGCTTAAAGCAGTATATAATTACTATAAGCATACATTTTATAATTTACTAAATAGTAGACGAAACTTTGTCGCAAATATTGATGGAATGATTTCACAAAAGATGTGTATTAGAATCTACAAAAATTATGTAAATAACAGATATGATAATTTTAATAGAACCCAACAATAAATATAGTAGACATACGGTTTACATATATTTTATAATTTACTGAATATTAGATGAAATTTTGTCGAAAATAATGATTATGCAAAAAATGTGTAATAGAAATTTAAAAGAATCCAATTATTAAGTTTGATTACTATTATATATATACATTATAAGAATTGTCTGAAAAATTACGAGCAATTGTAGAGATGAAAGCAAATGTAACGAATTATGCAAATTTCTATTGATCTATACTTATGATTGTTTTTTTTTTTTTTTTTGTAAGCTCTGCCACATTATTTCTCTGCAAAGAAGATCTTATTTTCATTCCAGACGTTCATATCTAAGCTCAATCAACGATCAAGATTCAAGGCAATTGGAATCTAGTGCTGACCCATTTCGTTCGAAATTTGCCCAGTCCTTGACCTTAGCATTAATTGTGATAGTCGAACGTCACGTCCGCCTTTTATGGCTACCGCTCTTAAAATCTATCTACTATTATTATATTGTTAAAGTGAGCTCATTAAGTTGTAACAAGCGCTGCGCGGCAGTCTTTTATCTTAGTTTTAGCTCAGAGTATTTTTTAATGGGCGGTTTCTTGAACTCATCAAAGTTGAACAAATGTCGAAACGTTTATCGTTTTCTTTTTCTCTACATTTGGCAAACGCCTAAAAAGACAAGTTGTTTAATTAGCTGCAAGCCCACGCTCAAGATTCTAGATTGTAGATGCTCGATTCTCGATTCTCGATTCTCGCTTCTCGATTCTTGATTGTCGATTCTTGAATCTCGATTCTTGGATAATGCTGCAATATGAAATGATTGCCTGCTGGCCAAGAGATATGCTACGTAGCTTATTACGGCTGCATTGAACACTGTGACAGATTTAAAAGTGTCAGCAGCATATTTAATGCATACAGTTGGCAGGGCTGAGACTGAGACTGCGAATGAGACTGGGGGCTGTCTGGCCAGCGGCGGATCGGCCTACGTTCTGGCTATTGATTTGTCACTGGATGGCATCGGCTGGCTGGCAGGCAGCCTCTTTAGGCGGCACAAATAAACAGCCTCTGACAGACGCCAAAGCTGCTTTACATGTGCAGCGAAGCGTGTGGGCAAGCGCCTGACAGCTGGACAGGCCCCCAGTTACAGCTTCAGTTAGAGCTAAAGCTATAGATTCAGCTCCAGCTTCAGCTCCAGCTTCAGCTCCAGCTCCAACTTCAGCAGCCTTCTCGCTGTGACAGTCAAGAATGCCGCATAAGATTCTGAAATGTCGCGCGTAGGTCGCTAAGAAGATTTGCGTGATGCTCCGCGGAGGCTGTGTGAGAAAAAGACCTGTTTTAATTACACAATCGATGGGCAATTAAACTCTGGGTGGCCCACTGACCAGGCGGAGAGTCTGCTGGATTTTTAGAGGCATCCCAATAAAAGAGTTCGTCATAAAATTCAATTGAGAATCGAGGGAGACTCTCGTCAGACTCGCTTTTCATATGTGCCGCGGGTGCTACGCAGCCGCTGCGATTGCATAATTTCAGTTGTAGTAATCAAACACACACACACACACACACACATACATACATACTCGTACTCGTACAGTGGAAAACACGCAGAGGCACAACGGAGTTAATTTCAGTAAAAGCAAACAAACCCAAAGCCTCGACGACGCAATGAGTCTCGGGCTTGGCTGTGTGGTCCAGCCTCTTGCCAAGCCCAGGCTCTTGTTGTTGCTGCCACCGCTACCTCTGCCGTTGCCGCTGCTGCCGCCGCTGCTGCCGCCGCTGCTGCTGCAGGGGACGTCGCTTTGCGTGCATTCGGCGTCTGTGCTTGTGTCTGAGTTTGGGCTTGCAACTTGCAACAAAAAGAGAGAAATAACCTAAAATTACCGCCGCCAATTTAATAGTCACACTTGCCACAGCAGAGCGCCCCAGACTCAATCCCAGACCGTGCCCCATTCCCATTCCCAGTGCCAGCTCCAGCTGCAGCCGCAGCCATAGTTGCGGCCATAGTCGCTGCTGCAACAAAGCTGAAATTACAAAGTCTTGCAGCAACAACAATAACAACACGCATGCCCCGCCCGCCCGCCTGGCGTCGGCGTGTGAGGGCATTAAATACTTCTTAGAAATGTAAAGATACATTTATTTTATGTGCGAGTATATCTAACAAACGCTGCCCGCTCTCTCAGCTGGTGGTGGGTGGGTGCATGCGTCGCGGGGTCATACCTATTTCTCATGCTGCCTCATGCTGCCTCATGCTGCAAGCTGCCTGCTGCCAGTTGTTGCATGTATTGTTTAGTTTCGTTTAGTTGCTGCAATAGTTCTTAGGAAATTATGCAGCCTCATCGTAATGATGTTGGTAAATACTCCAACAACGACAACAACGCCTCAAGTGGGTAACAGGCGGCAGTCGAAAAGGTTTTGCAGCAGGCGCTAATGGCCTTTAAAAGCTGGGCTGCGGCTTCAAGGCTGCCCCAAGGGTTGAATGCGCCAAGGTTATAGATTTCAGATGTCTGACGTGTGGGAGCAAAAGGTGAGAGCTAATGGTGGCCTTAATATATATGTCAATGCAGCTGCATGCTCGTATTTCCGACACAAATAATGAGGTAATTGATACTTTTTTTTTCTTTTTTCTTTTTGGGCTGATAGCAAATCGCATAACCCCTATCCCTTCCACAGATCGGCATTTATTTAAAAGCAAACGGAGCCAAATTATATTTTCAACAGTGATCGATCAAATTCAAATGGCACAGCACACACACAGACACACACACATATATATATATATATATATGTATATACATATATATAGGCCTGGTTAGGGAAGGGTATCGTATGTCAAGCAATACATTCGCACAAACAGCAACTGGCAGGAGGACGGATAGACAAGCCGGTTAGATAAACAGAGGGACAAACAAATAAACAAACAGGCACAGGCACAGGCAGGCGGACCGTCAGACAGTGAGCGCCATATGTACGTACACATCTTGGGCTTCATACATAAATGCATGAGCGTATGTGTCCAATACATACACATATGTATATGTATGTGGAGCGAGTATGTGTATGTGAAGTCAAACATAAAACTACCGTTTGATCGATCGTTTTGATTAAAAATGCAACACATTTCTATATGATCTGTCACAGACATCAGACAACAGACAACAGACAACAGACATCAGGCTGAAAGCCGCAAAAGTCTGCGACTGCGGTCTGCGGAGAGACAAGCGAAATGTTTGTTAAAGTGAAATTAACGTCGCCATCTAACAGCCTACCAATCAACAATGCCAGCACACTGTCCAACATGGTGTGAGTGTGAGTGTGAGTGAGTATCTGTATCTATGGCTCAAGCTGTATCTGTATCTGTATCGGTAACTGCTTCTATGGTGCAACACACGCATCATCTTTGGGCATGTGTGTGCGTGTGCGTCTCATTGCAGACAGGCAGCAGCCTTTCATTGGCATGCAGTTGTCGCCATGTTGCAGAGTTGCAAAGTTGCAAAGCTGCAAAGCTGCAAAGCTGCAACTCGCAGCGCATTTTCCGCATGATTGTTGTCTTCGTTTCCTTAAGACATCTGAACCAATGCAGAGCCGTAGCCAGCCGCTCATCTGGCTTACAGTTTTGTTTTACAATTAATGAAATTCGATCGATTTATTAACTGTTTGCATTACAAGCCAACCATCCACCCCTTGCCCTCGTTTCCAGCCAAACATTCACGGCGTTCATTTGAGAAATTTTTTTGGAATTTGTTTTTATTTTTACTTGTATTTGTATTTGTATCTTTATGTATATATATTTTTTTTGACTGCACTCTGCTGTCCATTAACCTTCATTAGGCGCAGCTATAAATTGTCAATGTTGTTGTTGTTGTTGTTGCTGCACTCGTTTTGTCGCCGTTGTGTTGACAATTTCGATCGTCATCGATTTCACAATTGAACTTTATTTATTTGTTTGTCTTAATGAACTGTGTGAAACAAATTCGTTGTGGCTTGTGCTGTGTTTTGTGCAACTGCCAACACCCACCCACCGACCACTATAACGGCCAACAACTTGACCAGGCTAACGCCGAGGCAGTCTCTTTGTTTAGCTAGCTGTTGATGTTGTTGTTGTTGTTGCTGTTGTTGCATTGGCCAGTCGCTGGCGAATTTCTGTGCAGCTCAAATTGTTATTGCACAATTTACGTTTTTTTTTTTTTTTTTTTTTTTTGGGGAATTCAATGCAATTGCCACAACTGTCGGTGGCAAGAGACTGGCCCGGATGCGTGAGACGCAGGTGAGGCGCAGGTGAGGCGCAGGTGAGGCGCAGGTGAGGCGCAGGTGAGGCTTGGTTTCACTTGAAAAAGTGGCGACAACAAAATGCGCCTAATTGTCGCCGACAGTTGTCGCGCATAACACTTTGTTTTAGCTAATTTTATGACGCCTATTGCGCGTTTAATAAATTTGTATTTGTTTGCTTTTATACGATCATAAATAAATTCGTTTATATGCAAGGCTTAACGCTGATTTAATGCGAAAATCCATTCAAGTTCAGCACCGACTTCCATTGTGGTCCAAGCACGTGGCCGTCCGCTGCACCTTTATGGCGGCTGTTTGGAGCTGGTTGAGTCACTGCTGTGGCACAGTTTGTTGCCCCTTTTGTGGCAGCTTCAGCTTCAGCTACAGCTACAGCTACAGCTTTGGCTACTGGGAATTATCATCAACACATTAGCATCTACATCTGCCTCGGCTTCACCCTCTCTTCTCCTCCCACATTCTCTGTCTCCTGCTGAAGCGGTCAGCATGCAACCGTTAAAATTGTATGCCTTGGCATTGGCCATTATCAAACTGAGGCATCAATCTGGAAGGGGCAGCAGGCAACACAATTGCAAATTGCAATTGCCTGGCCAATTACCAAGGGGAAAATGGAGCAGAGCATTTTAACTTGAGACTCTAAACTAGTTTGTCCGTTCGGCCGGCACAGAATATCTGCGAGTATCTTTGGCCTTAAGAGAGTGGCCAAGCGGCTGCCCAGCTGCCCAATGATTATGCAATTTACATGATGTTCTCTATGCTCCATGCTCTATCCCCAGGAGCATTACGCCTATGTCAAGCTGATTGTGGCATCGAAAGGAAGCCAACTCTTGCTGTAGAGATAAAGTGAAAAGCAAAGAAATGGAAAAATGAAAAATGTTCTAGCTGTGTGCCCATTATAATTCCATTTATATATAAATCATTTTTCAATGCTGCCCAAATTAGAGACTAAATAATCATAAATAACTGGGTTAATTTGTAACGCTTGCATGCATGCGTAATGAACCGTTTAACCCGATTAGCAACAGGCCTACAAGAGGGAACAACATGACTACTTCTGAAAGGTGGTTTCTTCCCGCTCCGCCCCTGCCCCTGCCACCGCCCCTGCCCCTGCCACAGACTGTGCCCGTGATAAGTAGTTTTCAATTTCTCAACGAAGCGTACAAAACGAAAAGCGATGCAAGGGGAAAAGCTGTGGCACACGAAAAAATGTTAATGAAAACGAAAATCAATTAACGCCGACATATCAGCAAAGCAAAAGGCCAAACAAAAAAAAAAAAAAAAGACTTGGCTATGGACAATAAGCCAAGACTCGCGATCTCTTGGCCCCGTCAAGTTCAAAGTTATAAATGTGCCACAGCGCGCGTTCAGTTTATTTAATTTCGTTTGACTCTTTTTCGATTTTTGTTGTCTTCGCTGACGGCATACAAAATCAGTTCACAAATCGTGTGCTTTAGTATTTTCTTATATATCTCTTTTTTTTTCATTTTTTTTTTTTTTTCTGTTTGTCGTATTTCCTGTGCTGCATTTGAAAGTCAACACACAGAATTATTCTGTCATTGGCCGCCTGCGCCGCCTGGGATCAATTACCTTTCAAAATCAATTTGCATTTGAAATGCATAACGAAATCGTGTGCACACAATATTTTGGCAGTCACACGCTGTGCCTCGGTCTGTGGCAGAGTAGCCTAGCGGTTTTCATATTGTTTGCCAGCTGATTGGCAGGCTTTCAAATTTCCAAGCGAATGTTGCAAATGCAGGTGGCTCCAACTGTGGCACCCACACAATTGTCTTATCTGCCTCCCAGTTGCTCATTATTGCAACAGTTGCTGCAGCTTTTCTGCCTTTTGCTTAAAGGTGTGTCAGTAGTTGCAACTGCTTCGGCTGCTGCTGCTGCTGTTGCTGCTGTTGCTGCTGCTGATTCGATCACGTGGCTTTGATCAATAAGTTTTAAGCACGCAAACCACTTCCCTCCATCTCTTTCTCTCCCCCTCGCATCGACAGATGGGGCGATGGCAAAAATATGGGTTAATGCGCAATTATTTGTTTTCATTGTTGATTGTATTTATATTTATATTTATATTTATATTTGTATTCGCGTTTGTATTTGTATTTGTTTATGATGATGCTTGACGTTGCGCGTTTTATTAACAATTTCTTTACTCTTACTTTTGATTAGGCAATGAGTTGGCATTATTTACAGAGCTAGCGGATTAATTCTTGAAAAGTAAATCTGATGATGATTTGTCAACTGTTTGGCCAAGCGCCTCAAGTGCCAGTTGATATTTGTGGGTTACAATAACAGAAATCGTCGCAGCTTTCATTTTCTTTGGGGCACACCAACAACACAAGTGTGCAACATTGTGCAACAAACACCTAATTGAATTCTTGCATGCCATGCGGCAACATTTGTCGCCCTCTTGCATGTATTTTGTTATGCATCGCTATTACAGAAAATTAACAGGCACAGCTGTCAGTCTGACGAACTGTGGGTCTGTCCGTTTGTCTATCCGTTCCAATGCAATGTAAATTATGACAGCCTGTCCATAATTAATCAAAGCGTTAGGGCCGCCGCCGTCCGACTGTGCAGCAGCAGCAACAGCAGCAGCAGCAATTGCCGGCTGCCATTTAGTCTCAATTAACACACGCAAATTATCCAGAGCCGTCCATTGACCAACGCACCACTGAGCGGTTTTCATTGCCTGTTTGTTGTTGGCTGTGAAATATGCGCGGCATTTGAAAGTAAAAACAGTTCGGCACCTACTGGAATTTGTTATACATATATACATTTGCTATACCAAATGCTCGGTCCGGCCTTTTGTGTCGCTCAACCAGTTTAGAAATTCTACAGTTTAAACTGACAGACTGACTGACGAACTGACGAACTGACGAACTGTCCGACTATGTCAGACTCCGTTGGCCATGGCGAAACCTGATGTGCTGCGTACAGCGATTTGTATTTGAAATGACGTCTGGTTCCGTTGACTGCGCCAATGTCATCTGATTGAATTGCAAAAATTCGAGCTAGCTGCTGTGTTAGTTGGAAGATACATTTGGCCATTTAGGCATCTGGGGGCAGCTGCTCTATCTATATATCATTGCCTTAATGCATACCCAATCAGTCGACTAATCAACTAGCCAAACGGTTCAATAGTGTCGAACATGTGTTGCATACTAATTTCGCAAACCTACATTCTAGACACACACACACACACTCACACCCATTCACACACTCGGCTAGATTTATGGCCAAATATTTATCAATAGTTTACGGCATTTGATTTTAGATTTCTAGCGAAACTCGATAAAAGAAAAGAAACTACATTTTCATACATCACGTTTAAAATTTACCTTTCTCTTTGCAGCTCGCACCTGATAGATTTGCATGAAAATTGCAACCGAAAAAGGTAAGAAACTGAATTCATTATGAATTTTAACTAAATGAGACGAGATGAACAAATATGCCAAGTTAATCAATAAATATTTACCAGATGCTGATGTCAAAGCTCAGCTATTCGCATTTTGACACCAAATAGCAATAAAGATTTACAAAAAATATACATATGACAATATATTCATATGTATATATATATATATTTATATATATGTATATTTGACCAATAGTCAAGACAGCAGCAAGCAGCAGCAGCAGCAGTAACAGATGACAAGAAACACACATCAGCAACAACAATAACAACAACAACGTGCTGTGAGGCAGACAGAAATCATTTATGTTAATCAACACATGTTTTCGAAGTCATTGGCCAGGCCGAATCCACAGACCTGAGAGGCCCGATAGACCTGGCTAATGTAATGCCGGCCTCTCTGGAGTGTCTCGTTTTGTTTTTTTTTCTATATATATATATATACATATATATACAAATATATTAAAAATGCCCAAAAAACCGAAACAAAATAAATATATACAAGAAACGTGTTTCTCATCTGTGGGTGTATGTGTGTGTGTGTTTGTCGCACAACAAAATCAAATTCAAATTGTGCACCGTTGAAATTTGCGCTAATGTTGCCATTTGTGTTGTTGTTGTTATTGCTGCTGCTGATGGGCCAGTTTGTTGCTGTTCGTGTTCGTCTCTATCTCAGCTGCTCTTATTGTTGCTGCTGTTGCTGCTGTTGTTGTTGTTGCTATTGAAGGTGTAGACAGCAGAGTTATTTCGGTGTGCCTCCGACTCTATATGGCCGCCCCATGCCGTACAAGATTTCTGCGTGCCTTGCGTTGTCGCGCCGCGGGTTTTCTAATTCTTATGCAAATATGCAGTTCCAATGCCGACGAGTTGGGGCTGCAGCTTCTGTTGCTCCCCAACTGTTTGCTAAACACGATGCGATGTCTCTCCAGCTATTCAGCTCTTCAGTTTCTCACCCATTCAGCTCTTCAGCTATTCAGCTCTTCAGCTATTCAGCCATTCAGCTATTGCACATGACAGTCGATTCTTGCGAAATTTCTGTGACTCAAAATCGTCAAACTTGGCAAACAGATTTCAAAATCGAATTCGCATTAATTTCTAAACGAGTTAAGCGTAAAAGGTGAAAACAACTTTTTTTTGTTTTCTGCTCGCTCAACTCTCGAAACCAGAGACAACACCAACAACAACAATGATAACTAACGCTTTTAAATAACCATAAATGACAGCGCAGATAAAGGCGGCCCATAAAGTGCCAACTGAGTCGCCATGTGACGTGAATTTGCGGCGCTTCTGTCACCGGAGCAGATCAGAACCAGATTTGCTTGCAACTGTAAAAGCAAACAGCAAAATGTTTCATAAAATTACGCATACGCCCCGTGATGTGTTGTGTTTTGATTCTGTTGTGTTAACCAATACATGACTCATAAAAGATGACTTGATATATGGGCAAAAGCAATGCATTTTATTGCGAACTTTATTATTATTTTTATTTTTTTTTGTTGTCCGTAAATTCAAATGAAATTTGTTTAGCCCACGTATCGACTGAGCGATTTCCGTTTAAACACTAAATTTTTTGAGTTAATTACAAATTTGTATTTATTTTCTAAGCTAAACCAATAACAATAATTTTTGGAATTCTCATTAAGTCAACTTCATTAAGTTTCAAATACTAAAGAAATGTTATTTTAAGTTTGGGCTAACAGTAAAAATTAATTGCGGTTCTAATTTGTCGGTATTTATTATCCAGATGATATCTGCTGTTTATCTTCTTAAATTTTTTCAAGAGTTGCATTCATTTGCTGATATCAAAAATAGTTAATAGAATATAAGTTAATAGCTGGTTTCCTCTGATTGTTTTTAACGAAGTCAACCTCTTGGTCATAATGATCTGCTGTTGTTGTTTTTCATTGAAGCAGAACCCGTCTAAATATGCCCGCCTGTTGCTTGATTTGCGTTAATCTTAACGCCGCTTTTGTTACGCTGCCCAAATGGAATGAAAGCCTACGTCTGATTCCTTTCATTACCAGGCACAGCACGGCTCCACTTGTCTCCTTTTCCACTCCCCTCCGTCGGGCAGGTTAATTGTGTGCGCTGGTTATGAACTTGACATGTAGAACGAATGAGAAGCGCTGCCTTCGAATCATTATATGGTTATGGACAAGCTGCACTCATCGTCCCGCAGGCTGGAAGGCTGGAAGGCTGGAAGACTTTGAGGCTGGCTGTTCGTGAAGAACATAAACTCACACTTAAAATCAATAAACGTTAACTGGGCAACGCCTGCCCACCTACGAATTGGTTGGACATGTGTAAGCTATAAAACTATAAAATAGCACAAACTTATGCGTACAATAAGCATAAACAAGCCATGCCCGCGGACAAGCCCTAAAAAGATATGCTAAAGATGTTTGGGATCCTTTGTATGAAGTTGTTGTTACATGGGTAAACAAGTATTTTTAGTGCCACGCATAAAAGGATGTCCAGCGACCACGGAGGAGGCGAACTCCTAACCATAAAGACACTTAATTGCCATTTTATTGCCTCCACTATTGGGCCACAGCTGGGCACAGTGGACTGTTCTGGCCTTCATTAGAACTCGTGTTGGAGCGTCACGTCTTGCACTTCATTTACGCATCAAAAAGTGGCCAGATCGCAGTGCATATAGCACCAGACACAACCACAACCACAATCAGATCCACATCCACATGCAAAGTGCGCCCTTCAACAACGTCGGCAGTCGCAGTCGCAGTTGCAGTCGCAGTCGCAGTCGAAGTCGGAGTCGAAGTCGAAGTCGCAGTCGCGATATCTTTAATGAAATCTGCATGTTTTGTGCCTTAACAAGCATTTTGCTTGTCTACTCATGTCGCTCTCTCGCCCCTAGATGGGATCCTTTTGTGTGGGATTCCTGGCATGAGGCAGAGACGGCTCAGACAAGCCATTGGCTGGCTGATCGCCAGCTTTGTTGTTGGCATTGTGGCATTGTGGCATTGTGGGGCCGAGGCAAATCTTGTTAGCGCAAATATTAACTTGTAAATATGATGATGCCCCATGGAAATTGTATAAATCGCTGATAAATATCATTAGGTCTCAACTCTCCAACAACTAGCGTTGCTGCATTGCATTTATTTTTTTTTATTTTTGTGCTTGTATGTGCACAAGTATTTGTATTGCAATGCGCCTTGCAATTCTATTAAGATTTTTATCTTAAGTGCTTGTACAGCCTATTTGCTGCACTGCCAGAGAGCGAATACGTACTCGTAATTGTTTAGCAAATCAGTTGGAGAGGGTTCTGGAGAAGCTCATTCTGCAGCCAATGCCATAAGTGTTGCTGTTGCAGCTGCAATTGTTGTTGTTGTTGCGCCTGATTGCACAGTAGTAACTGACAATTTGCAATAACATTCGCTAACGATCAGAAATTGCGTTGATTCAATTGAATTGAATATCGTCAGTGATGAATTCTCTCTATATAATATATATATATGTATATATTTCATTAGTTACTCATCATTCTAAGCAGCATGCAACACGCTTCGCGCTCGTAAATAACTGCAACAGAGGCAGAGAGAAGAACCACGCAACAACAAAGACGTGACAAATGCGCTAAACGAGCTGCTTTATAGCGTGGGAGTTGCATTCAACTCTCCTGACGTGGCCGAAGTTCATGAGAAGCACAGCAATGGCGCCAGTAACAGAGACCCTGTCCCTATCTTTGTCCCTGTCGCTTTCGCTATTTTCCTCTCTATCACTGTCTCTCTGTCTCTGTGTCTGTGTCTGTGCCAGTGATAAAGTCACTTAACTGCTCATATTTCAAACAAAACGTGCATATAAGCTTCCTACTCATATGCATTTATGTTTATTACACACACACACACACACACACACACACACTTGCCCATATTCGGGCTGCTAATCAGTGCTGCCCTATGGGGTTCCGTTGCCATTTGGTAGTAATTTGGAGCACTCAACGCGAGCAGCGGGCCAACGGTGCCGCACAGTTGGAAGTGCAGCACTTGGTTATCCAAATCGGAGCGCGGCGTGGTGCACGCTGCGTATGCGCATTATTTTTCAGACGGGTTCAATAAACGATTAGCTGACCGCCCAGTTCTTAGAGGCTTTATTGTGCTTGCTGTTGTTGTTGTTGTTGTTGTTAGCATTGTTGGCCGCTCGCCGCTGCATTGCGTGTGCGTCTGCCAAAGTTATCGCGGCTTTTTACACTAAGACGAAGGCTAATATGTCATTTGGTCATTGATACGCGCGACGACGTCCGAGCCGCCGCCAAGCGTATGCACCACCAAAAAGAAGAAGAGTAAAAGGGGGCAATGTGGTGTGAGGGCAAACGCGTTCCCGCGTTGCCGCGTTGCCGTACGGTGCGACCAAAGCAAAACGCTTACTGTCAGTGTGAGGCGCGTATAATTAATTGCGCCTATCAATATCGCTGTTGTGTCGTGGCTGTTGTAGTTGTTATTGTTGTTGTTGTGGCTGCACGCATATGGCTAAAGCCAAAGCCAAAGCCAAAGCCAAACTCAAAGCTGGCTGCGTGCTTAGCCCGGCAGCCCCATGGCCATCGGCAGCAGCTCATTGAGATAAGCCTGTCCGTTTGTACGCATTTGGATTTTGCATAAATCATGGCCATGCGAAATGTTATGTCAGCAGCTCTTAAATGAAGAAATAACAAGAAAAGGCTCTTCTATACTGTGCTCGAAATGGATATCGTTACGGTTTTGTTTTCATAAACCTTTTGAATAATGCAAGTGTTGCCATTCTATTCTATTCTATTCTATTTTATTCTATTTATAAAGCATCTCTCAGCACTCTTGCCTCATTCTCAAGAACTACAAATCCGTGTTCCATTTAAGGGGCACCTCTCATTTCGAACACAGAATTCCCTACTTTCGAAGTACACCTTATCGGAAAACACGGAACAGCCATAACAATAGCTAATGGCTCGTATCTACAGCGGCAGGTAATTGTGTCCATTGTTATCGGGTTGCAATGAAAGTGACAGAAAGTGGAAAAATTGTAATTCCCGGAATGTTATCATATCATTTCCAATTAGACACACTGAAAACCTGTGTCTGATAAACAGATTCTGAGGCCTTGACCTCCATTGAAGAATTTTAGCCAATTTTTAAGCCAAATGCTAAATGCAAATTTGTGCCCACTTGCTAGTGAGTCACCCAGCGGATGTGGTCAATGGAATAGCAGGGGCTTGTCATAAAATCGAGTGTGGGTGAATGAAGTACACCTTAAAGGCAAACAGAAAAGTCTCGACACAAGCAAGTAAACCAACTATGACGAGTAGCTAAATGACAACGCAGGGCTCTCAAGTAGATGACTCATGCGTTGAGTTGGCCATTAAATTGCCCAAGAAGGCTTTTTAGCCCGTTTATGCATTGGCCGGTGGCATTCTTAATGTTCAGGGGCATTGTTTGAGGGTAGTTTGCAATGCAAGGAGGCAGCAAGTGCAACAACATTTAAACTTAACACAGACCCTGCGGCTAATTTATGTCTTATTTCTGTGTGTTGTTGTTGTTATTGTTGGAGTGTTGCAGTTGCTATTGCTGGGCTACCGTCTGTGGCATGCAAATGCAAATGCAAATGTAAAATGCAAAATTCAAAATGATTGATGTTGCCAAGCTGGCTTTTGTTGTTTGCTTTGTTTTGGATTTGCTGCACAAAAAAAAGCATCGAAAAATTCTCTTTGTTGCAAATGTTGGCATTTTGAAGTGCGAGTAATTGCAGCTGCAATAGTTTTCCATGTTGCTGTCTTGTGGACTGGACAAGTTCCTCGGCATTTCGGCAATACTCTAGCTGCTGCTGCTGCTTCGACTGCTGCTGCTTCGACTGCTGCTGCTGTCTACTAGTAACTTCCTTTCACAAGCCAGCCAAGAGAAAAATGGCTCTGTCAGGCCAGCATGATGGGCACTTGAATGCTTGCAAATTATAGACTGCTCTGTCGTATACATTTCACTGTTGTCGATCTGAATCCCACGAAAAATGCTTCCAGCCCAAGCCAAAATAAAGAATATACAAATATATATTATGTTAACTTATATAAACCCAGAATTTGAGTCACGAAAAAAGCAGCTGTTGGATTAGACAACGATTTCAATGCTACTTATTATGTAGTTCATATTCGTAAATTTCTGGCTGCCCGTTTCACCTTGACAGTCAAAAAACTATTAAGCTGCCCAGCAACAAACACATAAAAAGCTACAGCATTATGCAAACATGTTTTTATAAACAAATTACTCGTACCTTGAGTCAAGGGCCTTCAGTGCGTACCAACAGCAACAGCAACAGTAACAGCAACAAAAGTACGTAAAAAATGCGGCTAATTACGCGATCCAGCTCCAACAAATACATATACACACACATGGGTGAGTGTGTGTGTGTGTGCGTGTACCCACAGGTAATTACAGACCGCGCACATGCCACATTATTCTTTTGTGCAATAAGCACGACACCGATGGCTGAACCCTGCCACCTGGCCACCCCCTGCCACATGCGGGTTGCCGCATTTTCGTGTAAGTAGCTGTAGTAGATGCCGAGTCAGATGCGGACGCAGACGCCAACTCCGACGACACTTGTGCGCATGTGCAGCCACACACATACACACACACACACACACACATACACAGACACTGGCGCACACACACATTTTGTTGGCATATAAAAAGCTAAAAACTGCCGCTAGCACAAAACAAGCAACATAAACGTCAGTCTCAGGCTCGCCGAAAAACCGGTTGGGTTATGAAAAATTATGATTGTCACTGGTCGGTCGGCTGGTCGCTTGGTCTCTCAGTTGCTGCTGCTGCTGCTGCTGCTGCAACAACAGCAACAAAAATGTGTAACAATTTCAAGTTAAACATGCGCTTTGTTTGCCGCTCTCGTTGCTCTGCTTGTTGTTTTGTTTTTGCATTTACGCTAAAAGCCAACACCAAATAGGCAACAATTCAAGCAACAACAATAACAAAAACAACAACAACAACACCAGCAACAGCAGCAGCAGCAGCAATGCCAAGTGGGTCTCTATATATAATTATTTGCCCACGTTTCGCATGTTTTGCCAGACTGGCTGTCGTCAAAGTCGCTGGCATTGCTCTAAGGTGTGTCTTTGCACAGATTGTGGCTGTATGTGCACAGCCACACCCTGTTGCCAAAATTGTAATCGGGTATGCAGAACTATCAGCCATTGAAAGCTTTACCAAGTTGCCTTAAGCTTGCAACAGATGGATATCTACTTGTCGTGCATTTTCTGCAACGCATATGACATGCATATGTATAATATTTTGCTAGACTTAACGTGTGCAACATGTGTTGCCAGCAGCAGCTGTTGGCAACATGTTGCCAATGCCTCATTTGCTGGTGGCAATCATCAATTTGTATGCCTCGCAGTTGTGGCTAATTTAAATGATCGTCTCTTAAATTGCATTTCTATTTTAATGCGTCTGCTTCTGCAGCTTCTTACTTCTTGCTTCCCGCTTCTCGCTTCTTGCTTCTCGCTTCTTGCTGCTAGCTTCTTGGTTGATTGTTATTGCTGGCTTTGAAGTGCAGCTGAAGTTTTTTTTTTGCAATTACGCGTGCAACATTTCAATTGAACAAATGCAATGCAGCGACATTTATTATGTGGCATAGGGTGGAGAGAGTGGCACATGTTGCCCCAGACTCCATAAATTCTTGCGGAGAAACTCAACGCGGAGTTCGACTCGAGCTTAGCTCTGTATCCCTTTGAAGCAGCAGCTGCGTAAATTGTCATCAGCTGTCAGTGTCACTTTTAATTAGTTTGTTTACAGCACCACCAACAACAACAACAACAACAATAACAATAATAATAATAATAATAACCGCTACAAAGACAAAGAAGCAAACAACACGCGCTGCATTTGCTTCAATCATATCAATTTGGGTTTCAGCCCGCTTACTTCTCCCTCCAGCCTCCTCTAAATAACTTTAAATTGTGTGTGCACTATAAAACATTTTGTATCTGTATGGAGCAAACGGTCAATAATGCACTGGGTTAATTACCAGTCGCCAGTCTTCATTTACTGCTGCTGCTGCTGCTGCTGCTGCTGCTGCGTCTGGGGCAATGATTGGATGCTGATTACATGGAGCATTGTCCATGTCTGTTATCAGCGAATGATGGGGCAGGAACAAATTCCATGAACTGAACTAATTCTAAGTTTTCCTTTTACATTTTGTATTTTCTCTTGCTTCATATTATATATTATTGTATCCGCCTTTCAGAAATGTTAGCTTAGCCAAAAAAAAAAAATATATAGCTTATATTGCTCTAGACAGTAAATCTTTATTTCATCATTGTGTATTGAAATATTATTTAATTATTTGTCAAGGCACGTTTTTCAATAGCGAATTCGCGAAATCATAAAATTTTTATAACAAGCAAATTGAATATTATTGTTGTTGTAGTATCAACAAACAATAAATGTTAATTAGTAAAATTTATACACTATGGCCTATTGACACTTTTTTGTTTTTATATTTGCCATTTGCTCTGCTCGTAAAAAATAAAACCAGTTAAAATAGCTGAAAAGAATGTCGCCATAAATAGTTTTGCTTGTTGTTGTTCTTGTTGTTGTTGTTTGGGTTTTTTTTCCCTGTTCGTAACACGATTCGCAATTAAGAGAATTTTGTTGTATGACAAATAAAAGTTTTATGCGATAAAATAAACAAAAAGCAAAATAAGTAAATCCAAGATTAAATCGCGTTTTGAACCTGTTTTAAGTTTCAGCATCAGCAGACATCAGCATTATTTTAATATCTTGCTGGTTCTTATGTCCTGAGCACAAAGAACAAAGGCAAATGGTTCCCCAGAATTACATAATTTATGTGAAATTAAGTGGAAATGTAAATTCTTTGAATGCTTCTTTTTGATAAAATGCAACAAAAAGTCAATATTAATTCGAGCCAATGTCCGCAAGTTAAGCAAACTTATGGCAAAACTCACAAGTGGAGCTTACGACTGCCAATTCTGAGCTGAGCTGAGCAGAGCAAACAAGATGGGTTAAGACCCTTGCACATATTTCATTACAAATTGAGTCATTAACTATATTTATATGCGACGAAAGGCACCACTAAAATCGGCCAACTGTTGAACAGTAAAACGAACTTCCGCATTATTGCCACTGCAATTCCCAATTCTGGGTCAACATTTGGCGGAGTCGACAGCGACTGAGACTCGATTCTGCAACACATTGCAGATGACTCCAAGGGGTAGCTGCACTCATATAAGTATCATTTTTTATGCGTTTTCATTATGGTCGCATATATAATTCTTAATAAGAAAGTTGACTTCGATGTTCTTTGGCTTTGTTTCTGCGCCTGCGCGTGCAAAATCTGGCACAAGCTACTACAAGCAAATAAAAAGTATTATATTTTAATAGGCCATGGCAAAAAATTAAATATGAATTTCATACTGGCCCCATGTGATTTTTGTTTAATGTGGGTCAACGAAACTTTTGATTTCTCTTCCAAAAATAATTTGATCGGCGCTAAAACCAATTTAACTGATAGTTATCAGACGCTTGGCATATATGATTTACCTTGCCGGATTGCTTGACAATAATTTACGCAAATAGCACAATTCGTCTTATGAAGAGGACACACGGCGGATGATGAGGATGATAGTGGTTGGCTGTCTGGCTGTCTGGCTGTCTGGCTGCTCCTGCGATCTCTACAACTATGTACTTAAAGAGGAGTGCTCGACGCCAACACTGAAATCGAAACGAGCCTAGATCCAGACCCAGACTTAATCTGAGTGCAACAGCAATGCCGCAGACTATGACGCCTAATGAGGCTTTTGTCTGTGGGCTGTGCTCAGCCTGCTCTGTGTGAGTCACAGAGATTTTCACTTGCAGAAACTTGGACTCGGTTTGGGATTTGAATTGGGATTGGGATTGGGACTGGGACTGAAACTGGGCGTGCGTTGGTTATTTGCGTGCCGGCGCGCCAATCGTCTCTTGCATCTGCAATAACAACAATCACAACAACAACAGCAGCAGCAACAACAGCAACAGCAACAGCAACAAGCTGCTTGATAAGCAGCACAAGTTTTGAAAAGCGCCGCTTACATGCACAAAAGCCATGCTCAGAGATTGCAGCTGTGGTTTCTTTTAATTGCAATTGCAGAAGAAAAAAAACAAAAAAAAAAGGAGAGATATAAATAAATAAACTTACAATTCCACGCACATTCACATCGATGGATGGGCCACAGATTGGCGATTGCCATTGCGATTGCTTTTAGTCTCTTAGTATTGCCTCGCGCCATATCAAACGTCGACATCTCGGCGCACCGCCAACCACTTCAAATATCATCGGAGTGCACACCTTAGAATTATTGGCGCTAGACATGCAAATCCGTGTGGCACGGCAACCACTCGTTGCATCGTTGCCCGTTCTCGTTGGCCTCTGGCTGCAACTGCTGCAACAGCAACAGCAACTGCAACTACAACTACAACTACAACGGCAACTACAACCACAACTACAGAGACTTCTTACAGATTTCATAATCTCCAAAGGAGCATAAATCAAAATTGCTTTATTTATGCGGCGACAGTTGTTACAATTCTATCAGCAGCCCAAGCTTTTGCTTAATACAAAAATAAAGTATAAAAACAAACAAATTGGGATTCGGCTGATGCGTTCCCAATTTGCAGTCATGCCAAATGCTTTGCCCCAGCTCGTAAACGAGTATTTATTGAAATATGTTTCATGTTTTTTTTTTTTTGTTATTTTTTTTTTTTTGGGGCCACAAATTTCTAAACAATTGCGGGCTCCAATCGAGCCAACAGCTGTGTTTGCCTTCGCCTCTCGCTGATTGAGTTTGTGGCACAGTGGGAAAAGCTCAACTTGCAAAGAAAAACAGTGGAAAAACACTCGAAAATCTAATTAGAGTAGGGCTAGAAAATGGGATTGCCATCTGTGAGTATTATGTTTAATTTGTGACTCAAAGCAACAATAGTTGCAAGAATGTAAAAGGAAGAACACGAAAATGAGTGACAGACTATGAGATACCCTTCATACCTAAAAAGCTTTTATTCTAATGCACTCATTGATTTCTTAGTATATAATAATTAAACTTTAATGCCTTAATTATGCTTAATTATTTTAAGGACAAGATTAGAGTTTTTCATTAAATTTAAAAAATTTTGTTGTTACACAAAAACTTAAGCTGAAGCTTTATTTCGATGTTACAAATGAGAAAAGCAAAAGAAAAATCTAATTATCTAAACAAGCACGTCTGAGATTTACGAAAGCTCTACAAAGAACTCAGGCAGTAGAAAAAGAGGAACACGAAAATTGAGAAGGCTAGTGAAAAATCGTTTGGCCATATTTGTGGAGCTTATTTACCTTTGGCACCTCATTATGACGACCCTAATGCCAGATGGCGTAACCGCAGACGATGACAAGGCCTCGCCCAATCATTTGGAGAACAATTACAAGCAAAGCTCTTCAAACAGATCTCTCAGCGCACGGTTTGGGGCATGCAGCAATGCGGCAGTGCGGCAGTGCGGCATGTTATTGTGGAATTCATTAGTAAACAAAATAACAGAATACGTATAGAATTGCTGTGGGTGCATTCACCTGTGGATGCAGTTGCTTTTATCTCGCTCAGCTGCAAAGATATTAGTAGATAGATCTAAGAGTCAACTGGGTCAACAGGCAGATTAAAGGCTGCATCGATTTCAATTTGAATTGATTAAATCGTTCGCCGACTGATTGATTGCGCCCAATTATTGGATGCTGCCCCCCGTCTATATGTCTACTTGTTGTTAACGGCGTTATATAATAAATTTCCATGTGACTTTGATCAGTGCACAAAGCGCAGCCAATGTGAACTGTAAACAAAAATTGAAACTGTAACAAGTTTTATGCATTGAATATCGATTTGATGCGAGCCGAGTGCGCATTCAGCTGATTTGAAGGCGCGTTGTTTATTTTGTTGTAAACATCCGGACGTGCAGCAAAATGTTGCATATTGTGCAGGAAGCCAATGTCGAGTTATGGACGAGTATCTGGCCGCTTGCCTGCCGCTGCCCAGAGGGCGTGCATTATTTTTTGGGGGAAACGAATTTCGAATTTATTTGTCAATGAAGTTGCCGGCAGTGCACACGTCTTCAATACGAGTGCAGTCCACGAATTCCGATTCATTTGCATTTTTAAGTTTTATATCATTTTTTTTTTTGTGCATATACCTTGTGAGTGTGTCTCTCTGTGTGTGTGTATGTGTGTGTTGGCAGCCAAATGTCTACAATTTATTGCAAAAGGTGTGGCTTTAGTTTAAATATACATTTAACAAAGTAGTACTTATATTTTATTTTATTACTTTGCTTTTTTTTGCCAAAAAATAATTTATGTCTCTCTTGTTTCTTTACAGGTAAATTATGCAAATGTTTTAAACTGTTTTTTGCCAGTCTCAGACTCAGATTAAGTGTAAAGATACGCAAATATACATATAAGATATATATATATATATATATATATATATATATATTATATAAATGTGAGTATACTTTTGTAGTGTGCATTTTATTGAACGGCGTCGTAAATAAATTGCGCATACGCAGTGTAAAATTATTCAATATATATTTTGCATTTTAAATAAATTTGTAAATGTGTAGTTTTAAATCGAATAAGAATTGCCTAGTTTGCTATCAATTAACCTATAAATTCCTCAACAAAATGTTTATAATTCGTCGCATTATAGTGCTAATTATTCATTAATAGTGCATACGTGGTCTTGTGTGTGTGTGTGTGAGTGAGTGTGTGTGTGTGTGTACTTTGTAATATTAATTTACAACAGAAATGAAAGGCCTGTCACCCCGGACGCGATAACTACAATTTGTACCAATTTAAAATTCACTTTACGTCGTAAGTCCTTGACACCTTTTTTGCATTATTTAATTACCTTTAGCAGCAGCAGCAGCAGCAGCAGCAGCAGTAGTAGACGCAGTGCCAACCTTTTAATATGCGCAAATGACATGCTAGCAGCCCATTCGATGTGCGCAATTTGTCATCCTGACAGTCAGTGGCAAAAGCGGGCAAAGGGGGGCCAGCGGCGGTGGCTCGAGTGTTTGCATTTGGCCAAAATGGAGAGGCGTGCCATGGCTTTGTATTTTCTTTGGCATGGATATTTATGCTGTTTATGCATGTGCGCGCATGCTTAATTACGAATCCGCTAAAACTGTCACAATCGCTGAGCGCTGAGCATTTGTCAAATTGACAGCAGCCGCTCAGCGATTGCGCAGCGTTTGGCGCTTAATCTTGACGAGCGCTCCGCGCATCAGGAGGATGGAGCAAATGTTGGGGCACACGCGCAGAATTTGAGACGCTGAGCTTGGTGAGTTTGGTGAGTAATGTGCGCTTCGCACGAACCTCTAAAGAGTCGCCTCTGTCTGCTGTCGGAGGGTAAGCTAATGTATGCCCGCTATGAAGTGTACAGTGTACACTGTACAGTGTACACACCCTAAGAAGTGCTCATATTTCATGAGTCAATAAACTGAGTGGGACACGCGCAGACGTGAGCGTTAAACTGTAGACAACAATTTATTGTTACGCTCTGGGCTAAACTGTAATGATATTTTCATTAACTTGGCCTTTGCCAAAAGACCCGACCACGCACCACGCACCACTCGCCACTCGCAACTCACCACTCAGCACTGTCGCAGCCACCAATTCAAACAGCTGCAGGTGAAACACTCGCCGTGTGTTGGGCCTGAACACTAATCAGTGCGCGTTGAGTGGCTATCGAAACGCGTCAAAGAGCCAACGCTAATGCTGTCAATTGTGAGAGTATTGTATCAAGTATTTGCACAAAGCGTCCTTGTCCTTGTCCCTGGCTACGAGTGCGTGAAATCAATACGCTGCTGGGCTGGCGCCAGCGCAGGCGTTGCCGTTGCCGTTGCCGTCGGCGTCAGCGTCAGCGTCAACAACAGCTTTATCAACGTCATAAGCAGCTGATCTTTAGTTCTCTTTAGCGATCCTACAATTTGCCAGACTGACTTTTATTAAATGATACACTTTAAAGGTACGACTGTTAGGAAAGAAATGTTAACTTAACTTGAAGTTCGGCTTCTTCTCCACAAGTTTAATGTGAAGATCAAAACAAAAAGAATTTCCTAAATAAGTCAATTTTCGCAGCGTTAAATGCAAACCTCATCCCAAACTTTTATTTTCATTTATATGCTACAATATGTGAAATATAATCTATTGGAATTTGTTAAATTTGTTAAATATATTTGCATAAATGTTATATGTTTGTTGACATTACTTTAACAGAGACGCAAACTCTTATCGCATAATAATTCTAGTGTAAACTATTTGCTCAGAACTTTAATTTGATAATTAAGTGCACACCCACTAAAACTAACACTATTCCATTTTGTGTTACGTGTATGCATTGTGTTGCCATGGCCAAGAAAAATTAACTTCAATAAGCAGTCAACGCTCTCTTTGGCCTTTGGCATGGGCCACTCGGGCGAGTGTGTTGGAGCGTTTGGCTGGAGGAAATGCCGCCCAAAAAGCAAACGCATGTTAATGTTACCGTTGCCCATTGGATGACTGGCTGACTGGCTGACTCATGACGCGGATCGGGCTTGCTGTCATTTTGGCCATTTGCGTTGTCAGTTGGTTGGCCATATACGAGCACGAGAGCTTGCCCGTTTACATATTTACAAAAGGATTTGTCCGTGGCCTGGCCAAAGGCGCTTTGATTAATTGCCGACTTAGAGCCTGGCCATTCTCGTTAGGCCAAAATGATGCTGTCGCTAAAGCTGACGCTGACGCTGACGGCTGGAGATGTCGGTTGGCGGTTGGCGGTTGGCGGATGGCGTTGGCGTGAATCACTTGAGCCAAAAGGTCAGGCAACAAGGTTGAAGAAATGCAAACTGCAAAATTAATTGCCAAGTTTGTCTGGGAAATGCGGAAATTAATTGGGCGACTAACCAAAATCGAAACAGCAGCAGCAACAACAACAACAACAACAACAACAACAGCAGCAGCAAAAGGAACAACTAATGAAAGAAACAACAAAGGAGATAACTGCAAAGTCTGTGGCACAGCAAATTGGCAACAAATTCGAGTACAGTTTGGGCCAATACTTGTTATAAATGGCAAATGGCAGGCCAGCAAAGCGCAAAGCGTTAAGCGTTTGGCTTCTGCGCATTTTTGCGTGAAGAGCGCGCCAGCAATTGAGCACGGGAAAGAGAAAGAGAGTCATTACCAACTGAGTGGCCACGCAATGCAGCAGCCAGCCAATAGCCGGGGTCAACAGGTTAATGGGCAGCATTAACGGGCCAACGTACGTGGCCAACTTGGAGTCTCAGCCGGAGCGTTAATGTCTGTCGCTTTGATTGCCTGCCAAAGCGCCCGAGGCTGAAAACTTTTCCTTAAACGAATGTGCGTTTATAAATCTATTGGATGCATACATATATATATATGTGTATATCTATCTATATATGTATGTGTATTCGCTCTCTCCCTCTCGCGGCTGCTGCAACTGAAAAGCGAAACTCTTAGCTGCCGCATGTAATGCACTTATAAAAGCTGCGGACATTGCGGCAATTTGTATGCGCTTTGTTGACTGCTCATGCATATGATTGACTTATTGATTGCTTGATTGATCGATGGCCCGGCCAAAGTGACGGACTAACTGACATTAAGCGGCTGCCATCAACTCCCAGTGCCCCTCAATTAGCCTCAACTGACGGTTTCGCTGCTTCAAGCGAGTTCATAGAACTTTGCCACCGTTATATTTCTTACGTTGCTCAGCTCCAATAACATTTGCCACATATTGTTGTATGCTAATTATAGGCTTGCCAAATCGGGAGTCTAGACTTCATAAACAACCCCATCGAGCTAGGTACGTGCCACGCATGCGCGCATTTGTGATATACATATATATATATATATATAAATGTTTGTATATATATTCATGATATATGCTATTTAGTTGTTATTTTTATATGCATTTATTTTTATACACGACTTGAAGTGCATTGACAAATATGTATTTACGATGTCAAACGAAAACGCATTGAAATGCATTGCAAATTGTGCAAAAATGTTTTCCAGCTCTCGCGATGCCATAAATTACGAGTTAAGCATGCCAGAAGGGTGCTCGGTGCTTGTTTTTTGCTGCTGTTTCTCTTATTTTCATTGTGCATACAAATAGTACAAATAACAACAAAAGCAACAACAGCAGCAACAACAGCAGCAGCAGCAGCAGCAACAACAACAACAACTGTCAACCTACTTAAGTTTTAATTTATGCGTAAGTCTGGATTTAGTAGCTTTTCAATATTAATTTTCAACAGCAGCAGCAACAACATCGAAGCCTGGGGCCATAAATCACAATATCATACATAAGCACACGATTATATGCCGCATTTGGATTTATTGAACATAAGCACATGGCAAAGGAGGCAGCAGCCACATTTTTGCTGCTATTTTTTGTGGTTTCAACTGTATTTTTGAAATTTTTTTTATGGGTATTTTATGATGTTTCTCATGTGTAGATCGCTTAAAGGCGGCTAATAATGGGTTATATGGTAGGAGTATGGAACTCACAACATTTTTAAAGTACGCATAAGAAATATGGAACCACTTTCCAATCATTTCCCAGTTGTCTAATTTGTAAACTCCGTTCCCAAAGGGAAAAGAAGTATTTTCTTTTTACACAGTCCGTCCATAAGACTGTTCGTATAAAATATTGAAAATATATTTATAATATAATATACACCAATCTTTCACTGCTTAACATCTACATTAACAAATGCTTCGAATTGCTTACAAAAGTTTCACATGATATAATTTATAATTTTTACACAAAACATATTAAATTTAATTCATAATAAAAACTTGCATCTTGGCATATCGAAAATGTTTTAGGAAACCAAAAACCTCGTTTTAAAAAACTGACTAATTTTTACATTATGTTTAGAATACGAACAAATATTGAGAAGTTGCGTTGCACTATTTGTTTTTAAATAAAATGTACATTAGTAAATATTTGGCTACTATTTTGCTTGTACAGAGTATCACATTGTCTTATATCACAATCTAAAAATGAAAGATTTATGATAAGCAGAATGTTAAATACACACACACACATTTTTTTTAATCCGAAATTAAGATCAGATCTATGCTAACACAAATTCGAGCATCACTTAAAACTTTTTTAAGTCTAGTTTGATTGGGCTCCACTTTTCGGCTTCTTTTCTTGTTCAGTAAATGCAACAGCGTACACATATACATATGCATATTGATAAATCAGTGGCAACACGCCCAATGAAAGCTTCTTGTGTAATTTCTCAGCTTTAAAAAAATACATTTTATCGGTAATATGAGATCCATTGGGTGTAAATAGGGCGCCACAAAGACAAAAAACAGTCAAAATTAGAGTTTCACTGCGGGCTTTCAGTTTATTGAATATGTACATATATAGATATATATATATATATGTATAATTGTTTGTGTGTGATTGTGTGCATGTACGGCTTGCCTTCAACGGCTGAGCTCAGCGGACTTTACGAAATCCTATTAGAGCTGTCCAAATTCCCATAGGCGCGCTAAAAGCCTTGGCAAAAATTTAATAAATAAAAAAGGAGAAATAATAATAAATACAAAGAGCGCTGTGCAGCTGTGCAAAGCCTCAAAATAGCCGCCAGTTAGTGGCAAAGATCGCAACACTCGACGACCAGCACGGGTTGGGATTGGGGCTAGAGTATGGATGCGGGGTGCGGTGTGCGGGTGCGGGTGCGAGGCCCTGGGCCTGGCACACACATGGCAAACAGTTGTGAGCTGTAGCGGTGTTTGGCTTTTAGGCTTTCGCCCCATTGCGTGGGTGTGTGTAATTTGACATCTTCATGAAATAATTAAAATTATTTATTGTTAATTTATTTTTGCTGTCGCTCGGCAATCGATAAAGTGAAAGATAAGCTGAGTGCATTAAACAATTGAAATTAATTTGTCAAAGATTTGACAAGAGGTGTGTCCCATACACACACACACACACACACACACTCTGACAGCCCCACAAAGGAAGCACACGTGTCTGTGTGTTCACGGATTTGGCGGTGAAAGGAATTTCAGAGTTGCGGCACTTTCACAAAAGCTTTTGGGCCATCGCAAAAGGTCAACGTCAACCCCAAAGGGTAGCCAAGCTAGTAAAGACTCGAACCTTGCGACAGGCGTGGCGGCCAGTGGGCGACGGCATTGCCCACTGCCACTGCAACCTGCTGCTGGCAGCCCTGCAGGCAAATACTTTGCTGCTGTTGCTGCTGCTGCTGTTGCTGCTGTTGCAGCGCAACGAATGCAATTAAATGGATGCAGGCCGCCGCCACTGGCAGTTTAACGGGGCAGTTAATCATGCATCGACATGTGGCCGGACCGCTGCCTGGCGACTCCCCACTCTCAACTTGCGGCGCGCGGCTCGCGACTTGCGACTTGCAACTTGCGACTTGCGACTGCCGGCTGGCAACATATTTGGCGGTCACTTCTAAGCTGCATTCGAAAGTGTTGCGCAAAAAGCAGTTTGCAATTAAAACATGTTGGCCAGCAACTGTTGCTGCTGCCGTCGCTGCTGTCGTCTAGACGCGGCTACTATGACACACAGATGGCGCTGCTGTGCACGGCTGATGTGCGAAGCGAATTGGCTTTCAGCAAAGGCAGAGCGCGCCGGCGCAGGAATGAGGAAACTCTGGTGAAAAGCTGAGATGCGTTGAGAAATGTGGTTAATTGATTTTTGGTGCGCCCTGTTTTCCCCTCCCCCACCCTCTTTCTCTCTCTCTATATCTCCCTCTCTCGACCTGTCTGTCTTGTGTATGCAATTAATTTAAGTTTTTCTTCTGTGTGACTTTTGCAGAACTACACTTCATGGCTATAGTACAATGTCCAATGCTCGCGAGCTGGCATTGATCGAGAAATGGGCTGACATTGCAACGCCGCCGACGCCGACTCTGCCAGGGCTATCGCCAACATCGCCGCGCACCATCATCAAGTTCTGTTGTTGTCCACAGCGCAGGCGCTACACTCTGAAGCAGCCCAAGCCAAAGTCATCGGCCAATACGCTGCATGCTAGAAATATATTCGTCGATAACGATTTTACGTATATTGATGATGTGCCACGCGCCAGTCAAAACAGCAACAGCAACAGCATCAGCAACAGCAGTAGCAATAGCAGCAGCAACAAGCGACGCCAAGATTGCGACAGTGATTATGATTGCAATGATTATGATGATGAGGCAAATGATATCGCTGGGATCTCAGGCAACAAAAGCAACAGCGACCACGACGGAAATGTGGCGCTGATATTAATGAATCAACGAAATGTGCCTGAACAATGGCGGCAGGACTACAAAGGCAACATCAGCAGCAACAAGCGTATCAGCGAACTAGCAGCAGCAACAGCGTCAACAGCAACAACAACAATTCAAAGTAAAACTTGCGCTGTCACAAACGGCCAGCAGAGTGGCAATGAGCAGCAGCAGCAGCAACTGCAGCAGCAGCAACAGCAACAACCAACCCAAAGACTTAGCGATAGCTTGCAACAGCAACAACAACAACAACCACAACAGCAACAGCAACAACAGCAACTGCAACATAGCAATAAGGAAAATACACTAAGCAACAACTACAATAAGCCGCGCTGTAATTATTGTAAATTACCCGACGACGCCGTGCCCCAAACGACAAACAACAAAAACAAAAACAAAAACTCGAAAATTGATTCACCGAAGTCGTCGCAGAATAAAATGACAATTACGACAGCAGCAACAACAACGAACGTGGCAGCAGCGGCCACAGCCACCGAGTGTGGGTTGACACTGCCAACATCGGCAACAGCAACAGCAACGACAACAGCAACAACAGCAACAGCAACAACAACAAGAGGAACAGCAACAGCAGAAGAGTTTGTGGGTGCTGCCACAGAAGTGCTGTGCAGCGATAAAGCAACATTGACAGCAACAGCAATGTTGCCGCCAACAACAACACCTAAGCCCAGCATAGCAACACGTCCGACCACGCCCAGCCGCCTTAAGACTGTGATCAAAACGACAATGGTGAAGCGTAGTCCTAGCCATGACTCAACGCAGGCGAGTGCAGCGCATTTGCTGCAACCGAACAGCTGCAACATCAACGGCAGCGCCAACAACAAGAACAACAACAACAACAACAACAACAATGCCAATGACGAGCCCAGACGTTCGGTAAGGGAGCGCATCGCCGCCTTTGCGGCAGGAAATGGTAAGTTTTTCATAAATACATACACACGTACATATGTAAATATGTATGTACATGTGTGTATGTGTATTGTATGTATGTTTTTCTTTTCGCTCTCGCTTAATCAGCTTTGGCAAGTTGGTCGCGTTGTCGCCAATGCCTGGGCGGAAATGTTGTTGCTGTGGGAAAATCGGCCACGGTTTGAGCACACAGTCATTAGGCTAGTTAATAGCTAACAATAAGTTATTAATTGATCTGTATGGAGTGTGGAGTGTGGAGTGTGGAGTGTCGGTCTAAAGGGAGAAAGGCCAATGACTTGCTGCAGATCGCAAAACTCTCCTCTCGACTGACTTCTCACTTATCCCTAGTGGCAACATACTGAAGGTCAGCCAACTCATTGTCCAGTCATTTCCTGTTATTGAACACAGACAGAGACAGACGTTCCATATCATTTTAATTTAAGATCAGATACCGATTCCCAAACATCTGAATCACTGACGGTGGATAATTACTTAGAATGCTAAATGTGATCAATTAAAGGTAATTTAGCAATTAATTGTTAGTCACTAACTAAGGCCATGCTTAACACATTCAGAAATTGTCGGCAATGATATGAATAGTAAATGCTTTTAAATAATGACAAATATTAAATGCCAAGCAGTTGGGGAAGGGCGTGCACATATTATTTCCTAAGCATTTTATTTAACTTTTATTTACATTAAAAATCAAAAGAAATTGACTGCAATTTTATTATGAATTATGCATGACGTCGAGCTTTGGATTTCCGTTAGCCTGACACACTCACATAGACACACCTTTTGCATAACACAGAGAGACTTACTCACTCACACAGACACACACACACACACACATACACATTTGACTCTATTACAAGTCAATTAAATGCTGCAATGCTTAATAAAAAGCCTCTTAAAGCCGCATAAAAACTTTTCATGAAAAAGTCACTTGAAATTGTGATTAATAAAAGAAAAAAAAATTGTTTATTATTAGTACGTCTGCATTTGTGAGGCAATTGGAAATGTCGTAAATGCTCGACCGCCATTCAAACAGAGTTGCATTAAAAATAATAATCGTCTATAGCTGGGTGCAGTTGCCCGACGCACTCGCATTCACCTAAAACCTAAAAAAAAACATAAAAAATAAAAAAAAATTAAAGAAACAAACTCTCTTCACAACTGTCTTTGTCGCCAACCATAAAGTGCACTGCCACGCCCCAAAAATCCAATTGCCACCCGCTGCCAATTGTCAGTTGCAAGTTGCAAGCTGTGCAGATACGCTGGCAACACGTACCGTACAACGCGATCGACGTCATGAACGCGTATTATATCATTTTGATAGGCAAATGAGGCTTGAAAGCCGGCCCGATCTCCAGCCAAGTTAAGCTGAGTTCTTGAACTTAGCCCATCTGACGTGTGACGGCTTAAGGCGCCAATCTGCTGATCATCGCGATGACGACGACAACGACGACGACGACGTTGTCCTAACCGAACGCACGTCAGCTTCGGAGAATGAGCGGCTTTCATTTGCAGCCGCTCAAGCATTGGTAATCATCATCGTAATGGACAGCCTGCCCATTGTATCCCTTCTCCGCCTCACTCTTAACTCGATTTCCCTCGCATTTGCCAAGTTGGCAGCTGCTGCTGCTGCTTCTGCTGCTGTTTCGCACACGTTTATTTACTTTATTTCTTTATTTATTTGCTTTTTGTTTTCGCGTCTTAATACACCCTACTTAACAGACAGACTCGGACTAGAGTTGTCGTTAAGTGCATTGAGGCAGGCCTCCTGCATTAGCTGCATTTGTTTGACTCACACTCTCAATAGACACTCGCTGTTCACCTGAGCCATTGATTTCAATTGGACGCAAACTCTCGCCCAGGTGCACCGCAATGAGCAATTAATCACGTTTAAGTGACCTCACTCACAGAATCAATCAACAACAACAACAACAACAATAATAATAATAATAACAACAGCTATAAAGGCAACCACACGCCCAGCTACGAACAATGTGTGACGGACAGTGGCCATTTAGCCGGGACACACCCAGCAAACAATTTTATTTTAAGTCAATAAGCAAATAAGTACAAATATATTTCATTTTCCCGCGTTGGGTTTTGTTTGCTTATACACCAATATATATATATATATATATATATATACATATATATATCTATGTGACAATGTATTTGTTGAGTGGCAAAGTCTAAAAATTGTTAATGGCTTACCAGCGAGCAGAACAAAGGCCGAGAGAGTTATTTCCATCCGTTGAGTTGTGCTAATTAAATGCCGCACAGAAAGCCAGAAATTGGCAAACTGCGCACATACATATGTATGTCGCCAAGTCGGAGGGTCTGAGACAATTGCGACTGTGGCTAGAAAGACCTCCCATGAACTTTAAACGCGCCTCCCACACACAGTCGCATTCACAGTCACACATGCCACATGGCAGCCGATTGGCAAATGTACCGTTAACGTTGCACAATTGAAATATTGCCAAAAAGGCAGAAGAAAACTGCAGCCCAACTGCAACTGGGCCTGGCTTGGATGGCGGCCTGCCAATCGCCACAAGACGATCAATTGGCGAACGCTTTTTCCATCTGACTCCAACCAGACGCAGACCCCCATAAAATGTGGCCAAGCTGTCGCTGTCTTCGGCCTGGCTGACTGACTCGTTTGCACCGCTGATTTACGAGCTCGCCACGGGTCGTTGTCGTTGTCGTTGTCGTTGTCGTTGTGTAACGCATGCGATTCAGAATTTTTAAATGCCAACCGCTGACCAGCAGCAACATCAGCAACAGCAACAGCAACAGCAGCAGCCCAGTCGAGCCACAGATTGAGCCTGCCGCCGGTTGCTGTTGTTGTCGCCAAGTCGCGACGGTGGCGGCGACATTTTAATCAAGAAACCCAATCGAACGCACGCATGCGCAATAAAAACAAAAACAAAAAACAAAAAAAAAAAAAAAAGAATCAAATACAAAACAGAAATAAAATCAAACCTATAAAATCAACAACAACAATACTTAACCGTTTCACTTACACACAGACATACAAACTACACACATTCCGGTCGGTCGCCTCCTGAGTTCTCTTTAAGCGTTCCATTGGGGGTCGGCCTACAACAACAACAACTACAACAATAACAACAACAACTACAACTACAACAACAACTGTTGTAGGCCCACAAAAAAGTTCACTTAATCTTCAGACTCTTTGCCCCTATGCGAATTTTAATACGATTTATGTGCGATACCTTCGTCTATTTGCATATACATGTGGGCTATAATATATATATATACATATATAAGTACTGCAATGCATCGAGTACACATACATATACAATATCTTTGAAAAGGTTACTCTAACACGTACACAGAGTATAAAGAAATCAATCCAAAAATTAATGCAAAGCAGTAGAAGATTTTCATTCTATTATTTAATTCGATCAATTCTATTATTATTATATTATTTCCATACAACCCAATTCTGACCTAAATTTTTAATTTAAAAAAAAAGTTTGGAATTCTAAATCAGATTAGAAACCAATTTGTTTTTTTTAATAATTTTTTTATTACTTCTGTACGTTGTAATAAATTGTTAACCTTAAAAATATTTCAACTTTTTGTTATAATGAAATTCATATTTCGTTTTAAAGTCCGCATAAGTCTGTGCGGCAACGAATGAGGCAAACAGCGAGAAAGATAAAAATTGTGAATTATTGAGGGCACGGATAAACTCTGAATGGTGTGGGCATTATTATCAAATATGTGAATAATTGTTTGCCATTTGCTCGCCATCCAGAAAATAATTAAAACATTTGCATACACACGAATACACAAACACACACACACACACACACACACAGACAGACACAGATAAATGCCAGAAATTGGAAAATCTTAAGTCCACACACATGTGTCGGATATGCTACGAAAATTTATGACAATTTAAATGGCGCACATTCAGCGCACAATTTGAGACGATTAGCGCAGAAATTTTCGCGGATTTGGCTTAAGCGGGCCGGTGGCAGCCGATGCTTGCCACATGTGCCAGCCGGGACTTGCCGCATTTTGCACATTTGGCGCAATTTTTCATTTACTGTAAAAAAGATTATGAAAATGTGTCTTTTGGGCGCGCCATTCGTTGCGAAGTGTTGCTGCAAAATATGATCAACATGTTGCGGCAACAATAATTGCAGCAATTGTGTACATTGCTGTGTTTGTTTGTGAGTGTGTGTGTGTGTGTGTGGTAGTAGTGACAACTTTATATGACTCGCTGAAGAATTATCGCTAAAATTAAACACTGTCTCACTTCCCTTTCCCCCCCTCCTTCTACCTTTGCAGAGCAACAACACGGTGGAGCCAACGCGGCGCGGCAACATGACAGCAGCAAGAAATTTAGTAAAATTCAGTGCAATACAAATCAAAACAACATGACAAGCGATGTGAAAAGTGCAATTAGCAGTGGCAGCACCAGCAGCAGTCAGCAGCAACTGCAACAGCAACAACATCAAACGCTTATCAACGGCAACACAACGCCGCCGGCAACAGCAACAGCAGCAACAGCAACAGCAGCAGCAGCAGCCAACACGTCAGTCTCCTGCGCGACTATCGCGACTGACACGACGCGCTACAAATCGGGATTAAGTGATGTAGTGGCCGACGAGGACGTTGATGATGCAGCCACATCCACATCCACATCCACAGCCACTGCAACTTCATCTGCCACTCCTGCGGCAGCTGCAAGCGTTTTAAGCACCGGTTGTGCAACTATGCCGCGCACTCGCCAATACGGAAGCAATGCTACAGGAGCAGTGGCAGCCAACGCCATGACAGCTGATAAGAAATTCTTAAGCCTTGCTTCGCCCGCCGCCAACACATCAGCATCCGCAGCAGCTGCACCACAGCAACATCATAAGCTGCAGTTCGCCGATAAGGCGGAACTCAACTTGGCCGCACTGGACAATCTGGACCTGGCGCACAGCCTCGACCTGATAGACGACGATGGCGACGATCCGTATGGTGCACTCCAGGACTATTTGGAGCGTGTTAAGGTAAGTGCTTCGCATTCTTAATTAGCTGTGAACCCAACCGAGTGTCCATTCCCATGTTGCCCCATTCCTAAATTGAATTCAGGGCATTGCTTGTGCCACTTGTTGCGCACTGACAATATCCAATTTCATAAATTTTCACATAATGATAAGCGACAGTTGCTGTCGCCACACACATTTCACTATGCCGCAGCCTAAGCTGGTCCCCTTCCTGTCTATTTCAATTGCACTCCCCGCCCGCCCCCTCCCATCATTCCTGCTTAGTATCCCCTCACTGGACTGTCAACACGGCGTGATTTTGCAAATGATTATTTTGCGTGACAGAAAAATGTGTTAAACCAAACACAGTTTGGGGCGCAGCAGCGGCGTATTCGTAATGTGTAACGCATACGACGAGTTGCACGCTCGGCTTTATTGTTGTTGTTGTTGTTGTTGTTTTTTTTTTTGCTGTTGTTGTTGCTTTGGTGGTCGTTGTCGTTGTCGTTAGCGTTGTCAGCGTCGTGTACATAAAATTTTATGTTTCTGTACCGGAAAGCGCAATATTACACACTCAGAGACACATCAGCGTCAGCGTCAACGTCAGCGGCAGCGGCAGCGGCAACGTCAACGGCCGACCACAACTTTAGTTATTTTTATAACTGTTTCGCATGAAATTTGTCCACAGTCAAGTTGCTTCTTTGCCCACAGCGGAAGCAGCGCACGCACGCGTTCTTCATTAGCATTGCGTTTATGGTTCTGCGCAGCTCGACGCGTTCTTCGAACCAAAACGCTGCAAAAACGCGCGCGTCTGTTCTTTGTTGCGTGCATTAACTAACGGTTCCTAACAACGATTCTACTTAGATATAAATTCTATCATGTTGACCCAATAATCAATTTGTAAGATCCATTTTTCGACTAGATAGATATTATTATAAATTTTTTTTTAATAAATTGAATTTATTAACGCTGATTTGCATTACATTTTATTCCCATGAACAATGTTTAAAATGTGAGCAAATTGTTTAATAAGAAAATTTATCAGAATTAGTCGATGGTTAACTCATTTGTTCAATAAGCATTCGTCATCTGCGTTTATGTCAATGGTTAACTTATTCACAAGCTAGCGTCTGATCTTTTTGTTCGATAAAGATTCGTCATCTGCGTTTATGTCATGCACATAAAATTCGCTAGAGAACCGCTTGCTTGGTATACCCTGAAAAATGGGATAAACAGGGTATAATGGTTTTGTGAAAATGTACGTAACAGGCAAAAGGAGGCTTGGCAGACCCCATAAAGTACATGTATTTTTGATCAGCATCAACATCCGATCGAATCGATTGAGCCCTGTCTGTCCGTCTGTCCTTCTGTCCGTCTGTATGAAGGCGTCGATCTCTGCAACTAAAGAGCTAGAGACTTGAAATTTTATATGTAGACATATCGAATTTATTTTCGATTATCGATAACATTTACATTTTTCTTGTTATCGATAACATGTTTAATTTTTTTTTAGCATGTTTCCTACGTCTTTAAAGCTAGAGGTATCAAACTTCCATATATATTAAAATATATATTCAACTAGAAGAGACACTCATTTAGCATACTTCAGATTTTGGATACCTTTTCCCTTCCCCCCTTTATTGGAGAAAAAGTCATTTTGATATTAATAATAGAATGAAATTTATTAAATAAAAAAATCTTCGAGCTGCACTACAATTTTAGTCGCCAGCGACATGCGTGTGACTATGTGTACACGCGCTGCAGGGTAACTCTTAGTCGAGTACACTTGACACGCACACTTTTCTTACTTGCTTTCGTTCTTTGGCTCCAGCAAATTGTTGTCGTTAATTACTTTTTCGTAATCTAGTTTGTAAACAACAATTGCCCTTCCTGCCAAGAGTTCCTCTTCTTTTATTGCATTTGGGCGCAAAGGCCTTAACTTAGCTCAGCCTGCTTTTTGTAGTCTATGTCTATGTCTATGTCTATGGCTGCCATTAGGCTGCACGCCA
The DNA here is from genome assembly GCA_037075185.1 of Drosophila pseudotalamancana. NCBI lineage: Eukaryota > Metazoa > Arthropoda > Insecta > Diptera > Drosophilidae > Drosophila > Drosophila pseudotalamancana. Next base: position 712,429 of record JBAMCK010000158.1, read on the forward strand.
TCTATGCACATTTTATAATCAGTGTCATCACCTCAACACCCATCGAGCGGACAGCCACGCCCTGGTAGGCGTTACACACGTTGCTTGTGTTGATGCTGTAGCCGTGGCTTAGCTGGCGTGGGCTGTCGGCTTATGGCTCGGGCTTTGGCTTTGGCGTTGGCTTTGGCTACGGGTCTGGCGGTGTCTCTGACTTTGGCCCTGGCCTGTACTAGGCAGTCTTAAACACCTTCTTTTTTTTCTTTTTTTTTTTCATCCATATTTCAGCTGAATGCAGCTAATTTTTTGGTTAAATTGAAATTATTAGCCGGCAACTGTGGCTAATGATGACAAAATGTGTCACAGTGCTGCCCACACGGGGCAGTCGCTTTCTTTTGCTGCTGCTGCTGCTGCTGCTGCTGCCCCCGCCGCTGCCACCCCGCGAGGCAACATTTGTGCGGCGCGTTTATTAGGACAAATAGTGCAGCACTTTAGCTCCAAATTGCCGTTACTCGCAAGACTCGGTAAAGCGCTTGTTGTAGTCGTGGCCTTAGGCTTAATTTGCCTAGTTATGAAATGCGTTTGTGGAGGCGGCGATGGCGTAGCTCTAGTTGTTGTTATTGTTGTTGTACTTGTTGTAGTTGTAGTAGTTGCTGTAGTTGTAGTTGTCTACGTTTCGTTGCCTGACCTATTTTGGTTAGGAGCAGCAAAGCGTGCAGCGAATCTGGTGGGCTGCCTATGAAACAGATGCAACATGACAAGCAGTCGGCAACTCGTTTTGCTTCGCGCTTCCTGCATCAATTAGCGTTTGTTTTGTTTGTGTTTGTGTTTGTGTTTGTGTTGCTTGTGTTGCATTTTGGTGCACACACCTAATCCATAATTTAACTATGGCACACACACCAATCATAATTGACGCTCGTCAACGGGCCGACGAGTCCATCAGCTCAATCAAGCCTTCATCGTCTAACTTTTTTTAGCCATTCAACAAAATCTGATAAGCCATCGACAACAGCAACAACAACAACAACAACAATAACAACAACAACAGGAGTGACAAGGCTTGCGTGTGTTCTCAAACGATTTTAATTATAGATATTGACAATGTGGCAGACCGAATAGAGACGTCAAAACTCAACAAGCCGAAGCTGTGGGAGATGTTGAGCCAGCAGCTAGGGCTTGCCTCAGCTAGAGGGGAGTGGCTAAGCGAACCTCCGAAATATTGGCCAATTATGCGAATGCTGTTAATGAATGTGGGCGACCACTTTGCCTTTAACTTATCTGCGAGTCTATAACTTTATGCAACGGCTTAGGTGAAGCTGGAGCTGGAGCTGGGGAGCTGGAGAGCTGGAGAGCTGAGAGCTGGGTAATTTGCGCCTGCAACTGCGTCTGCGCAGCTGCCTAGAGAAAGTTGTCTTTGCCCAATTTGCAAATGACGTTTTTTTGTCAACGTCAACAGCAAACGGCAAACGGCAAACAGTAAACAGCAAACGGCTAAGCCAAACGCAAATGGCAAACAAATGGCAATAAAAGGCAGTGCCAGCGGTGTGCACGTTACTATTTTTGTCAACCAGGAGTTGCTGCCGTGTCCCAATGCAGACAATAAACCAGAAATCGCAGCAATGCGCCAAACGAAGCCAAAAACACACAAAAACAGAAAGAAAAAAATATAAAAAAAGCCAAAAAAATCAACAGTGAACAGTCAACAATCAGCAGCAACATGTTGCAGCGCTGTCATTGCCACAAATCAAATGAAAGTGAAGCAACTCTCCAGCTCTCCAACTGCCCAACTGTTCGACTGTTCGTCTGTTCGTCTGTTCGTCTGTTCGACTGTTCGACTGTTCAACTGTTCGACTATTCAACTGTTCAACTGCTCAACTGTCTCCGAGCAGTAGCTTCTACAATTTCACCAGCAGCAATCATAATTGCAGACAGCAATTAAGCTCCTGTCAAATATTGCCAGCTACTCATGCTGCTCGCTTTACAGTTGCAGTTGCAGTTGCCACTGCCAGTTGCATGTTGCTGCCGTGCGGGCAATCGCCTCACCCCCACCTCGAGCTGAGCCACTGAGCCACTGTCCAAACCTGTGCCTGGCGTGTTGTCAACAGCATTTGGCTCCTTCCAGCATTGCTGACAATGCGTTGATATTTTCCGACAAGCAAATCTGTGGCAACAAAAACCATTGCCACAAAAATTGCGCCAATTTGCTGCAACTGGAGACTGGACTCGAGTCGATGTTGCTGCTGCAGCACGGGTCGAACGCTTGCTCCCAAGACAGTTTTCAACTGGACACGGACTTTCTTTTTGGGCTACCACAGAGCTTGAGCTTCTTGCTGGTCTTTTCTATTTTTTTTCTTTTTCTTTTTTTTTTTTGCCTATTTTGTGGCTGCGTTGCCAAATATCAAGCCCAACGGACACAAAGAAGTCAACACAGTTGTGATATCCGTTTGAAAGTTTACGGTCTTAAAAGCGCAAACAGATCTCGAATGAAATTTAATTTGTACACTCTTCACTTTGACACATTTGACATAAAAGAAAAAAATAAAAAAAAAGAGATGTTTAATGCCATCAAATACTGCAATATTCGGACATGTTGTTGTGATTGGAACAGGCAGGCTTTTAATTTTATTAGCAAACTGTTATTATATAAAAGCGGTGCGCGATTGTATAAGATACGGATACTGCCAATCACCGTTATAGTGAGATTTATTCGAGCTTGTGTATTTTTTGTGTATATATATTTTGATATATTGTAAAGTTTTTGAAACTAATAATCCTCAATTGAATTTGATTATGAGATTCTATATTCGGTCTTACTGTTTAATAGGGTAACTTTTTATTGACTTATTGTCAATATTTTCAAAAAAAAAAATCTGATAAAATTCTCGATCTTCTCTTAACTCATGTGTTCATTTGTTAGCCAAATATATAAATACCCATTATTTTAATTCAAACGCAATTGAGATACTTTGAGTATCTCATTTAATACAGAATATTTTAACTTATGACATAAATCCCTCATAATGCATACCCAACTCACAACAGATCCCAAAATATTCCCAGTCGATCTCATTATCTGTCTAGGTCTTTGCATATTGGTGGAGCTGCACGTGGGGCTCGCTTGACCACTTTGGTGGATCACTCGAAGTGTCATTGCCCAGCGGAGAGCCGACAGCGTCAGAGCAAGAAATGCTGCACTCATTTTTCTTTTTTTTCTAGCCAAACGGCGACTTGGGTTCAGCTGTGGTGGTTGCCCCCAGACTCAAGTGCCATTGAAATTACAGTGATCTTCATATGTTTTTGGACTGATCGCAAACATCAAGCTACCAAAAACTCGTATCCCAACGCAGACACAGACGTTGATGCGCATCTGCTTAACTTTTGTGTGTGTATGTGTATGTGTGAGTGTGAGTGTGTGCTTCTGATTGTGTGTGTATGCTGTGAGTATTATTTAACCAATTTGTTTTTGGCTGCTATGACCTTCAATGGTCATTTGTACAAAACAAAGAGCTGGCCTGGCCTGCACTCAGCAAAGCCGTGTTGACTGGTTGGCTAGCTGGCTGGCTAGCTGGCTGGCCTGGCCTGGTCTGGTCTGACCAGCAGACTTTGCGTCTCTCTAAATATTTTGACGTCGTTGTCGATTTGGATGCCGACTGCCAGACAGCCAGCCATCCAGACAGCCAGCAGGCAACTGGTCAATGTCAATGTCAGAAATTTGTTGAAGTGGAAAAATTCAGTTGCTGTTGTAACGGAGGCTTAAAACTTATTTGGTTTTCCTCTAAACGTCAGTCGGTAACTGGCTGACTGATATTTTTAAGGTTCAATGCTTGCTAATAAGCCAAAGCCGCAACCGCTTGCTTGATTGATGTGCGTTTGGGGGATTACAAGCCAACAGCAGCCTGACCTTAGCAGTCACAGCTTTGTTAAATCTACTGCTGCTGCTGCTGCTGCTGTGGTTGATGCTATTGCTGTCATTGCTCTAGCTGTAGCTGCTGCTGCTGCTGTTGCTGTTACTGCTGCTGCTGCTCTTGTGTTTGTTGTTCTATCTGGCTGCATATCTGCGCAGCAGACATATCGCTGCCTTGGCATCGGCATCAGCAACTGCGTGCCACGCCCGCGTCGCCATGTTGCAGCTGTGAGGAGTTGGCGGCCGTATCTCTAAAGTTGAATTGCTAGCACAATGCTGATTACATTTACCGATAAATTAGCCAATGAATACAATTAAGAAAATAAAAAGCTACAAAACGATGCCCCAGAGGCTGCACAGACTCTACAGACTGCAACAAGGGCACAGACCTTCACAGCACAATTCTAGAAAGGCCTCAAGGGCAGCAACTGCCAGCCAGCTGGCTGTAACCTTCGATTATTTCAATTTACACAAAATCAATTGCGGGCTATAGTTGTACATATATATTTTTTTTCGGTTAACTTTATACATTCTTACTGAACCTAGGTGCGCTAAAAAGAGGGAACAGCACTCGAGCGCCTGGAGGAGATTGGCCAAAAAGTGCATATATAACGAAACGATTGCCATTTACATGTCCAATTGGCAATAATCAATGTCAATGTCAATGTCAATGTCAGCGTCGTGGCCTGCGGGACTAGCGTTAAGCGTTAATTGTGTCTAGCGGGCATCTCGCGGAGATGTCCTCAAGCGCTGATAGCTTCTAGCTGGCCACAAAGTTTTCACCTGCTGCTGCTGGCGCATGCCCGGATTGACAATGAAGCGCAGGCGCTGCAGTTTGTCCGGCTGCAGTTGCTCCTGCTGCTGCTGCTGCTGTTGTAAATATGCTGACATTGATCTGGTCAACGGCAATCTATTAGCAGGCTGTGGCAATTGTTGTTGCACTAGGGATGCATCTTCGACTGACATTGATGTCTTGACTGATTGATCGTTACCATTAATTTCATGCGTTGACATTCTTTGCGGCCAGTTGTCGCCTTCCCCATTGTCGATCTCGGACTGCAGTTTTCCCCTCAGAGTTTCCTTTGCTGCCAACTGCCGCTTGCCGCGATTCGGAAAGAATGGATCGTCGACTTTGTACAGATCGCGCAGTTTCAGTTTTTTGCCACGATGCGGAAAGAAGGGATCGTCCAGTTTGAAAATATCGCGATTCTTTTTGCCGCGATTCGGATAAAATAGATCGTCATACTTGAACAGATCTTTGATTTGGTCGCGTTTGCCGCGATTCGGCACAAAGGGCTCAAACCGATTCAACAGCACCTCCAGATCGGGCGTCGTGTGCTTACGGCCGCGTGGTGGTATAAATGGATCGTTCTTTACTTTTAGATCATCTGCAAAACAGAGTGGAAAAAGGGGAAAAAAAAGAAACACAAAGGAAAAATCAGAAAGAAAAAATATGCACTTAATGCGTGCTGTAAGTACCAGACAAGTTATTATTATGAACAACCCAGCCACATGCATTTAAAATTAAATGAAACAAGGAGAGAAGCCAGCTGAACTAAACTAGAGGCTGGTCCTTTTGCAATTTCAACACCCTGGTACTCGTTACGGCCAGAGAATTATAATTTATGCATGCTCACCGCCCAGTTGGTAACCGTCCTTTTGTTTCTGCTTCTCGCGCCGCACCAGCACATAATGTGGCTCGTCGACCATCAGTGGAGGCTCCAAGTGGCCCGATAGGTTGAACTTCTTCCATATGTACATGTCCGGATTATAAAAGTCTGCTGCACTGCCGCCCAAATTCTCAATTGATGGCTGCTTTGGATAGAGCAGCTGCATGGCCCATCGAAGGAACTTGGCCAAATCCTGTTCGCCAGTCAGCATCATGAATATTTCGTTGTTTCTGTTCTTAAAATTAATATCTTCATTAGAGTCGCTTCCATCTTTGTCCAAATTGTCGCCGGCCTCCATGTCTGTGGATTCATCTTTGTTGTCGGAATCCAATTCTTCCTCCATATTATCCAATTGCTGTCGCATATGTGCAATCGCTTCTCTAGTTCTGTTTTGGATTAGAGATGAAAAAGTGCTGTATAGAATTCTATAATGTCAAACTGTGTGATGTCTTAAGATGTGTTAAGATTAATGAAGCATCATTTGTAGCGCGATGTCAGTTTAAGGATCGTCATTGTGCATCATTTCTGAAAACATTTTTCTTTTAATGGTGCGTAGGCTGTTTAGGTTTCAATTACACGTGCATACCTTGTTTGCTGGGTTTCTCTTTTTTCTCACACACACACTCACACACAGCGCATATACAGTGCCTGCCTAAAATTGATGAACATGTTTGTACGTGGGCTGCCTTCAACAATGGCAGCCAGTCGAGCTGCTGACCCAGAAAAGCCACCAATAGCCCCCCAAATGCTATGCAGAATTAACTATGGACTCTCTGTTAATCTTGCTGTCATGTAGGCTCATCCAATCAATGGGCAATTCCCCTTTATAAATTGCTGTGTAAAATTACAAATTAAACAACAACCGAAAGTTATGCGGGCTTAAGGCCAATTAATCGACGCATTTAACAAATCAACAAAGGCACAAAATAAAGAAAACACAAGAAATGATTAATTGCAATTTAATAGCAGCGCCCAAGACAAATCATTTTTCAACGCTGTACTTATAAAACTTAAAATTTGTAAAAGGTGTTGGTTGATTCCACAACAACGAATGCTCTATAAGTGTAATTTAAGTTGACAGGAGCTGTAAATTAAAATTAAATGCAGGAGCCTCCTAACTATGCAATACTCTGTTCTGAGTGTATCTTCACTATTCCCACTATTTATTTTTACCAAGTAGCTAAACTGTAAGCTATAAATTGTATTGATGATCCTACTTAGTATAAAGAAACATATCAAGTAATTAGCCAAGCAAATAGACTCACAGTTCTAACCAATCCGTGACTATTGTATGGCTTATATATACACATATCAAAGTAACCCAATAAATGAATGTAGGGCATTAAAACACATATCAAAGTAACTCAATAAATGAACGTAGGGTATTTAAATTAAATGAATGTAGGGTATTAAAACACATATCAAAGTAACTCAAAAAATGAATGTAGGGTATTCAGATTAAATGAATGTAGAGTATTAAAACACATATCAAAGTAACTCAAAAAATGAATGTAGGGTATTTAAATTATGGATAATTATTCTAAGACATAATAAAATTTTTAGCGGAGTGTGAAACAATTTCTTACTTGTAGCTCAACTATAATCAATAAATTGATTTCAAGATCATACTTCGTATAAAGAATCATATCAGTTGATTGGGATAGAAAATTCACTCACAATTTTAACCAATTCTTGGCTATTTTATGGCTTATATAGACATTTATCAAATTCCACACATATCAAAGTAACTGAATAAATGGATGTAGGGTATATAAATTAAGAATAATTATTATATGCCATAATGAAATTTTTGTGGATTAATTTCTCACTAGCAGCTGAGCTATAAGCAAAATACTGGCTTGATAATCCTTCTTACTATAAAGAATCACAACAATTGATTGGAAAAGAAAATTTTCGCACAATTTTAACCAATTATTGTCAATTTTATGGCTTATATAGACACTTATCAAGTTCCACACATATCAAAGTAACTCAATAAATGAATGTAGGGTATATAAATTAAGAATAATTATTAATATTATTATGCCATAATGAAATTTTTGCGGACTGACAAACAATTTTTCACTTCCCACAGGACGGCCAGGGGGAGTTTCCCTTTCAGCTTTTAAGCTGAATGAAAAGTGAAACTTAATGCACATCGCAATTTTTCGTTTTGTTTTCATTTCGTTTTGGGGCCAATGAATTTGCTGACTGTTGTTATTTTACGAAAATGTACAAAATAAATCAACACATGTATGCGAAGCGGTGCTGCAGAAACAAAACTCCGATCGTCGAACTGATTTTTTCACGCCCATTAATTGGTTTTGCGTGTTTTTGGCCGACAGCCAAATTGTCGACGATTTGTTGCTCTCATTGTTGACTTTTTACTTGGAGATTAAAACCTGGCGCCCAGGCAATATATTCAAAGGTTTAACCCGAACTTAAGCTCAACTTTTGGACCTAAAGCACTTGATAAATTGAGGATCGCCTTTAATTGGATTACCAACGACTTGAAGCAAAGCGAGAAAGTTTTTTTTTTTTTTTTGACACTTCTTGGGGTCAGCTTGAAACCATGACCAGAAAGATTTAACCCGCCGTGATTGCCACCCAAGTACCAAGTATACAGTGTCACATCCTTGGCTCACCTGACTGCCACCAAAGCCCGATTGTATTCCAGTGGACAATTGCCGTTTGCGGCCTGGCAGCGCCTGGCCCAGAATTTCTGCAGCGTGGGCGTGGCATACTTGAGTCGAAGTCCACGGCCATGATGCGGCGCAATTTCCTGCGGGGCTGATTGCTGTCGTGCCCCTAAATCATAAGCCTCTCTCAGTGCTTTTCGATTAAAATCCGCCGGCTCTGGCTGCTGCTCCATTTCCATGCCGTCGTCGCCATCACCGTCGTTGTTGTTGTTGTTATTGTTGTTGTTGTAAGGCAAAATGTATTTGCCGGCCGCGGATGCGGACTCCTTACTGTGCATCATATCGCGCGGTGCATCGATACCGCTGTCAAACAGGACGCGTGCATCCTTTTTCCAGAGCGTCGGGTCGTGCAGATTTTGCTGCTGCTGCTGCCGCTGCTGCTGCTGCTGCTGGTGCGGCTGCTTTTGCAGCTGTCTCAAGGCCACCGCCTCCGTTGCCGCGATAAGCGATGGTGGCAAAGATAAGACCACATTGCCTTGGCCGTTGTTGGCAAAGCCACCGCTACAATAAATCGCCAGGCAGACACAGAGCCAGGCGAGCGTGAGTCTCATGCTGTCTGCAGTGAGCCTCGGCTTGGGTCTTGGTTTAAAGTCTGCCTCTGGGCTGCCTCGATCGGAGCGGCTGTTCCAATTTTGCCTCGCGTCGGGCACTTTGATGCAGCGACCGCTGTGTTCTGCTCCTAGAAACTGAAAGTGGCTGCAGAGCAACTTCACTTCACTTTTTATAGCCGCCAAGATGTTGGCTGGCCAATGGAAAAGTCCACTCGTGGGGTTTTGGGAATACGCTCTGGACCTTTGCCACATGTGGAGGAGGACGCGCGTGTGGCCATTGTTTATCCAAAGCATTCCACCGTGAAATTAAATACCAAAATGCTAGTGGGAAATATGATTGCAGTCACCAGAGATGCTTCGAACAGCATCCAAAATGATATGTGACACATTTCTATGCCCTTACCATATATATGTGTTGTATGTTCCCAGAAAGAGTATCCGAACTCGTCGGGTTATTTTCCTATATTTACCGTGTATACGAAAGAGCAAACCGTTACTTTTGTGTACACAATTCTGTTGATTGTTTAGCTCCATTTGGCCATGAGAAAGGTTTTCGGAGCAGCCAGGTCATTGCACAAATTAGCTGACAACTTCTCACACGAGCAGGACAAATGAGGCAGCGGCAGCGGCAGCGGCTTTGCCAAAACATTCCCAGCGATAAAATCTCTGGGCAAGAGCAAACGACCATGGCTATGGCTGTGCCTGGCTTAGACGATCGGAGTCGGCGCTTTCTTTCAAGGCCCAGCCAATAGATGGGCTCTACCATTGAGAATTTATTACTTGCTAATGCTCGATTGCATTTGTTTGCAGCAAGGGCTGCTGGGTCTGCAACAACAACAACAACAACAACAACACAAACACAATTGTTGAGTAATGAGCTCCGCACGTTATTAATGTCACTGGGCCCGGTGCTTCGGCCAGTTCTCGTTGCCGTTCTCGAGCTGGAGCAGGGCTTTTGTATCTTAGAGCCACGTTTTTTAATTAAGTAATTCGCTGACTTTGTTAGCCCTGTGGGTCCTCGGTCTGATCTTCTTTAAAAAGTGCTCTATGCTGTTGCTGCTTTTGTTTAATCTGGCTAACAAATTGCTTCATTTCAATTTATTTGCATTTGTTGTTGCTGCTGCTGCTGCTGTTGCTGCACGTCTTGGCTGTTCTTCATTCGGCATTGTTGTAGTTGTAGTTGTTGTTGTTGTTGTTGTTAGCTGCAGTTCGTGGCTGGAGTTTTCTTTGCTCTCTACTTTAAAACCTTTTTCTGCCTTTGCGGTCGTGTTCTAATTTATTTGTCTTTGATTGTGCCCATGTCTCTCTCTCTCTACAGACTCAATGTGAGTAATGTTTGATCGTGTCTTTGCCTTTCTGTCCTTCTGTCTTTCTCCATGTATCTGTTTCTCTATAACTATTTGTTGCTACGTCTGTTTTGTTGCACAAATGAAGCAAACATACATCATAGCTCGATCCATTAGAATCTGGCGCTCTGGGCGCAGCGCGATTAATAGAGAACCCGCTACCGACTGCTATTGCCTTTGATATATGTACGCAATTAGAGCGCTAATCAAAACCAATCGCGGCCAACAGCGGTCTGGATTTATGTGCAACTGAAACTAACAACTCGTATTCTAATTGCAGCTGGAAATCAACGAGGTCTTCGAGTTACGTAAGGCGAAGCGCTTGCAACAGCAGCTGCAGGAGCAACTCGTGGCCGTGCAACTCAGACAGGCAGCAGCCGCAGCCCAACAGCTTGATGAATTGTCGCGTTCTACGGAATCTGATAGCGGCTTTGACAGCAGCAGCACAACGGCAACGACAACAGCGAGTGCAACAGCAACAGCAACAGCAAAAGCAACATCGAGTGCAACTGCAATATCCACCACAACAGCAGCAGCAACAGGCAGCAACAGCAAACCAGTGACAACTAAACTAAGAGCCCTGCCACCGCCTCCGTTGAGTCCAGGAACAGCCTCGACAACGCCGCCTGTCGCTTCGCAACCGGATGATCTGAACATTTGGGCAAACAAATTTCTACGTGATTTGGACAATCTGATGGGCGGCGATAATCTGCCACAGCCTCTGGCAGGGTCACATTCAGCCTCGGCCAGCAGCTCTCCCACGTCCAGGACGGCACCCATGCTGCTCTCTGCCGCGGCCAGCGCGGCCCTGCAGAGCCGCCTGGGCAAGAGCACGAGCACAGTTGTCAGCGAACAGCAGCAGCAGCAGCAGCAGCAGCCGAACGGACTCGTCTTGAAACCGGAGAAGCATGTAAGTTAAATGCGATCATAAATTCTGACACTGAGATTTCATAATCTCGAATCGCTTGGATTCACTTGTAATCTCTCGCACGATTTCCACACGAGGCAAGCCCAACATATTTTATGTAGGTTAGATAAAAAGCGCTTAAAACAAAGGCATTTAATCTGAAGCCAAACAATGTTGTCCACACATGACGCAAACCCCAACTCCGATCGAAACATTGCGCAGCGCAAAAGTGCGGCAAAGCATATTCTCAAAAAACAAATCAAACATGAAGAAAGCTCTAGGCGAGTATGCTCGACTGAGAGATACCCAGAACTCCGTGCACTGACTAAAATTGTACTGCAGTGCGCATATCGCGGGGCTATCACTTTTTGTTTATGATCTGATCTTCATGAAATTTCATGAAAAATGTTGGAAGGGGGAGATATCAAAAAATGGTATCATAAGCAAAATTTGTGTCTCTTTTAGTTGAATATATATAATAAGTTTAATAACTCTTGATCTTAAGGTGTACGACATATTGCGCGAAAAACTAAAACGTATTATCGATAACAAGAAAACTATAAGAGTTATCGATAATCGAAAACAAACTCGATATGCGCGTGCTGCAGGAGTACCTACATATAAAATTGCAAGTCTCTAGCTTTAGTAGTTGCTGAGATCGACGGATTCATACATGCGGACAGAAGGACAGACAAACATACGCAGAGGGCTAAATCGACTCGGCTGTTGATCCAGATAAAGAATATATATGCTTCATGTTACATTCATTGTCACAAAAACATTACACCCTGTTTAGCCATTTTTAATTAGTTCAGGGTATAAAAACAGAGAAATTTCCTCTCAAGAACTGCCGCCATATGTGCCGTATGACTTACCCCGATGCCGCGGCTGTGCCGGATACGCAAGTGAAGCGCGTGAAATTTATGAGTATCATTGGAGCAAAGGGGGCAGGGGTTGGGGGAGTGGGGAACAGGGTGCAGAGGGCGGTGATCGACAGTCATTTCCACACTGCCACTTGAATGAGTTAAACTTTGAACTGTTGAAAAGATGGAGAAAATATAGGGAGAATAAAACAGAAGCGAGAGTTTTATGACTACCAGTTGCATTTAGGCTGGAGTGAAGAAGAATATTCGTTGAGATGCAGCGCTATAAAAAGTGTAATAAAATGAAGCTAATTGATGAACTATTTAAGAGCAACCATCAATGAGTGACAGTTGAGAAAATGATTTTAAAGCAAACATTCGAATGAAAAAACTTTACCTAACTGAACTGATGCAACTGCATCTATTACAACTCTACTAGACTTAGAGACAACTCGGTTGCGGTCACATCACACAGATACATACACAGACACAACACACAGACACAACACACAGACACAAGCACGAACACACAGACTCGGAGAGGTTCAATCCACACTCACTCGATGACCCACTTAATCCAGACATAAACCATAAACCAAAGCCCAGAAACCCAAGCAACTTGTTAGCTGTCTCTGGCTTATCATATCAAATGGATCTAATTAAAACATTTATAAGCCCAAGCAGCTCATAAACGGCACTGAGTTTGTGGTCTCTTGTTGGTTGTCGTCTGTTGCTTGTTGTCTGTTGTCTGTTGTCTGTTGTTTGTTGCATATGCTTAGCATACATTTTGCTCAGAGCTTGCTGTGATAATCTGTGGAAAAACCTTATAAAGGCTGCTGCAGCACCAACAACAACAATAATAACAGCAATAGCAACAGCAACAGCAACAGCAACAAATATTAATTTTCAAAACGCGTGCCAGTGGAAAAACACAACACCCAAATACCACAAACGTAAAGCAAAATAAATACAAAACTTGTAGTCCATTGTATTTGAATGAGCTCGATCAGGGTATACCCTGTACCAAATGAAATCAAGGCAATCGAAATAAAATTAATTTCATTTACCAACCGAGGTGGAACTGTCTGAACTTTAAGTGATTAGAATGGATACAGGGTATGCCGGGTAGCATTAACATGGCTATAGAGTTGACACGACTCAAGACTTACGTTGTTGCTGTAGACCACAAAATTTCAACAGCGAGATAGGCAAATTTCCATTAATCGTTAAACTGCAGAGGCGCAAGGAGCTATGTATATATATATATATATTATATATTTTCTGTGCTAATGATATGCATGCCTCTTTACCCTGCCATCCACTTATTATCTCTGACACTTGGCCCAGCCTTTATTTTAAGCACAACAGGAAACTCTTGTCGGCTGTGCTCTGTTTTGTTAAATATTCCATGACATGCATGAGAAATTTTTAGCGCAAATTCAGGCATGATCCCAATGCCAAAAGCAAAATCTGTTGCCAAGCTGCAGCAGCTGTATGAAAATGCTTTCCTTAAGGAATTGCAGCAGGGTTTGTTTTTTTTTTTTTGACATTTTGCTGCTGTTGCTGCTGCTGCTGTCCCCAAATTGTAGACAGTCGAGCTGTCATATTTCGCAGTAATCGTTCAAGTAAAAGTGCCAATTAAAAGCGCTTAAACCGAAAACCTGCAGAGCACTAATTAACGCAGAGAATGTGGCTCGATGCTCAGGCAGCGGTGTGAGTCAGTAGGTTAGTCAGTCAGTGGAGTGCTGGCTTGATTAATGTGCTACCAATAGCTGTATAAATCAAAGACGGCAGCAACCTTATCGAGGACACAAGTGCGTGCTCTGTTTGCCAAAAAAAAAAACAACAAAGAAGAGATCCCGAAACGAAACCAAGCGAACCGACTGTCAACGAAAGTAAAGCAAAAACAGATGTTTTTCTTTTGAAAGGTGGGCCAGGGAATTGGGTCAATACGCCGCCAGGCGGCAGATACTCAAACAAAGATCTGCAGAGCACTTCACTTCGCTCCTGCCCAGCTGTCAGCACTGTGGAACTGTGGAACTGTAGTTAAGGCCAGACCAAGTGGAACCCAACGCCCCAATTTAGTTGCCCCTTGTGATGTTTATGAGGCGCGCTCAGATTGCCGCGAAAGTGAATCTTCGCATGTGTGGCATCCACAGCAATGCAATCCGCGCTTAATGATGACGAGCCATGCAGATGGGCAGATGGGTAGATGGGCAGTCGGGTAGATGGGAAGACGGGTAGATGGACAGAAGGGGTCTTCGATGCTAACACAAAGGCCGCGTGCACAACACACAAAGCTTTTCACGCACCGCAATGTGTGCAACGTTGTTGCAACTGTCTGCTGCAGCATCAATGGACAACGGACATTGGACGGACATTGGTTTTGACTTAAGTAGAACTTGCAAATCACTGCAAGGCAAACAAACATGACGAGCCACAGTTGTCGGCAAAGGCAGCAAGAGGAAGAATGAAAGGAAGCCTTCGCTTGCGATGGGCTGGCCAGGCGTTTAAGTGTTTTGATTTGATAATTATTATCAGAGAGCATGCGTGACCGCAGGCGGTCAGAGGCATGTCCAATCGATTTGCGATTGTCTGGCCAGGCTCGTACCGCATGCAGACTACTTATCGACAGGGCGGGTGCCGGTGCGAGGCTGGAGTACAGCTCCAGTCTTCTTTCTGGGTCATACATCAATAAATGTGGAACATTCTGGCGTTGTCTGCGTTGCATTTGTCATTAAATTTTTGACATGGAGATCACTAAAAAGTCCATTGACAGCAAAGACAAATTTTTCTCTGTCTCCCTCTCTCCCTCTCTTTCTCGAAATTTCTTTCAGACTCTTTTATGATCAATTAGTGGCATTTACAGTTGCCTATTCTCAATGCATTGTGGCCAGATAACCCCTTTAAGGGGGATTTGACAATATTTTATTGTGTCATTTGTATTCATTTTATTGCGTTTTTCATTAACTAACCGAGGAAAACATTTCATTTAAATGCGGCGCGTTGTCAGTTTGTTGTGAGAAATATTCACGTTTTATTGCATTTAAATTGGCTTTTGGCAGCGTTTCGGATATCGGATATCGAATATCGAATATCGTATTCTACTGCACTGGTCGTACAAATAAAACTGATTTTGCTTGTCACTCGTCCGAATCGTGAAACGCTTCAGTTTCAATCACAACAAAATTTCCAAATCGAATACAATAAAGCGATAGTCCGACTTGTAGAGCAACATATGTAAAACAAGTTCAACTTGGCTCCATAATTGAGAATTTTGTTTGTATTGATTAAATCGCTAAATTAATAGAACGCACCGACGACGGACAGATCGACTGCATCAATAAAAGGCCGTAAAATGTAAAAGTTTTATTAGTGCAATCGTTTGTTAAAATTTCTTCCATCTAATATTCGGAACTGGAACGGGAACCGGAGTGAGGGCCTGGCGCCTGCCTGGCTATACACAGTCTTATGTGTATGACCATAAAAGACATGGCGGATCGCCGCCCAATTAATGCGTCGCCAGCGAGAGTTGGCGGCTCATTAGCACTCAGTTGGCCCGTATGCTGTTGGCCAGTACGCCGTTGGGTATTGGTATCGCCGACGACATCGGCATTGGGCCTTTATTAATAATTCATAGAAGCTGTTGTACTCCGACTGCATTCAGTTAGCTGCTCCATAATACATTACAAATTTGATTGCTGCAACTGCAACCGTATCCATATTCCCAATGGAACATGCTTCTGGCCATGCACAGTGGCCGCATCCTGTGTGTATATAATAATGATGGCTATGACATATTTTAATAAATATTCTTCCAAGTAGAATTATATTAGTTCAATCAACATATATGATTTACGAATCAGGCAAATCGCAACTCGTATTCATAAATTTCAATTCCCAACGCTTGCATATCGGCAACAGATGGCCACCAACTGCAAGAATAAGAACAAGCTTCTTGACGGCCAAGGTATACTGAATTTCTGCGCCATTCTCCGCACAACCTCTGGGCTCTCCCTTCAATTTTCCTGTTACAGTTTGCCAGGCTCGTTAGCCATTTTACTGCTGTTACAGTTTCGGCCGCCAAAAGCCCCCAAGGAGCGAAAAGTGCTCGTGTCAGCAACAGCAGCAAGAAAAACAGCAACCTGCTATGAATTTTTTTTTTTTTTAATTTTTTTTTTTTAAGCCGTTCACATATACACACACATATGTATAGTATATATGCAAGCACCAGGCTGGCATTTTTTGTTTTTGATTTTTTTTTTTTTTTGCCAATAAATCATATAAATCAATTTCCGCCTGTTGCTGCTTTTTAAAATGAATTTTTCGCTGACTGTCGTCCATGTTGGGAGGAGAGCAAAAAGCAAATTGTCAATCGGTTGCCAAAGGCTTGTAAATCGAATTGACATAACGAACTTAACGAATGCACCACGGTCACCACCCCCTTCTGGCCGCCTTATTCGCAAACGAGAGGTGACAGGCACAGGTGAGCGGTTATACTGGATACTCTGCATAGTTCGTGGAAGGCTGGAAGGCTGCCAGCAATCAGCTGCGTCGCATAAATCATAAGCCACAACAATAGCAAATTTTGCCACACTAAAACAAAAATGCTGGCCAGAAGGGGACTTGCGTGTCGGCCACTTGAAATGGCTTTTCGCAGATTCCACAGAAAACAGAAAACTCACTGCACAGCTTCTTTCTTGAGATTTGCATAAAATACAAAATTCTGATTGTATTCGTACTTGACAACGCTCAAAAATACCATCGATATTTCCTTTGGCATTGTTTGTGTGTGCACATGCCGTCTTCTGGCATGCTGAAAACGTGAAAACGCGCTCCTCCACGCAACCAGCTACAGCTCCAGGTCTCCTGCTATCCAGTCTGGCGACTCTCCAGCCCAAGTCCAAGCTCATTATGCATTCAAGGTCCTTCGTTTAAAGGTTGAGGTTGCGGCCCCTCGAATCTGTCAGCGGTGTGTTGTGTCGACTTTTCTATATTAAACCTGACTGACTATATTTTAATACGTTACTTCCCTTCTTGACTCTGTCTCTCTCTCACTGTCTCTCTCTCCCTCTGTCTCTCTTCTTTGCAGGCAACCATTCCCCTGCAATCGTTTAACCTTGATTGCGGACGCAGCGAGGTGGCCGCCAAGCCGACTGTTGCCTACATGCGGACGCTGTCGGCGCCGGGCGGCCATGGCGCAGCACCCAGGATAGTGGCGGGTGCACAGAGCCAGCGCAAGAGTCTGGCTCTGTCCGCATTTAATGGCCAGCCAGAGACATCGACTGCGGCAGCAACAGCAACAGCTACAGCGACAGCGGCGTCGGCGTCGGCAACTCATAAGCTGACAAATTTCCAAAGTGCATTGAAAATCGAAGAGCGAACGGCGGCAAAAGTTGAAGCAGCGACTCCGCCAGCAATAGCCGCTGCTGTGACCACCATAGACGATTTGAAATCTAGGCGACAGCGTCAATTCAACGGATTGGACATGGAAACCGCTTCCATGTCGATGCCAAAACGGGTGGGCATTATTCATGCAGCAGCCGCGACGTCGCCAACATTGACGAACAGAAATGTTATAACTCCGCCACCGGCAAAGGCAGGAGCCGGCGGTGCGGCAGTTGCAGTTGCAGTTGCAGTCGCAGCTGCACCGGCAGCAAGTGGAACACAGCTGACCTCGGCGAAAGGCGGCGCCACGCCTGGGTATCTGGTGGATGTGACCAAAAAAGGCTCCACATCCACACTATGGACTTCGGAGGAGTCCATATTGCGCAGCGTCGGAGCCGTCGATGAAGACAACAAGTAAGTAGCTAATGGAGTCATTACAACAACGTTCACTATTAATATGTCAACGTTTGCGTCCGCACCCCCCAGCTCCACTTCGTCGTCCTCGGCCTGCGAGGAGGCTGCCGGTGTGCTGAGCTCCGGCAAGTCTGGCATATCGCTGGACTCCTCTGGACTGGACAACGACAACAACGAGAGCGGAATTGGTACGGCTACGCCACCCAAGGACATGTCCTACTGGAAGAGCCACCATCTGCAGCATCATCATTCGCATCACCACCACAGGGCTGGAGGCAGTGCACCCGACAATGAGTCCGTTAGTAGCCTCGATGCGCTGCGTAAAATGAAATTCCAAAAGAGCGGCTCTGTGGCCTCCTCCGACGATCCCGATCTGCTCGAGGTGCTCAGCCTGTGCGGCAGTGGTGGCGAGGCTGCCAACGAATCGCAGGACGACATGCTGGACGAGCAGCCAGTGAAACAGTTGCCAGGAAAAACGGCTGGCGGCGAATACGAGAGAATGAGCTATGAGATCGACCAGGCTCAGGATTTCTTCGACTGGGACTGCACCGACGGCGATGCCAGCAGTGCCAGTGGTGGCACTGCCTCGATAGCCACGCCGGTGGTGCTGCGTCGCAAGTACAGCGCGGCACCGCCAATAATGGTGCCATTGAACTGTGCGGCTAGGCGCAACCAGCGCAGCCTCTCCCTGGACCATCATCACCAGCAGCAGCATCTGCTACTCCAGCCACGCAAGCTGCTCCCTCGCCAAAACCACAAGGAGCGCGCCCAGCTCTCGTTGGCCCTGCGCCAGGAGCCCTTTCAATCTCTGCTCTCGCCGATGCCCACGACGGTAACGCATCTGCATCACTTCGTCGAGCTGCCTTCGCCCAGCAGCGCCTCCCTGCACAGCGACGCTGGAGGCATTCAGGAACTGACCACCAAGTCCAACTCGGCACCGTTGCTGCTCAAGGAGCGTGAGCGGAGTCGTCGAGGCGATGACTTTGCAGCTCAGCATTTGGTTAGTATCGAGGGCAGAGTAACAAAATATTTAAATTTAATTGTAAACTTTAACTAGTATGTGGCACAAATGTATTTGCCACATAGAAACAATTTATAAAAAGATTGAACCAATGTAGTATCAAAAAAAGCTATAGACTCGCACTCTGATATCCATTTTGATTTGATTGTAACGGACAAAGTAATCAAAGTAATATTTTAAGTATCTAAATTCCGAGTTCCCACATCGACACTAGATTGTATAACCTTCTTGTATATACATATGTATATATACACGCATGTCTGCCTTCACAGAAACATAAAAAATTATTATACTATTACAATAAATAGTAGTAGATAATGAGTGCACAATTAATCTAAAATCAAGTAAACAAAAAGAAGAATATAATTTGCAACATTTGTGCATCTAGTTGAATCTTCGCTGTGAATGGAATATTTGTTAAGCAACCCTCGCACAAACTTGATCAACAGACATTAATATGTTCTCTTTTTTGTTCATCTACCCCACAGACGTTGCGCTATTCTCGTTCGCAGAGTGATCGCTATTTAGCAGGTGAGTGGCTGGCAACGAGTTTTTGTTTAGCTTTAAAAGTATCTGTGCACTAAATGAGTTATTTAAATGGCCTGGCCGAGACCAAGATCAAGATCATGACCAAGATCGAGGACGAGGACGAGGTCGGCCATCAGGTTGGGGGGCTTCTTGATTTGATGCTCTGGTGGTCCTGCTAGTCAATTAGTGGCCTGTTATTAAGCGTGAGTGGTTTATAATAACAGGGAAGACTACGTTTCATAATTTATATAATTATGACGAGATTTTTCCATAGAAAAGCTATGAAATACCAGTCTTTAATATGAGCACAATCCACCCTTCGCATCAGACTAAACTTTCGATTTCATTCAGTTGCCATAATTTGATTTTCGCTGCAAACAAATGAAGGCAATCAATGGCAGAAGCCTATTTGGACGGCTTTAAGGAGGGAGGCAGCTGTCATTTAAATTACTTTCATGTTCTTTTGATAACACCAGCAACAGCAACAACAATAACAATAACAACAACAATCAGCGGAGGCAGCAACTTAGCAACAAGAGTCTGTCAGCCACAGCTCTGTTGCCAATTTCCAACACTTCCGTCAACACTTCAACACAAATGGCGGGCCAGAAATGACTGTCAATCTGTCAATGTGCATGCGGTTATTGGGCAACACACACAAATACCACACACGCACATATCCGTTTTTGTCTGCATTGTGAGTGTCCAGTGTGCTGCTGGATGGATGAATGAATGGGCTGGATGGGTGGCTGGATGGGATGCTCTTATATCCGAAAAATGGCATACAAATGAACTAAAATTGAATGAGCTCCAAAGTGCTCTCGGTCAACGAAGCGGATTGAGCTGAGCCAACGGTATCAGAGCAGGAGCAGCATCCAACGATGACGTCAGAGTGGGACGGCTAGTGGTGGCTGCACGCGGCTCTGCTCAATTATCTGGGCGCGCTTTTATTTGCTCTCCATATGACGTCATTGCAGTGACGTCTGCATTGGCCGCATGCAAAGGTCAGGCGGGAACAGCTTGTTTTTAACGGTGCCAATGCCATGGCCTTTACCATGGCTTGTATTTGTATTGCTAATGTCGTATTATGGCCATTTGGTCATTC
This sequence comes from Drosophila pseudotalamancana, assembly GCA_037075185.1. Classification (NCBI taxonomy): domain Eukaryota; kingdom Metazoa; phylum Arthropoda; class Insecta; order Diptera; family Drosophilidae; genus Drosophila; species Drosophila pseudotalamancana. Next base: position 732,801 of record JBAMCK010000158.1, read on the forward strand.
CGATTTGACACTGATTCCATTTATTATATGCCGAGGGCTGGGGCCGAATCTGAGGTTGAGACTCGGACTCCGGCATGCTCTTGGGCATGGTGATGGGAATTGGGAATTGGGATTGAGGCTGGGCTGATGCCTTTTGTTGTGCGTGTCATTTCATAACGGAAGCAGCAGCGGCAGCGGCAGTGGCAAGTAGTTGATGCTTTTGTTGTTGCTGTTGTACTCGTAGTTGTTTGTTTTGTGGAAGAGATTAACACGCAGTATTTCATGATTTATATCAGATATTATACAAATAAAAATTACCAGCATTTATTTTATGTTTATTTATCTTGCTCATCGTCTGAGTAAATACTTTGAGATATATATACATAGATTCGCGCAAGTACTCTATATGCACATACACATACATATGTATAAGTACATATGAATATGAACTACAAGCATGTGTCAACGTCGTGTTTATTTTACGCGCCTTGTCACGCTCTCCATGAAACTCAATGAAATTAATCGGAAAAATATTACTTCTGTGATTTGCTAAGACTTCGACTTAATTATTATTATTTACTAGTTCAATGGAAGCCAATTAAATTAAAATATGTTAACGGCAGAATGCATTTAACACTCCTCTAGCTATTAAAACAGTATTAATATTGTAATGCTGCAATGCACTGAGAACAAAAAAATGAAAAAAAAAAAAAATATATATATAAGAGTTTAACCTTCACTTACTAACTATGCCAACGGCCACAAGTGCCCCTCCCGTGCAGCCGTCTATCAGTGAGCAACAGGTGTGGTTGGCCATCGACTCAAAACTTTCACAGCCCATCTCACAATTCATGCGGCCATAAAAAGCTACTACTTAAAACAAAAGCTGTCAGAGTCTATAGAAACAGTATTTGTGTGTGGTTCTGTCTGTGTGTGTGTGTGATTTAGGTGTGTGGGTGGGTGGGTAAGTCCTTACAATAAACATTGAAATGAAATAAGCATCATCAACAATACACAACATGACAGCGGTTATTCATTTATTTATTTATTTGTTTGGTTCGTCAGCGCCAAGGGCCGCAAAGCTTGTTTTTTTTTCGAGGAATATAACCACAGAGAAAAATAATAACAATAAATGATTCTGGCACTGATATATCTGCATGGCAAGGGAACTTCAGGCAGCTCCAGCAGCTATCGTAAGGAACAAGAATAGCAACAGCAACAGCCACATCCACACCCACAGCGCACAACACACAACACACAGCACACAAAACACATCGCAGAGTCAGTCGAACAAGCAAGCAGCAGCATTGCTCATACGTCCCGTTGCTCACTTACTTAGCTTTTCATGCATTCGCCTCGTTCGGTCGGCTCTTCTCGGCTTCTCTGGCATCGCGTCGGGCACGGATACCGTTCGTATCGGCCATTTTGCTTGGCGCGCGGGCAAAATTATTAGTGCTCTTACAGGCGCCGTGCACGGTAGACGCATTCGTGGCCGCATCGAGTCTGGGGCAGGCAAACGGGAACGCGTCGACGCCAGCGACTCAATTGTTGTCGAACGGTTTAAAGGTGTAACGGTCTGACGTTAACGTAAAGCACACCCAAACAGAACTGTGCAGTGCAGTGTACACAGTGCGTGCAAGTGCCAGAATGTGATTGACCAAAGAAGTTTTCTTTCACTGCATTTCACAGCCACACATAGCCAAAACTTCGGGCAGTTTAACTGCTGACAACTTTTCGTGTTACTCGTTAAATAGGGGACTATAGCAAAACGGCACTGCCAACACTAGTCAAAATGCAGCGTCGGATGTCCGTATCGATACGGGAGTACAAGTTCTTTAGGAGCTTTTCTCAGAAGTTTGAGAACTGGCCCAAACGCAAGGCCGAGGCGCTGTGGCGAAAAATGCGAGAGCGCAAAATCGCAGGTGAGCAATTTAGATGATCGGCCAACCCCACAAAAAAAAAAAAAAAAAAAAAAACAATCCATCGTTCCAAGGGCAAAAATTATTAAATTTGAATTCGTAACAATTGTATACAAAGTAGAAAATCGTAGTACAAGTGTGTATGGACGCGTGCCGCTTGCTGTTTATTGTTTTTCCACACCCAATTAAGAGGCTACCCCGCCAACTATTTTAGGAGCCAAGTGTGGCTATTTTCAGCTGGACCGCAGCCGCACAGCCTGTACATATCAATCGACGCCGCACGGCGTACAATTGAATCGAATTATTCATTGCATTATTAAGCGGTGTCTGCGGCTATGGAAATGGAATAGGAAAATGGAATAATCAAATGGAATAGGACTGCAACAAGTTGCTGCCATATCATGCACAATTGTAAATGGACAGTCTGTCATTTGCATTTGCTCCACAGCTGGCCAAATCTGTCAGCCAGTATGTCAGCTGGCTTGTCCGCCAGTCAGTCAGTCAGTCAGTCAGTCAGTCGTTTCGGCAGTCTGTCCCAATGCTGTGGCCACTCGCACTCAATCCCCATCATCATTTGCGCTACGATTTCGCTTTTTTACACCCAAGTGAAATTGCGTGCCAGTCAAGCGAGGCAATTCATTCATATAAAGAAAACTGTTTGCATGTAATAATAAATGGGGAAAATTATTATACAATTAATATGCACATAGTACACACATTCGAGCACATACATACATATGTATACCTATCAAAATGAGCCGCAATATAAAGAAAATAAGTAATGAGCACCTGCCTCCATGCTTCGTACCCCCAAAACGTATTCCGTGCTATTGTATAAGTACACTGGTGCAAAAACAATCGCCAATATCGCCAGAGCTTCCCGAATCTCGAGATCTGCTTAAGACAAAATTGATTGTTCAGCCTGGAACATACTTAACTACATCTCATTCATATTTATATTTACTCCAATACGTACGTTAATTGGGTATGATAATTATTATTTATTATATATTCGGGTAAAATGAACTCCCATCATCTTTTAAAATGAATTTTACCGAAGTATTTGATCTTCTGTATTCCAAGACCAACCACTTTAAATAAAAAAAAAAATATCGCTGGTTGTTGTGGGAATTCAAATTAATGTTAGGTCGATGTCGAGACAGTTGGGTTCAAAACCATTTTGCAGTCCTGTTTTTAATGTTTTTAATTGGGTTCTTGAAATAGAAATTGCTTTGCCGCCGCCAAATCAAGTCAAGTTTTTATTTTCATGAGCAGAATTATGTAAATGATCTTTTTTACCCTCTCGAAGTCATTTTTTTACCATCTGCTTTAAGCAGCGTTGAGGCTGGTGTTTAACTTAAATGGCTTTTCCTTAACCCATTTTGTATTATAACAATAAAACGCATAAATTTTCCGCCGGCTGCCCATGCTGTGCTTCTCTTCTGCCAATTTGCCTGCTTGTGTGTGTGTTTTATTTTTGTTTACTTTTTTATTTTATTTTCGGTTTCTTTTCAAATGTAATTATTTTTATATGCGAATATTTTTATTCTGTTCGAGCAGTGTTTTTTTTTTTTTTTTTTTTTTTTTATTGTGTGTATTCGTTTTTGGTAGCAAAGCAACAGCAAGTAGCCTGAATTATTTTTATTGTATGCGGGCGAGATTGTCAGCCGGCGGGTATGGGGGGGTCGGGGTAGACGACCGCCCGCTCGACTGCTCAGCTGGAAATATGCGGCATATAATATGCTGACATTAAAAACGAATTAAAAGCTCAATGATCTGATATTTGTGTTGGAACATAACAAAATAAGAAAGCGGGACAGGTGGGACGGTTGGGCGGTTCGAATGTGGGGTTAGGCAGAAGACTTCAGTTGGATACATCACCTAAAGATGTTGGCAGTAGCGATGGATAAGCCGCTCTGATGCGTGCTTCGAGCCAATTTCAAGTCAAGTCTTTGCCCAACAAGTGCCGCGTTTCTCATCGTCGAGTTTACCGCAATTTGAACTGACAGCCTGCCACTTGTTGCAGCCAGCCTCTAAACGCAATCATCCGCAGGCTCCGGCACGCGCACGGCTTCTATTTATCGGGTCCTCAGCTCTGGCTATGGCTATGGCTCTGGCTCTGGCTGTATGCTGTGCATATAAATGTATATAAATAACTTGATCCTTACCTTGCCAGCCGAATGAGCCTTTTGCATGCCCACTGAAGAGGAAATGCTTGCAAATAGTCCTTGGCTGCACAGTTTTCTGTCTATGTATATTTATAGGGCTGACTCTGCTATTTATGTATGCTGTGAATGCTTTGAAGAATCCAATTTGGAAAAGAGTTTGTTTTGTACTAAGTGTTTGCCGCTTCTATTTCTGGTCTATTGTTTTCATTTGTCTAGCTATTTGTAATTAATTAAAAATTGCAAAGCTCCTTGCTACAGCGGCTAATCCCAGTGCAAGGCAAATGCATTGTGCTGCTTGCGTCATTTGTTGTCACTTTTGAATAAAATTTATGTTGCAAATGACATTTAAGTGTTCACGTCTTAGACAAAGAGTGCTTTGCTAGCAGACATCAATGCCACGGTGCAACGGTGCAAAGCAATTAATTAATAGCAGTCGCCTACAACAAAGCAATTGCATCCGATAATTGAACATTTTCTATTTAGAGGAAGTGTTTTTCCTATAACCGCATATGCATATATGCATACGTATACGTATATAAAAATCATGTAAAAATCATTGACTGATTTGACCATAATAACAAAAATTGCTTATAACTGCCATGGCTACTGCTCCTTGGGGCCATTCAATTAGCTCCAAAATAGCGGCATAAATGGCCAAACGAAAGGCAATCCGCGAGCATTTAGCGGAAAATATTTGCTGAATAATGGATTAAAGTGCCAGTAATAATATGCTATGAAATGCTGCTGGCGACGTTTATTTCAATTAATTTTCAATTAGTGTACAGGTTGGAAAATCAATTCACCAATAAAACAGCTTAGAAAAGGTCAATAAATCGCAATTCAGCTAAAAGCCATTTAATTCAGTTAGTCAAACTTTTTGTTTTCAACTTTAGTTTAAAATTATATTAAGTGAATTAAGTCCGAGCTGTGGCCTGTGTGTTACGCATATGCCACGTGCCTCGTGCCTCGTGTTGCAGCCAACAGTGTGGCAAAACCCTTGCGTTCAGATATGAATCGCAGTTCATTTGTGACACTGAAAAATACAAAATACGGAGCAAGTTTTTGCGTGGGTTGAAAACACTTTATGTAAGTTCTTTGCCATAATCGGAAGTGTGTGTCATTTACATGCAATGTGTGTGGCGATGTATGCCTGAATGCGTGTGTTTGTGTGTGTGTGTGTGTGTGTCTCTGTGTGTGTGTGTGTCTCTCTGTGTGTGTGTGTGTATGCATGTCGGGTTCTGTTTTGTGTGCTTGGCTCACTTGACTTTTCCTTGAATACGCGTTAAGACAAAGCATGTCACTAACAAACGCAGCCCACGCACGCTCGGCATATCCTTGACGCAGAAATTGTGTTAAGGATTCACTTCTTTCATTGACACATCCAGTGCAAAGAGCATTTTACAAGTGGTTAAGACATGCACACACTTATACGCACGCACATTGCTTCGCTCTTTACTATGGCATCTGCGGCATTCAATTACTTCGGTATTTATGCTTCGATCTTCGTGTAAGGGCAAGAATATGACCCTAACTTCTGACTGAGGAAAGTTATTTTTTATATGTATAAGAAAGATTATTTTGAAAGTCATTGGGAATTATAGTATTTATAAACTGTATGTTACTTTATCTATATCACAAGTTCGGACGATGAGAAAATTTTTGATAAGTCAATTTTGATATTATTTTCATGAAAACAGAATAAAAATGTTTAGATCAATTTCTTTGGTATTTATGCTTCGATCTTCGTGTAAGGAAAATAACTTTTTATATGTATAAAAAGAATTATTTAGAACTCATCAGGAACAGAATTATTACAGTATTCATATCACAAATTTGGTCCATGAGTAACTCTTCGAAAAGTAAATTTTGATATTATTTTCATGAAAACAGAATAAAAATGTTTAGATCAATTTCTTTGGTATTTATGCTTCGATCTTCGAGTAAGGAAAATAACTTTATATATGTATAAAAAAGATTTTTTTGGAATTCCCCGGGAATAGAATTATTACAGTATTAATATCACAAATTTGGTCCATGAGTAACTCTTCGAAAAGTGAATTTTGATATTATTTTCATGAAAACAGAATAAAAATCTTTAGATCAATTTTTATGCTTCGATCTTCGTGTAAGTGCAGGAATATGGCCTTAAAATGTTTATAATATTTTATATGTATCAAATTATTTTTTAGAACTCATCGGAAATAGATTTATACTACTTATAATCTGTAAATTACTTTATCTATGTCACAAATTTATTCGATGAGGAAATTTTGATGTAATTTTCATGCAAACAGAATACGCATCTCTAGATCTCCTTGATTCCCAGATCGAAGTTCAGGCCTTAATAAGTAAGAAAATCAGCTAAACTCTGCGAATACTCCAGTCCAGGAACTAGCCCTGTATCTCCTGCACCTGTGTCTAAGATGTGACTCGGGAACCCGTTATATATGTATTGTTACCTGCAGACCCACCCAACATTCAGCTTTATAAGGAATGAGTCTCCTTTTCCTACTTTTTATCGCTATCGCCAACTACTTTTTAAGGTCATTTCAATTTAATTGAGTTTTTAATTAGACAATCATGGGCGGTTTTGTTTTTAGACGTATATATTCGCTGGGACTTAAATACACCTTCGTCGTGGCTTCAAGTTGGTATCCTGAAGCGGGCGAACTTCACACACATGCCCACACACACACACACACTCACTCACTGGATAACAATTATTCAACGTAAGGCCAACTTTCATGTGCGCGTGGCTGGCTTTAAAATGTTTTAACATGACCGAACGAACGACGAAAATGAGTCGAACAAGAAGAACGGTAAGGACAACAAAGGACCCGTATATTCCGCATGCGGCCCCGCCCCCTGCCATCATGTGGGCGACGGCCAGGCCGGTGGGCGACATTGTGGGGCCAAAAACAACAGCAACAACAAATATTGACTCTGGCGCAATAAACTGCGTGGCACACGCCCCCTGACAGCGTCCATAACAATAATGTGCACACTTTAAATGGCTTTTGGATGAGCAAGTAGCTCAGCAGCGACAAACGCGGCGTATGCGCAATTTTAATAACGCTCAAGTGGCATTCGCATTGTTGGGAATAAAACGTTAAAACGTTAAAACGTTTGCTGAAGTTGTTGTTGTCGCTGTGGCCAGTGAATGAGTTGTTGTCGCCAGGTGATAATTAATGAGCTGCCTCTGGACTATTTTTAGATGCCGACCTGCAGCACTTAATATAATTATGGGTGCAGTTTAAGAAGATAATTTGGCGTTTGTCCAGCCTACATAAGCATTGTTTCCTTTAGAGCAGGTCAGTTTTCACGCAACGCATCGAGGGTCTATTTGAGTAGGCGTATTTCGGGCATTTAGGGTTACAACTGGAGCATCTAGCTAACCCAAATTGGCAAGGGTTGTGGCTATTTTTAAATACCTAAGCCCACAATATAGGAAGCTAGGTGATAGCCACCCTGGCCGGATGACTGGCAGCTGCCCACCTCATCGCAAACCCTTCCGGCAGTCGTGCAAGTTAATCGCTTGCAAAATTCAATAATAATTCTCCCCATAAAACATACCGCCACACTGGCAGTAAGCAGCCGGAAAGTGTTTCATGTTGTCGTCTCTATGTGCCTCGCCTTCTCCACAGAGTTGATTAAAAATCAATAGTCCAGGTACCCTTGGAATCCACTCTCAGACTCCCACTCATCCAGCTCTCAGCGTACCAGCTTGGTGTGGTGTGCAAAAGTGTCTCAAAGTGGGTTCGTTTTGAAAGCCAACGAGCAATGTAAAACACCAAACAGATTAGCATTTAAAATAGCAGCCCAAGTGGCAGCTTATAGATATAGATATACATAGATGCCTGTATTTTTTTTTTTTTTTATATTTCTTTATTCTGGACTTGCCTCAATTGGCTGCGAGTACCATAAGCCTAGCTCTGTTAAGCTCTTCAGCGGCAGACGAGCTGAAATGCGATTCATATATTCATTGGCTGCTTACAAAAGAAATTGTTGCCTATTTCTGTGCATTGGTTGGAGGCAACACTGATTTACTTCTAGCTTAGGCTAAAACAAAAAAGCTCGATATGAAATATATAAATATATATGGGATTTCCGTATGTATTGGTTGTGTATGTGTAATTGTGTCAGAACAAAGACTAAGACAAAGATTTGATGAGATGCCTTCGCCTATTGTGCTTGGGGCAAGGTAACTTTCACCGCACAACGAACTCAAACACTCGAAATATTCTACTGAACTTTTACTTTTATATGAAACCGATGCCAGCAAACCGAAAAATGTTGTTAAATCCGCAAAAGCTAAAGGGAAAACCAAAACATAATTTAAAACGCCGTCAGTCAGCGGCAAAGTTTGCAGCCGCATAATTTTAGCCGGCGACATCATTTGGACGGCTTACAACATAATCCATCAAGTGGCTCTGACGCACCACCACACACCACACTCACACACACACTCACACACTCACTCACACACACACACACACACCACACACACACACACAGTCACACACACACTCACACACACACTTAACCTAAGTAAAAGCGCATTTCGCACCTTAATTGGTTTCAGGGGGAACGCATTTAGGGATGTCAGGCCCAAGAATTCGCACAGCAATTTAATTACAATTAACATTATTTGTGGGCCACACGACGATTGCATAATACTAAACACTCCAACTCACATTCACTCACACCCCTCTCTCCCTCTCTCTCTCTCTTGTACTCTTGCAGAAATCGAAGCCGTGGAAGCTTGTAAATGGCTGCGGGCAGCAGGTTTCCCGCAATATGCGCAGATGTACGAAGGTAAGTACAAGTTGGGGCTTTGCCCCAAAAGCACGCACTTCCGTCTCCCCAAGACGGTGCCTTGTCATGTTTAACATGCCTGCCCCGTGGGCGTGGCCACGTGGGCTCAACTGTGGCAGCGAGTGTAATTGATGGTTTCGCTTGACGCCAACAATGACGTTGTCGACGACGTCATCGGCGGTGACTCGGGTAGTTGCTTTGCCATTTAGCTTTTTTTCCTCCAGACACCGAGCATTGTACGCTTCTCAAGTGGCGTTTATTAATTTCATGAAGCGCACTTTCACTTTCGCCTGCCACTAAAAATAATAAATAGCCATCAAATAGACCCAGTTCGACCAACTCGCCACTTATGACGTAGCAACTATGCACAGAGATGCAGAAGAACACGCACCTTTAGTGCTGGATCACGCTCTACTCATTGTACATTGTTCAGCGCTGGCCAATGAACTGCACAGCAGTCCAAAGATTCCAACACCCGGCCGCCGGCCAGTGGCATCCACTGCCAGTGATATGATAGCCAGCCGCCAAGTAAATCTGATATGCCCAGCACGACGGCGCGACAACAATTAGGAGCGATCGCCGCTCAAGCGAAAACGAAAACGAAAGCTAAAAACGCCCCAGCTTTGGGGCAGCGCTCTGTGCGATCGTGGCCTTAAAGAATTTAACAAAAAATTAACAAAAAAAAACAAAAACAAAAAAAAATTATTTATAAAACGCAGCACAGGTAACAGACACAGCCAAAAAAAACTCATCAAGCTGCGCAGCACAGATAAAATATAATAAAAGGCTAAAGGACCACCTTTGTATAAGAATACAACAACAACAACAGCAAAACAGAAATAAAAAAATTGGTTCTGTTTTTTTTTTTTTGTAAGGCAGAGGGCAGAGCCCTTGCGCAGCCACTAGCCAAAATGTTAGTACTGGTTCATTGAACCCAGCTCGAGCTGCATATTTATTTGGGTCTCTTAATCGTAATCGTTGCAACCCATCCCCTCCCCTCCCCACTCCCTCTCGCTCTGCCTCTTCTCATCCAATCCTTTGAGCTACGCATTTGTCGCCGAGTTTCTTGTGCGCCGTCGCTTTGCATTTAACGCCTGAAGGCCGCGCAGATTGATGACGCCGCCAAATCTCCAAATTCAAATGAAGAAGAAACCGAATCATAAGGAAAAAAGCAATTCTTTTGAGCTGGCCAAAAGTTCAGTTCGCCGACTTTAGTTGAATTATGAGCCATGCCCAGCAAAAGCAGCAACAAAAACACAAAAAAAAAAAAAAAAAGTGAATCTGAAATGGAGAACTCGCTCTTTTGGGCATATCCCCAGGCGGCCAAATGCCGCAGCACGATCTGCATTACTTTATACCATAAATACAACATATCTTATATATATATATACGTTCTTTTATGTATGTATTTGTATATGTGGCTGTCGCCGACCTTGAAATATGCCCATTTGGTTGCATAAATTCGCGAGGTCGGGCCTGGAGAGAAGATACCAACAAAATTTGTATCAGGCTGAATAATTTGTGCGCGCATTTAAATTGCACCACAGTGGTGCGCGAAACACTGAGCCCAGCCCTGCCCAGTCCATAACGATAACCCATCGGCGGCCGAGCCACACACACAAATGATAAATGCGTATTTTAATGAGTTTCGTGTAAACAAGGCAGCGACGCATGCGCATGCGCATGTGTGGAGGGCGACTGAAATATCCGGAGCTGTGCAGGATTTCGGGATTCTTTTGGGACTGACTCCGCAGATTTACAGATCGAAATGCCGTAGGTGTTCGGTTCGGTACGGTTCGGTACGGTTCAGCTCTTTATTGCTCTGTCATTTGGACTCGCGCTGCTGAAAGGAGGTGGTGCAGTTGTAAGCGGCTGTTAATTTGCTTAAGGTGGATGCAAACAGCAACAACAACAGCACAACCCAAAAGAAACGAGAGTAAAAAAAGAGAAGATATACGAGTTGTGTAATTTCTGTTTGTTTTGTGTTCTCCTCAATTTCCCCATTCCGTACGCACATTATTCACTGAAAAGTGGCAGCCTTAATTCGAGGGTGTGACTTGCGTCGGGCAAACTCCAAGTCCGCATCCACATATGGGTGTGCTTAAGAGCGAATGATGTTCGATTAAGGCTGGAATGAAGAACGATTTGCAAAACACGCGGCATGCCTAACAGACTCTCCGATGAGTACCCAAATTTATTAAATTTTTACATCTGTACTCGTTGACGGATATTCCTATGCACATACATACATATATATTCGTAATGGCTTCAAAATTTTCCCATTTATAGCATAAACACGAATTTATTACAAAATAAAGAATAGATATAGATGTATTTCTGCAGGCTGCGTCATCCGCTGCTGCTTTCTAATGCAAACAAACAATTCGCTTTTCCATGTTCCATTGTGGAACATCCAAAAAAAAAAATTAATCATATGATTGGCCCAATAAACTGAATATCGGGACGGAACGGTTCCGGGCGGGCGCGTTGCCCTGTAAACTGTTGTAAACTGTCGAAAAACTCAAATTAGTTTCCCAAGAATTTCTCTCTGACGTCAACGGACGGTGGAACATCGTGCTGTTGATAATGAGATGATGCTGCTGCTCCTGCTGCTCTGCTCTGGTGGTTGGTGGTTGGTGGTCTGTGGTGTGGGACCGCCTGTTGGGTGATGCCACCACATATTATTGAACTAAGTGGCACACTCTCTAAATTGGGTCTCCAATGTTCTGGTATGCGCGCAATTCTGTTTATTTCGTTAGCATCAATGTGCACACTATTGGGAGCTAAGCACAGTATTTGGTAAAACATTTAAATTAAATTATAAATATCCCAAAAGCACACACTTACACACACAGACACACAAGTAAATAAGGCGTAAACAAAACAGGGCTGGGTTAGGAGTTGAGGGTAGGGAAAGGGGCTCATCAAAAGTTCAACAAACTGAGAATGACTTTTCCAAGAGGCACGATTATTGTATTGTAATGCTAACAATATTTGTACAAACAAAGCCAAGTCGCGGCCAGCTTTTCCAGGCGCACATCCTACGGAACCGCAACAGTTCGTATCTCACGGCATCGCCTGCCTGGCTGCCTGGCTGCCAGCCTGTGTAGCTGTAAATGTATCTGCGTCTGCATCTGTATCTGTAACAGTGCGACGCGACATGTGTAAACGTCTGGCGTATCTGTTTTATGTGGTCGGTCGCTCGCTCGCTCGCTCGTCGTCGTCGTCGTCGTCGTCTGGGAACTTGATTTCCTACGTGCAAATTGGCCACGCAAATATGTGGAAAAACTCTGTGAAAATTTTACACCGCGACACAGCGCCAATGTCTCTTACACACACTCACACTGTAGATCGTTTAATAGGCGCCTAGTCGCAGTTTCTGCGCCTACAGATGGGCGATTCGATTTTTCTGGTTTCTCAATTAGAATTTCACGCGCCGTCGTTGTGTGCGGACGCAGCAAACAGCAAACAGCAAACAGCAAACAGTCAACAGCAAACAGCGCAGCAGCAGGAGCCTCAACTCTTTTCTGGCTAATAAGCATCCAAATCTATTCTTTTTTGCTATTTGCAGATCATCAGTTTCCGATCGAACTGAACAATGTAGCCAAAGATCACACCAATCTTGAAAACGATCAGCTGCAGTCGCTCTACCGGCGGCTCTGTGTTTTAAATCGTTGCGCCAATATGCGACTGGATCAGTCACACAAGCCGCAGACGCCACAGGTGAGTGCTGCCCACTGTTTTCCAGCCAGATTTAGCCTAACCTATAGACGCATTCAGCAAAAGGAGGAATCCGATGATGAGAACTTTGCGCTGAGCGAGAACTGGACATTCCAACCACACATTCGACGCTGGTCGCGCATTGGTGAAATGGGCCTGGAGCTACCGCCACCGGGTCTTCTGAATCTGGAGAAGACCGAAAGCTCCTCCAAGGAGTCCAGTCCCGATCGCTTCGATGATGACAGCTACGACTTAGGCGGCGCTGGCATTACCCTTGTGATACCCGGCTGCAGCAAAGGCGACGCCAATGACAGTTCCCTGCACGAGAGCTCAGACGGCGCCACCACGCGTCTTCGTCGGACGGGCAGTGAGCGGTTCAAAGACGGGGCCAAGGCATTTCTGCGGCGTGTGGAGTCCATCAAGTCGCGGCGTCGCAAGCGCCAGAATCGCGAAAATGTGGTCATCAGTGGTCCCCAAGTGCTGGACCTGGCACAGTTGGGTCAACGTAGCAGCTTCCGGAAGCCGGACGCCGTCTACTCCACGCCTCCGTCGCCGTCCGCCTTGAGTCCAATGCACACATTCCCCAAGGCTCCTTTCTTCGGCAATGAGCTCAAGGTGCCCAGTCATAGCGAGAACTTCCTCAGTCCCAATCGCTCCAGTCCAAAGCGAACACCGACCACACCGCGCTCCATGCGCACAAGTCCGCTGCACTTTTTCTCCAGTCCCATGACCCAGCTGAAGGAGGGTAAGTCGGACGACTCCTCCTCGTACTATAGCGATAGCCAGGAGTCGTCGACAGGCGGCAAGCTATCGCTTTCGCTTCGCAAGCCTTCCAAGGCACGTCGCTTTTTGCAGCGATCTGGCAAGGTTGATGACATTGGTGCGCACTCCGACTCCGAGTGTCATCAGGGTCGCAAGCTGCTCATCAAGGACGCCAATTCCAATACCACAGAGGTTAAGATAAAGAAGCTGACGCGCGGTGGTTCGCTCAATCTGGGCAAGGATGCCAAGAAACGGGATGGCTTCCGTTCTTCCTCGTTTCGGTCACGCAGCACTTCCCGCAAGGAGCAAAAAAATGAGGATGAGCACACAAGCAGTTCCAAGCGGCAGCCCGTGGTGCGTTGGCACAGCTTCCAGATGGAAGAGCGCCCAAACATGATCTTCCGCAAATGCTTCTCGCAAAAGATTGAGACACACACCCAGCAGGAGGACGCCGGCATTCCATTTGCTGCCATGTCAGCTGGTCAGCTGCAGATCATTCGCAAACTGGCGCTGGTCACATTGACGGGCCACATGGAACGCTACTGCCCCACACATCGCTCTGGCTGGAACTGGGAGCTACCCAAGTTCATTAAAAAGATCAAAATGCCCGACTACAAGGATAAAAAGGTGTTTGGTGTGCCGCTGCTTCTAATCCTACAGCGAAGCGGACAAACCCTGCCCGTAGCCGTGCGCGCTGCTCTGCGCTGGCTGCAGCTGAATGCGCTCGACCAGGTGGGACTCTTCCGCAAGAGCGGCGGCAAGTCAAGGATTATGAAGCTGCGTGAGCAGATCGAGATGACCGATACCACAGCGGAGTGCATGGACGTGTTTGACCTGCAGCAGGCCTACGACGTGGCCGACATGCTGAAGCAATATTTCCGCGAGCTGCCCGAGTCGCTGCTGACCACCAAAATGTCCGAGACCTTTGTGGCAATCTTTCAGCGTAAGTTAACAGTAAATTGTAAATCTCCTGTCGGCACAATTTCAGTGTAATTTTCTCTAGATTTACCCGCTGACGTGCGTCTGGATGCGGTGCAATGCGCCGTACTTCTGCTCCCTGACGAGAATCGAGAAATACTGTACGTGCTGCTCGAGTTCCTGACCATTGTGGCTGCCAACTCTCAGCAGAATCAAATGACCAGCAACAATCTGGGCGTCTGCCTGGCGCAGTCCATCTTTCACTCGTCCATTTCAACGGGCTCCGCTTCGGTTTCGGCCTCGCCGCGCCGCAAAGGCAAGGGCTCGGGTATGCCCGACATGAAGGAGTTGGCCGAGGCGAAGGCCTCCCACGAGTGTCTGTCCTTCATGATTGAGCACTACAAGCCAATCTATACTGCTGCCAAGGAGAAACTGGGCAAGTGCAACTTTGGCTACATGGAGGAGTCGAAGCCAGTCCCTCTGGAGGCTCTCGGCGAGGGTATGCAGTTCCACAACTGGCGCGGATACCTGTACGAGTGCACCAGCGCCACCATTAAGGAGGGCCGTGAGAAGTAAGTTACTCTCTGAGCTTATTTCGCCTTGAGTCAACTAATCTTACATTCTCCCAAAAAAAAAAACAGAACCCGTAGCTGGATCGCCATTAGTTCGTTGAACGACAGCAATGTGGACATTGCATACAAGAAGGTGGGCGATGGTCATCCCCTGCGCCTATGGCGTTGCTCGACGGAGATTGAGGGACCGCCTCGTGAGGTCCTGGAGTTCATAATCAAGCAGCGCGCTTCCTGGGATCCAAGTCTGCTGCAATGCCAAACTGTCAAGAAACTGGACGATCGTACCGAAATCTATCAGTATGCTTTGGATGGTCAATTGACCACAGACTTTTGTGTCTTGCGGTTAGTTAGTGTTTATTTAACAAAGATCAGCGAAGGCAGGTGCTTAATTTTGTAACCATTTCAGCTCCTGGCAAACGGACTTGCCGCGCGGCGCATGTGTCATTGTGGAGACCTCCATTGACCACGCCAAGGCCAAGCCTCTGTTCTGTGCTGTGCGCGGCGTCGTCTTGGCCTCGCGTTACCTCATCGAACCGTGTGGCAGCGGTCGGTCCCGAGTCATGCATTTGGCGCGCGTGGATATCAAGTAAGCAAACCTTAAGGCAAATATGTCGTGAATAGAACTCACCTCAACTATTGCCTACTTTCAGGGGCAAGACTCCCGAGTGGTACAACAAGAACTATGGACACATCTGCTCACACTACTTGTCCCGCATACGTCTCGCCTTCAAGCATGTGGCCGATGGCCCCGAGAGTAAGGTCTAATGAGTGTAATACGACGTCCAACTTGGCACATCCAAATACATATAAAACACATCCTGCAAGCATTTCGGTAATCCCCAACGAGCAGAAAAATTTTACAACCTTACCACATGAGCTTAAAATACACTACTAAGTGCGACGGAAGTGAAATATCTATATATCTACTAAATGTATATCTTACTAAAGTATATATATTTTTGTAAATACTTAACTGGTTATTGATAATTCCAAAACTATTTTACAAAAACTTCAATATGTTTTTTGTTTAGCTATAATTTACTGTATTATATTTATATGTGGTCTTAATTTATGTCTAATTTACATTTACTTATTCTTTACAAAACGAAATCTAACATCCAAAATACTCAACACATAAATATCACAAATGTACTTTTACGATTTCTTACAAAAGCTTCAAATTATGTTTATGGCACCCAAATATCTGTAATGTTAATTAGTTTGTAGTAACCGCAATGTGTAAAACGTTAAACATAAAAAATCCTTCTAGGAATCAGAAAAATCAAACCTTTTAATGTGTAAAGCAAATTCAGCTAGTCAAATTCTATAATTTTAAGTTAAATTACTAACCCCATACACTCAACAAAATCGTTTACCAAGATGTTGAAAAATAACATTCATTTGATTTACGACAGAAAGAAATCATTTAAATTGGTTACATATTAATATTATACAGCACTTCTATATGTATTGCAATTATATATGGTATATATGGTGTACTATTGAAGTTATTGCTATCTTTAAGCACTTCATATATATATATTATTGATATATATATATATATTGTATGTATGGATGTGTATGATCCTTGATTAATATATTGTAAATGCCCATTTTGGCGACGTAGTTTTATTTATGTATATCTATCTATATGCTACGATAATATATATATGTACGATGGATACGAGTTCTCAACTACTACAGGCAGCAATGACAAATAAAACTACCAACCAACGTCAAAAAATGGTGTGTAGAAAGCGAAGCATATAAATAAGTATTACTTATACATAATCAAAAAGATACATCTGAGAAACACAATAAACTTACTATGAAATGTGCAAAATAAAGAGCAATTTATGTTACGTCAAAATGTGTTGTAAGGAAGATGCACGATGCAACTTATCCATTTATCACAATTTTTGTTTGCGTATAAATATTCACGAGTGGCGCCATCTATTATCGAGTAGTTGCGCATGTGGGATTTGGGTAAAGCAGCAATTGTGAAGGAGCGCCACCTGCTGTCTACGAGTCCATCAAGCGGCAAGCAGTTTTTGTAAAGCAATCAAGCAGTGCAAATCACGAACTTAAATAAAGTCTGATTTTCAAAACAAGTTTAAGGTTAACCAAAACCAGGTAATTATATATATTTACTTATTATTCTTTTAATTTGAGTATTTTGAATATTTCTAAGCTGAATGCACCAAAGATATGCTAAAGAATGTAGCTGTTTTTTTATTGATGAAAGTCTTTTAAGAATCAGACTTCTGTTAGCAAGAATGCCCTAGTGGAACACCTGAGTAGCCGATACCCTGTAATCCGTGTTGATATTTTAATGAACGTATCTATTTAACATTTGGAAGGAGTGACACAACAAACAATAAAATGATATAATTTCTTAAATTTCAAGTCATTAGCTTTTGAAACATACGAAATCTGAGCATAAAGACAGACAGACATTACAATTTTAGACAATAGAATGTGCTTTATCATTGGTACTTGCCAGCTTATAAAAGTGAACAAATTTAACGATAAATTGAAAACCTCAATGATAGAAATCAAATATTTCAGACAACGAATTCCGCTTGCCCGTTTCTAGCCTTTTTATCCCGATATGAAACAGCTTCTTAAATTAGCGGCTATTGAAAACCCACCTATGCAGCTGACATATGTTTAGTACAAGCGGCCGCTAATTGAGCCCAGGCAACCAAGTTGACCCCAAAAAGCACACGCGATACACAGACACAGACGCACACATAGAGAAATGCAGGCGACTAACATTAAAAGTCCATTAAAAAATTATGTTTGCCATGGCGAAGCAGGCTCCTGTTTAGGTGGTATGAAAAGTGTATGTGTGTGTGTGAATGAGAGTGTATACTAAGCTAAACTGGCGAGCGACCTCAGCGGGCTGGACTGCAATAGATAGAGACAGAGAGATAGATAGATACATTTGTATCTACATACACATGTATACATGCATATATATTTATATGTATATATATATATATTTTATATATATATTTATATTTGTGTGTAGCTGCATATATTTAGAGCGCAAGAAATTGTTGCATTTAACTGGCAGCCAAGCACTGCGAAACCATAATTGTAATTGCAAATGCAAATGTCGCACGTATTGATTGCATTAATTAATTAATTTGTGACTTAATTTCATGGGCTTGCGGCAATCAGCGCACGCACGACTGCCAAAATGTATTAATATTGCAGCAGCAGCAGTTGCAGCTGTGAATGCAACAACAACTGCAGCAACAACAACGTTCGCTGATGCGCTGTACGTGTGTGTGTTTGCGTTGTTATTAATTGAAATTTAATGGCAAAATATATTTTTATTTATTTATTCGACTGCAACTGCATTTATGCGCACTTCCGTCGCCCTCACACTCTGCCGCTGCCGCCGCCGCCGCTGCCGCTGCTACTGCTGGCGTTTCCATTTACCACTTGCCGACCGTCAGATTCGATGTGCCCCTTTGTTACCATTCGCCAGCGATTGCCATTTAACATCAAAAGCCTTCGACCCCCCAACCCTTCCCCCTCCATTCCACACTCCTCATCCCTACTCCTTAACATCCAACGAGCTTGTAATTGATTTCACTTAAAATTTAAATAATGCATGCGGTTTTTACTGCAAAATGGATTTCACAATTGTTGTTGTTGTTGTTGTTGTTCTTGTATTCCTGTACGAGCATATATGTTCGCCTGTTGCCCTGTTCGCATCGGCATATTTGTATGCATGTACACTCGCACGTGTCCTCGCTGCTGCCCGCTGCCCTCTGCCCTCTGACCTCTCTTTTGCGGCGGTCAGTCGTGCTGCCATTTTATTTTCGCGTTAAATTAAATATGAAAATTAATGTCAACATAATTGAAATGGCAACAGCCCAGCCGGCGAACGACGCTCCACAGCTGAGCCTCATAATTGATGAAATTATTTCAGAATTATTTCTCATATATTCCCCGACAATTATGCGGGACTTGCCGCACAGCAGGCGTATGCGTAATGCCACGGACCGAATCGACGAAAAATCGCTGCATTCTGTACAATATTAACTCGCCATTTAAACTAATTAGTTTAACTCTATCAAGTTAAAAATGCTAGTTACTGCACATTAATATTCACCCCTATATATGAACAGGAATTATCTGTATCGAGTTAACAATATACCCAAAATATGAAGTTATAAAGCAGACTACAATAGTAAAATAGTAAATTTTATCAAATATTTGAAGTATTCCAATCCACAATTACATTTAAGTCCCGATTCGCAGTTTTAATTACCACCCACTTGACTTATTTTAATTTGTAATATTCTAGATACCCTTTTCAGGCATAGTTTGGCACAGGGTATTCGTATTTTGTTTCAACAACAGCTTGCAATTAATTAGGTTCAAATGAACATAATAGTCGGGGATAATCCTCAATCCTAAATATGATTCACAGCTTGTGTGTGTGTGTGTGTGTGTGAGTGTAAGTCATAATTCAAACAGTGCCTCCAATTATTTAATGAACATTAAATAATAATCACGAGCAGAAAATAAATGATTGGCATGTTTCAAGCTGGCAATGGCAACAAGTTTGCCATGAACTGGATTTGCATTTGGAAATTATGAAGTATGAACACGAACTTTATCTATCGCAGAGCACATGAAATGCATTCATATCTAATAATTCGAATTAATTGCCAAATGAATACCACTTCAAACAATGAGATATGCCAGCGATCCAGATACTCATTTTGATTTGATTCGAGCTCTTTCTTTACCTGGCACCTGTCTGAACGGTCATTAGCTTCGCAAACGAAAACCTTAAATGTTCATGAAAGTGCCGAGTCAACAACAACAACAGCAACAGCAACAACAACAACAGCGACGAAAACAATGCTAACTACAAAAAGCAATTGTACAATTATTGTTTATAATTCCTATTAATTTTGCACTTATTAATAATCCGAATTTTCTGCTGACAGTCAACGAAGAAAATTCACGCGAACTGCAGCAATGGAAACGAAGGCCAGAAAAGGGTCGGATTGGTAGTTGCATATCTTCGGTGTAGGTTAATTACGAATTTTGTATCATTCGAAGTAAAATAATGCATTTGTCCGTCATTATTAAACATTTCTTTCTGTAAATGTTTCCACGAAGTTTTGCCGATTGAAAAACAATTCCCAGGCAAAGGCTGGCCGCTGTTTGGTTTGCTGTTGTTCTTGGCTAAGCAGTTTTGCATTAGCAAATATTTAGAGATCGGAGAGCATCTCACATAACGAATATAATTAGACAACTAATTGCGGCATCTACACAAAAGCTGGGAACTGCAACCTAATCAGCGGCAACTCAAACGCCTACGCGAAAATGTGCGAACAAGTGAAAAAAAAAGAAAAAAAAAAAACTGCCGCAAATCTAAGGGCGCGTTTTCTGGGCCCAAAGAGCGGCCCAATCTGCAGCCGACAAGAGGTAACATGTTGGCTGTGCGACAATTTTTTGAACAATGTCACCTCTGCAACCCCTTCAACCCCGTCATCCCCTCCGCCCTTCGCCCCCTCGGCTTTGCACTTCATTTCGTTTGTCGCTGCGCGTTTTGCGTGCGCACTTTTAATTGCAATTGAATTTTAATTACTGCGTTGTCAGCAAAGAATGTTGCAGTCGGCCGTTTAAGAGCTGACAGGGAACGCAGTGCGCGAGACACGCGGACACACTGTGCCACAACGCAACGCACCACCATCTACACCACCAGCAGCAGCAGCAGCTATAACACCAACAACAGCAACAACAACAGCAGCAGCAGCCAGCGGCAACAGTTGCCATTGCCTGTTGATATTGCTGATGGGCTTCGAGATGTCTGCTCCGGCTGCTCTTTGTGCTCCACTTTGCTCCACTCTCCTGCTCTCCTGCTCTCCTACTCTCCTACTCCTCAGCTCTTCTGCTCTCCTGCTCTTCTGCTCTCCTGCTGGTTGCCTTATTTACAACCAACCAAGTCGCCATCAGAGCAATTAAATGAGCTGCTGCCGCCGGCAATCGTCATTCGGCGTTCCACGTTCGACTTCATTAATCAGCAGCTATAAAAGTGATGGACTGATAACGTTTATCGAACTCTGATGATTCTATTTACTGCCCAGGTATGGGCATAGATAACTTAATAAAAGTGCCGTGCAATTAGCAATGTCTGCGCTTGATTGCGAAGACCCACCAGCCTAACCCGCATTTGTTCTTCATTCGACTTCGAGAGCTATTATTAAAGATATTTCTTTATTTCTTTATTTCTTATATCTTTGTTTCTTTTCTTTTTTCACATCACTTATAACTGATTTAAAATAAAGATTTGGCTGTCTTTTGATAAGCATTTAAGATATTCATTTGCAATTAAAACTTGTGGCTACTGGATAATAATACCAATAATTAGCTATTAATCTTATCTGGATTGAAAGTATAAAATGTCCAAAGGAAAATCAAATTAAATGTTACTTTAATTGGTCAGTATTATTGGATTTATCGCTGTAATTAAGAATTTTATAAACCCCACTTTTGTTGACTCTAAAAAAATTAAACACAGTTTTTATTAATTATTAGGAATAATATTCTGGATGTTGTATGATAATTATATAGATGCAAAACTTACCAGTTGATAGTCTATTTAATACCATATTTGCATTAATTTATCTATCTGTATGTGTGTCTATATATATGTGTATGTATGTATGTATCTATGTATGTATGCATAACTCTTAATGCATACTTCGAACTACTACGGAATTTATTTATGTATGTTTGTATCTAGGTATCTAAGTATCGATTTATCTTTGTATCTATGTATGAATGAAACCGTATATCTATGTATGTTTGTATGTATCTGTGTATCTATGTATGTGTGCATAACACCTAGTGCATACTATGAACTACTACGAAATTTGTTGATGTACATATATTAGTATCTATGTATCTAGGTATAGAGTATCTATTTATATATTTATGTATTTATCTCTGTATCTATGTATCTATTTATCTATGTACCTATGTAAGTATGCATCTATGTATTTGTGTATCTATGTATCTATATATTTATGTGTCTACGTATCTATGTATCAATTTATCTATGTATCTATTTATCTATGTATCTATGTATGTTTGTATCTGTGTATTTATGAATGTGTGCAAAACACCTAATGCTACTACGAAATTTATTTCTGTGTCTTTGTATCTATGTATCTAAGTATACATAACACCTAATAGAGACTACGAAATTTATTTATGTATCTCTGTATCCATATTTCTATGTATCTTTGTATCTATTTACATATATATGTCATAACACCTGATGCACACTATTAACAACAAATATTAATAACTTTAACAGATTTATAGAAGTTTCATATAATTATCTCATTTCTCTCTCTCTCTCTCTCTCTCTCTCTCTCTCTCTCTCTCTCTCTCTCTCTCTCTCTCTCTCTCTCTCTCTCTCTCTCTCTCTCTCTCACTCTCTCTCATTCTCTCTCCCTCTATGCTCTCCAGCTTATTATGACACAAATATTTTGTTATTTATTTATAATATGAAAATAAAGTTGCAAAACTTGCAACCCCTTTCTCAAATACTACTAACACCCTGATAATTGCAATTAAATATTCGTAACTATACAAAATTAGAATATGTGTTAAGGCAATTCCGAGCTGGGAAGAGGTTATCGCTTCGCTGTTTTACGTTCAAAGCAATGATCATTAAATTTCTAGAGCCTTTTTGTTTATTACAAATTATTTATGGATCCACAAAAATAATTTTTATTAATTTCTTAACCTTTTGCTACGGCAATTACGCAGGGCATATTCGAAACCGAATGGCACTATTAATGCATTCGAAAACTTTAGTTTAACACACATTTTCACCCTAACAAGATTTATGGATTGGGAGTGCGGCCATTTATCCAAAATTATACCGCACCGAAAGCCAAAACGTGGGCGTGGGCGAGCCACCCGCTGCAGGTGCACAAAGGGGGGCGCCAAAATGCGCCGCATAAGTGAGTGGGTGACATGGAATGGGGGGCCTATGGGCCTAAGGAGATTGGAGTGGTATTGGGGAATGGGGGAATGGAGGAATGGGGCTACACATACTGTCGAGGCGGCAACTCCACCAATCAACAACAAAAATAACAAAATGTCAAACAGAGCGCATGCAACAATTTATTTAAATACCTCGGGCTCATCAAATTTAAGTTAACACACCCCGAATGGGACGCGTTGCGACAGACGGCAGCGCGAAGAAATATAAAATGAAATAAAAACTGAAAACGAAAATGAAAATGAAAATTCAATTTTCCACCTAAACGCAGACACCGCATCAATTTTGAAAATGCGTTCGCAAGGCAAGGAACGCACGACGATTTGTTGGGTTGGACACAGTTGGAAGGGACACAGTCAATGGCCCCCACTCGGCTCCGGCCAGGCACTCAGAAGACAGCCAAGAAGTCAAGAGAGCCAAGTCGTTGTCGTTGTCGAAGTTAAAGAGATGCAGGCGGTTGCCACTGCCAGACTGTCACATCGAGAACCCCTTCGGCCCTCCTCCCACCCACAATTTCAGTTCGCCTTTTGGGCGGCTGTCAACGAAAGGCAAACCCTAAAGTGAAAATTGTGATGCATACGCCATCAACACTCGCCACACCACACTTAAACCACACACACAATTGGTGAATATGTGTGTGTGGCTGTGTGTGTGTGTGTGTGCATCAGTGTGTGTGCGCCATGGGAGAAGATTTTTGAGTTAATTTGATTTATGCAGCAATTTCCCATATTTGATCGACTTGTCCAACTCTTTGTGATGGCCCAAAGATTCCTGTGCATTAACATTTAATTAGCTTTTATTGACCATTAAGATTCCAGTCATGATACAATAACTGTATCCACAGTCGCAGTCGCAGTCGCAGTCGCAGTCACAGTCACAGTCACAGTAGCACAATGATACACCCACCAATAAATTTCTGTGAGTGGCGCAACTTTCTACATTTTTTTTTTTCGGGGATTTTATGATTTTCCAGCAAGTTTATGAGGCCGACAGCGAAGTATTTATGATATTTACAACAAAAGAGCGAACGAAGAAAATTTTACTCAAATCGAAATAAAAACATACAAATTAATTAATGCCAATAAACAAGAGGCATGTTGCTATACAGTACTGCGGCTCGCCTCGCCCCCCCTCCCGCATCCATTAACGAAGGGCGCCCTACGCATTGGTGAGTTTATGACTACGAGGCCGAGGCCGGAGTCGGAGTCGGAGTCGGAGCCGAGGCATCTGCGGCTATGGCAGCCGGCCAGGCTGTTTGGCTGTTTGCCTGTTTGGCTGTTGAGTGATCATCCCAGATCAGATTCGGGTGTGGGGACAGGGGCAAGAGCAGCAGCTTGGCATCCACTTCGCTGCCAATTTAATGGCGTTTTTACAACTTGAAAGATTCGTGCCTGCCACGCCGCTTTGAGCGATGATGTTGGGGGCCACTAAATGCATTCGAAATGCAGCGCAACGAATGTCATTAGAACATAAAAATGATATTAATTGCATGCGAGAGTGCTGAGCCCGGAGAACAGGAGAATCGGAGAACCCGAGAAACGGAGAAACGGAGAACTGCCACTGGCATGCAATAGAAACGTCAACATTTTGATGATGGAATTGAATGGCGCACCAGTATCTTCGCACTGCGAGATCCACTTAAATGTGCGCCTCACTCTTTTAAAGGGGACGCGCCTGCCAGCAATGTCGTCGACGTCGACTGCGTCGCTGTCGTTGTCGTCGTTGTCGTCGTTGTCGTCGTTGTTGTCGTTGTCGTCGCAGGCTGCAAGAGATCGCATAGCTCAGATAAATAATAAAAATTAAAAATAAATTAACACCTAGTAAAGAGGCAGCCTTTGCATTACTTGGGCGACTCTACGGACCGGGGCTACGGGCTGGGGTACGGGTTTGGGTTCGGCTATGGGCCTGTACCGCAGACAGCTCAAAAATAGCGCAAAAGTAATTAAAAACGAAAACGAAAATATAAAAGCAAAACGCACACAGTCAGCGCTCCCATCTAGCATCTTCCGTCTTCCATCTAGATCCCGCATCTCGCATCTCGCATCTCGCATCTCAGTTTCTCTCGTGCCATAAAAAATATGTTTGTCTATATTGGATTCAACAAGCGAAACGTCGCCGCCATCGCAGCCAAAGCAGATCAAAGGCCCGGCCGGACAGGCAGGCTGCTCCCGGGCAGTCTTTAGAGTGTTGCCATTATGATGATGCTAATGCAGTTGACATTTTATGCTAGGCCATAGAATGCACCTAAACAGTCGACCCGAGAGCAACCGATTGGGAGGCTCAGCAATTGGCGGCAGTTCTATGGACCAGGCCGACTGCCAGCCCGATAATTAAATGCAATAATATTTCAATTTAATTAGCTGGCAGCTGGTAAATAGCATTGGGCCAATGTTTAGTGCCACGCACACTGAAAGATTCATTAGTGTAATATTTGGGTTATGTTAATGCGCATTAATTCATTATGAACTGATAATGACATTTATATGACCTCACGAAATGGTTTTCCAAACGACACCTGTTTAAAAATTAACTACCATCAATTTTTGTTTAACAGCTTTTGTCGTTTACAATATAATTTCATATCCTAACTATGTTTAAAATAGATCTTATACTTTCACAAAGCAAGAAGAGTATATTAGTTTTATAAACTACCCGCAATGGTATAAATATTATTTTATTGTTGCCATAGATCAACAGTCTAAAAGAAATATATGGCCAAGTCTGAAATATTGTTAGGAATTTCTGTCTAAGCGATTTACTAAATTAAAAACAAACAAACAGATTCCATCTTCAAATAATTAAATATACATTCAATCGTCTTTTTAGCGAATTAATGCAACCCTTTTTTACAAAATTAATGGGTATTACGTAATCGTTCTTGCTTGTAAAATAAAGTAAAATTAAAATTCTGTGTGTAATAATAAATTGTATCTATTAAAATAAAGAGTTTATGAATGTAATTTTTGGCAATTATTTAATTAACTTATTTATCGATCAAAGATTAAATGAAATAACATTAGTAAATATGACTAAAAATCTATATATAGTTAATCAATCAATCATTAAATACAATCTGCTTACTTATTAGTATTTATCTGGCTTGTATTTATTTTTTATTCGTTCCAGCTGAAGTACTCGAAACAATCTATAATAAAAGAAAGTGTTATTCGATTGATTTCCGTAACCCAGTTTAATTGGCAACTAGAAGTGACACATTTCTAATATTGATTGCTTCATATTGCATTTAAAATTGAGTCATCTGGCGTGCTTCTCAACCTATACACAATTTATTCGAACAGGCAATTCCAAGCGTAACTGCAATTATTTGTTGATATGAGTGCAGATTATACGGCTTTGCTTTGATTACAGAATAATAAAAACAATGCGCAGCAGTGGGAATATGCCAGCACTTGGCTAACTGCATGCAATTAGAGGACAATATTTAATTGGCATCCACACGTTTAATAAACTCACAAGTCCTTACACACACACACACACATACATGGAAATTGAAGGACTGCCAGAGTCAGGCAACAATATGGAGCGAACAAATTGACAGGCGAAACGTTTTATGCTACTTCGCACAGACAAACCTTCCATGGAGGCATTTCATTGAATCCAATTATCGCTGGACATGGCATAATAATTACTGTCTGCTGTTCGCACGCACACTCACACACTTGCACACCCACACACATACACATACACGTACACACACGCAAGCACACAAACAAGGTCGCTAGCAGCAAATAAGCGACATTGAGGACTAACTGCCGCTCGAATTGACTCCGAAAGGGTGGTGTAAGGTGGCCTTGTTGCTTAACCAACTAAATAGCAAGTGGCCGAGAGTGGGAGAGGCAGAAAGAGAAAGAGAAAGAGAAAGAGAGAGAGAGGGGGATGGCAGAGAGCGCGCCAAAGCTTACGCGAGCACGAAGCGAAGGATGCTGCCAGGCCGCCAGCAATAAAACAAAATTGCCACATATAAAAGCAAATAATGAAGTGAAAATGGCAACAATGTGATTACACACAGAGCCACAGGATAGACCTTAATAAATTGCAAGCAGTAGCACGCGAACACACGCACACACACACATTTATATAAAGCGAGAGAGAGAGAGAGCGCGAGAAATTGGCTGCTTGTGAGCAACTGCGACGGCGCTTTGATTAAATGTTGCCAGCAACATGTTGCCAGCTAACTTGTTGGATGCGCGCAACTCTGTGTGCGAGCGAATGTCTGTGTGTGTGTGTGTGCGTGTGTGTGTGTCTGTGTTTTTGTTTTTATGTTAGTCGACACGCGCTTGCCTGACTTTTATTTAAAAGCTTTGAATCCACCGTCTCCCAAAAATGGTTTTTAAGCACATCAATTGCCCTCCTGCAAATTGATTAAGCTGTAAACCTGAAATGGCGGATTGGAATGTGGTGATTGCGAGCTACAATTATTGTATAAGTACTTTTAATAAGCAATATTATTAATTGTGCAGCCTTAATGGCATCATTTATCGCACATTATAGGCACCCACTTACAACATGGTGCAGCAGCTGTGGCGCGCGTTTCATGGCAACATTTCGACGAATTAAATTGCTTGTAATGATGATGGTGACGGTAGCAGCAGTAACAATGGCATCAGCAGTACACACACACACACACACACACACACACATTAGCACACACATACACAATAGTGAGACGCCATGGGTTAAAGAGGGCTAAATGCGTGCAATCATTGTGGGTGGGTGCCGACTTTTTGTGTGTTTGTGTGTAGGTGTGAGCGTGTGTGAAAGCGACAAGGAGGGGAGCAACGGGTAAATGTCAGACAGCATTTATCCATTTGTAGCTGGACGCTGGGGAGCAACAGTAGCATTCGCCGCTGGGCAGCCAGACGGTTCTATGGTTCTATGGCCATATAGTTGTCGATATGTGCATGTGTGCATGTATGTGTTCCCTGATTCTCTGTGCCTGTGCATGCCATTGAGGTACTGTGTGGGTGCACAGTTGTATCTTATCGCATATTAAATTAGTATCGAATATCACATAACTACAAAAAAAAAAAAAAAAGTTTTGCACTTAGCATTTGGGACACATATGCGCGTCTTTCTGCAACTGGATGTTGTATGAGCCAGGCAGGCCTGGAGAATAATTTGAGCAATTGCTTTTTTTGTTTTTGTTATCATGAAATTCAGTTTTACTCAATTGTCCGCAAGCACAACACAAAACAAAAACAATAAAAAAAAAAATAAAGCGTCTAGAATAAAACCAACCTAGCAGGTATCTTAACTGCCGTATTTAACGAATTTTTTTTAATTTTTTTGAATTGACGCAAAGACAAAGTAAAGAAGAAATGGAACATAGAGTAGTAGAAGAACTGATACACCTGCAGCTGCCCGAGGTGGAAGCTGTCAACGTTGTCAACGTACGGAACGGCGATGGCGATGGGGACGCCGACAATGCTTGGGAGAGGCAACTGGATGACGTGCAGATGCAGGCGATGCGCCTCGAGAATCCCCAAGTCGCCATGTTGCTGGATGCCCCGCACGAGCCGCCCATCGAATTGCACCACATGCTGGAACCGGTGAACGTCCCCCAACGGCCGCGCAAGAAACGAAGCTTTTTGACCATCTCAAAGCCGTTTCATGTGCAGCCGGAGAGGTGCGCTCTCATTTCGAATGGGTGGCGAGCAGTGCAGTGTGTACAGCCGGAAAAACGCGGCGAATACTTTGCCAATTACCTGATCAAGCATATGAATAGCCGAAACTATCCGAATGGCGAGGGGTTGCCGAATCGCTGGGGTCAGTTCTGAGCCCTTGGCCAACCTTCCATTTGTTTCGTTAATGTTATCAGACACTTGCAAGAAATGGTTAAGCGTTAATAAACCTATCCAAACCAACCATCGGCTCAAGAGGTTTTTCTATAATTAATCCCCTCCCTAAGCCCGCTTTGAATGATCGAAAATTCGGTTGTCCCTAAGGCCGCCCATCAGCCACGACAGCCCCGAGCCTGTCCCGAATGGCTTACAGACTGCATGAAATTGCCAATTAATAAACGGCAAATTGCCAAATTGAAAACTGGCTAACTTCATACACGCACGCACACATGCGCCCATATCGACGCACACCAGCTATCGCATTCCTAGCCTGCTTGTGAATAGCGCATAGGTCGAGGGCCCCCTTCCCCACTGGCTCTTCATTTGGAATGTGCTTGCAGTTTATTTGCTCGTATGGGATACAAATGACAATAACAATGACAATACAAAAGCCGATGAACTAACAATTGGACAAAGTGTAGCAAATAAATACAAAATTCAAAAGATAATTGCAATCAAAGCCATAAAATGTTGCCAAAAGGCTTTTAAACTGTGGGCGTGTGCCACCAAAGGGTCTGACCACAGACACGAACTGCGACTGTGAACGGGATTCGGATTGGGATTGAGATTGGGATTGGGATTGGGGAATATTTGGATGGTCATGTAAATCGAAACAGAAGGTAAACGCTTTTTACATCACAATTGCAAAGCACACACACACACACACACACACACACACATACACATAATGGTGCACACAAAGAAGCAACAACAATGAAGTTTGCAAATTACACGCATATTGCAGATGACCACCTGCAGCAACAAAAACAATGGCTACAAAGCACGATTTACAGATGACCTGTAAAATAAAAACAAAAATAAAGAGAAAAGAAATTGTATATTTATTTCCGTCAATTGCACGCAAATTTGTAAATATTTAGTATATAAAAATATATACATATATTCATATTTATTTCTAGCAATAAAGTTGTGTAGCACTATTCAAATATCTGCCAGACCGATAATATCGGCAATACTTTTGCCATATACCATAAACAAAATTGATCGTATGCTGCAGCAGATTCATAAGATTTTTGTGGCTGTGGTTTTGGTTTTGGTTTTGGGCCCAGCCTCAATTTCAAATTCAGTTTTGAGCCAAGAATCTTGCAGCACTGTTGCCAGGCATCTCTAATTGAATTGAATGCAATTGATTTTTGAATTGTTTAGCTAATGGCGAGGGTCTGGGTATTTGAAAAGGAAGACAAAGAAGGCGACGGTTGCATTTCAAGCGCAATTATGGCCTGTCGCCCAACAGACTTCTCGCACACGACCCCAAAAGCTGCGTCATTCAGCAAGGGTTGATTAATTTACCATTTACCAAACCCAATGCAGCAATCTGGCCATGACAGTGGTGCTTTTCGTCCCCCCCCATCACCCCCAATGCGTCAGCTGCCCGCTCCCACTGGCTGCCATTTGTCAGTGCAAGGCTGGCCAAGGGAATTATCACTGGATGGGGTTGGGGTTGGGGTTGGGGTTGGGGTTGGGGTTGGGTCTGGGGTTGGGGCAGGGTTGTTAGCACGACGGCAGTGAATGCATGAAATGTGATTGCTTCTGCTCGATTGTCTGTCGCTCGCTCTGTTCGTTATTTGATGGCATTTGATCCATCCACCACTTGCAACTCCAGCTCCAAGCACCTGACTTTTATTGAGTAATTGATGTTGCCATTGCCGCCCTGCCATGTGCACTGTTAGCTAATTTCACTTAGCCGCCCATTAATCAATTAGCATGATTTCAATGTCATGGGCCAATATGTTGCCAAATACAAGAACGTTTCCTTATAAATATGCGAGTATCTCAACTTGCATATTCAGATAACTTTTCAACAGAAATTGCTGAAAATTACCCGGAAAATAAACAATAAACAATTAAATAAATTTAAGCAAGTAGCACCAACAACTTCTGCTGACCTTTCTAAATTAAAGTTCAGATATCCAGATAAATTATTATATATATATATATATTATTATAATTTATGAGTTTTATTATTTGAATCATTTGGCAAAATATATTATTTATTATGTACTAAAAGCTGGAAGCTTGATAAAAAATGAACTATAATATATCATCCGCCCCTAACTGAATGCTCTATCTTAGAGATGAGGCCATCTGTATATAATTTTTGCAGTGTCTTTTAAGTGCGGCTTTGTTGTATTTATGGAGCAGCGTGTGCGCAAACTTTTCCACTTACAAACAGCTCACAAGTAAAATATCTACCTTGACTTTTGCGATGCCGCCCAAGGAGAATGAAGATGGGTGTCTGCGTGGGCGGGGGCGTGCCCGGACCGTGAATCGAAGCTTAAGACTGCGACTACGGCCATTACCAGGTCGTGTGTGCCCCTGCAGCATATTGCGCACGCACACAGACATACACGGTCTTAAGTACATGTTACAAATTGCTGGAAAATATACGAGTGTGTGTGTGTAGGTAAATATGTGTGTAGTAAAGACGGCAGCAAAAACAGCAGCAGTGCCAGCGACAACCATTGGATCTAGCAAATGGCAAACAAAGTAAGCAACATTAAACATGCTTTTCAACGTAAGTGGCGTGGGTGGGCCGTCTCGTCTGTCCATGGATCGTCCAACTTAGTTCTGGAAACACAAGTAAGTTAACAGTGTCTGAGCCTGGCTGCGCCTCGGCTTCGGCCTAACTCGGGAGCCAGATTCTCATCTCTTGGCAATACAACAACAGACGTTCCATTTCTTCCTATATGTAGCATGTGCGCAATCTTCTGTCTACGCATGTTGTAAAGTCCTTTTAAGTCCTAGTTTCTGCTCTTGAGTGCATTTGCATTCGCATTCGCATTTGCGCTGCCAATCTAACAAAATGTTCAACACATAACGAAAAGTTGCCAGTGGTAACTAAGGATAAAAATGCAAGTCAACATTTG
Source organism: Drosophila pseudotalamancana (assembly GCA_037075185.1). Taxonomy (NCBI): domain Eukaryota; kingdom Metazoa; phylum Arthropoda; class Insecta; order Diptera; family Drosophilidae; genus Drosophila; species Drosophila pseudotalamancana. The sequence continues at coordinate 764,456 of JBAMCK010000158.1, forward strand.
ACATTAAGTTTGCCCGAAGCATAATACTCGTACATCAAGATGTTATGATTCCCATTTGCGCATTTTTATACTCTGTTTCGAAAATAAATACGAGTGCATTCGCTTTGTGCCATGACTTGTTATCTGTCTAACCTGATTGACCAATATATTTAATGGTCATCATCTTTGACTTTGTTCCAATTGGAAATATTATATTAACAGTCTTCAAAATAATTACTAAATTATATTACATAATATTTGTTTTAGGGAACTACAAAATTGGTTATGTGATTAATTAAAAGTTCAAATATGCCCCTATAAAACCGGAACCGGAACAGAGTAACATGCAGTCGTGATGTAACTCGTCATACCTGTTTTTATGGTATCATATTTCGACCCAAGTCTAAAATTAACCTGTGTAAAAGAATACAAGTGAAGATTTGATTGTGGTTGAGTCATCCATATTCATAAAAGCCGGCGCAGGATATCAGGTATAATTCAATCTTAAATGATAGAAATAGTAATAATAACAATGTTGTAATATTTATTTGTTGCAAGCTAAAACTAAAAATAAATGAGAAAAACTAATCATTTAAGATAGAAAACTAACATAATTCTCTAATTGCATCTGAAAATATGCAAACTATGTCCATCAGGATTTCTGGTATGTTTAAAAAGTTTACTAACCTGATTTAGCCTAACAATATTATTAATTTCAGTTTCACTGCGCTTTACAGTTTACAGTCAAGCACTTGATGGAATTTCACAGAGATGCGCAAACAGACAACTTCCATGGCCAGATATGCAATGAATGAAAACAGACACACACACATACACACACCCACACACATACATAAAGGCAGACAGAGATTGAAGGTAACTTGTTGTTGGCGGTGCACAAGTAAATAGACAATAAGCCAGTGCAAACACTCAGCCCAGGTAGTCAGGCAGGAGGAATGCTTGAACAGCATTTTTGACTGGCAAAATGCTTATAAATGTTTTAGAAAATATTCGAAAACTTTAATGCTGCAGCACAAATGCCAGTCAGTTATTGTTTTAGCATTGGCGTATCGTTGCCGTTCTTCCATCTTCCATCTCTCATTTCCCATCTCCTATTTCCCATTTATTCTCTCCCATTGGGATTTCAGTTTTATTGTCAGATGTTTTATTTGGTTCACAGTTGATTTGCATATTAAATTTAAAACTGATGTTTAGCAAACACAGGAATATCAACTTGATGAGCAATGAAATTGTCTCTTTAGTAATTTTAATTTATGGCAATTTGCAGACTTCTTGCTCTTAACAAATATGTTTGTGTGTCTACTTCCAACTGTGTGTGTGTGTGTGTGTGTGTATGTGCTCTTCCTCTTTGCGGCTGTGTATGGGAGACGAACCATTAACACATTTTAATCTGCCGCTAGCTGATGGCTTTTGTGTGGTCGCCTGCGACCCAATGGGGAAAGTACTGCGCCTGGCGCTCTTAATCATCAGCATAAGCAATAATGGGAAACAATTGCCACCGCCTGACGGCTGACGTCTGCCTTCTGCCTGCTGCCTTCTGCCTTCTGCCGTTGGGTTGGGCGATGCCTTTTGCTGCCACTGCAATTGCAGCACAACAAGACAAACTTTTATTGCATTGCCATGTCAACAGCAATAGCAATCTGTGTGCCGTTGCACTTAAAATGCGAATACGAATTGTGGCGCAAAATGAAGCTACTTGTGTGTCCGACACTGATACAGATACAATTACACACACACACGCACACAGAGACACAGCCATACTTGTACACACACATTTACAGCGCGCCAGAGTGAGATGGTAAGTGCAGCAGGCTGTGGCGAAAGACAAGCTCAACTTTCTGTCCGTCGACTGCATGCCTGCCACATTCAATTAGTGCAACAACATATCCTGCCAGCCAGCCAGCTGCTGTTGCTGTAGCTGTAGCTGTTGCAGTTGCTGTTGCTGTTGCTTTTGCTGTTGCTGTTACCACTGCTGGCATATCGTGCGAAAGAGCAGCACGAACAGCAGCAGCAGCAGCAGCAACAGCAACAGCAGCAACAACAACTGCAGGAATACAACTACACTTAATTTTATTCATTTGACAGTTGCAACACAGGCTCACTTGCTGCCTCACACAAATGCACAGACACATTCAGAGTGCTGCAAATGAATCGCTGCCACGCGTGTGCCAGCAATTAAGGTCATTTTGGCAGCAGCAGCAGCAGCAGCAGCAGAAGCAGCAGTTGATGCCACAAATGCCGCATTTTGCATATGGAGAGAATTATTTTTTAATTATGACGCTTTATTGACTGAACATTAATGCTTAAACAACAAAAAAGGAATCCTTACGGTTCTACCGAGAGGCTGCGGAACTGATGCGATTTTAATGAGAAGGTCTTCGGGGTTGCACAATTCGTTGATCAATAAGAAAGCAGACAGAGCTGAATTTCATATATTTGCTTTGCATATTTATCTTTTAAATTCGATTGATTAATAAATTCTGGGAAATCGAATTCATACTTTAATTCAATATTAATAATTTATTTATGTAAGTTCAAATCGTAAAAATAAAATAATTTCCGTTCGTTTACTATTTATTTAACTATTTATTTGAATCAAAAAGATGGTATGTTAGCTTTTTCCATGAAATCTGAATATATATATATATATATATATATATATATGAACTACCTGCATATCCCATTCCACATTTTGTTAGGTAAACCGGATAAAATTTAATAAAAGAAATACCTCGCAGAGAATTCAATTCATTTAGACATTTAACAAGCATTTTTCACACACTCCAAATGTCACTGACGATAAATACGCTAATGAAACATAGAATACAGATGTGTTTCCGGCAAACTCCCCCAGACGTATTCCAAATATCGTACTGCCAACTCATTCCTGTCAATACCCTAGAAGTCCAATATGTTCATATTTCAACATTGGCCCTTGCCGTTGCTTGTAAAATTTGATTTCGCTTCAATCGAGTTTATGATACAGCTACAGTTTTCTAGATACAGTTATGCACGTACATGCAGATGCAGATACAGATACAGATACAGATACATTTAGGTGTGCGTAGCTTCACATACATATATACATAGATAACGTATTGGAAGCCATTTCATTGCTTGTTGATTCTGTTTGCCTGGGACTTTTGCATGCATCTATAACTGAGCGGGTTGTATGAGTTGCATGTGTTGCATGTGTTGCATGTGTGGGGGTGTGTAATGTGTGGTGCATGGTGTGGTGTGGTATGTGCCTGGCTAGAATACTTGCCATTTATGAAACCATTTAACAAACACATCATAAAAATTCAATTCAATTCTGCGTTAACGTCTACTCGGAACGATATTGCTTTTTAATTGCGGACACAAGCGGAAATTGCTTTCAGAAACACAAGCAAACACAGACACACACGCACACACACACACAAATACACACACACACACACACACTCACACCATTATTACTTGCACATAAATGAACAAGTAGAGTGCTTTCATTGACATTTGTGGGGAATATGTGGCGGACGCGATTCGGAAGTGTATTTATTGTAAGCTACTGAGAGTCGACTAAGAAACTGCACTGACCTTTTTAAAAGCTGACCTCAAAAACTTTGACCTTTCAGCAAGTATTTGTAGCCTTGTTGTATTCCCTTTTTATTTACGGCACATGCGACTTGCAATTTATAATTGGGAACAGCTCCAGACTCGAAATAGTCACACACACCCACACACAAACACATCCATGTAAACAACACACACTTATGCACACTCAGGCACCCGCACACTCACACCAAAGAGGAAGCATGCAGGGTCTCTCTCATTTAATATGAAAGTCACAGAATGTGAGCTAATTGAAAACACTTGCAATATTTATAAGCAGAGCAGCATGTTGCGAAAGCACTTGACTGCTCACCAGCAACATGTTGCTGAACTAATAAAACAACAAAATGATTTTATTATAATGGATTTATAACGCAAGCCAAGAGCAAACAGTCAGTGTATATAAGCAGCGTGTAAGAGTGGGAGAGCAGTAGGACCCAAAAGGAGAGCGCTAGAGTGAAAGAGAGGGATGGCGCGAGAGAGGAAGTGAGAGAGAGAGGGAAAGAGAGAGAGAGAGAGAGAGAGAGAGAGCGCAAAATGCACTTTGAATTGAGACGCGAACGCGGCAGTGGCAGTCCATTAAGCGCAATGTTGTTGTCATCATTTAATGCTTTTGTTGCTTATTGCGACTTGACAGCCGTTCATCTGTCCGACTGTCGGGACACTCGTAATCTGTGTGCTTGTATGTGTGTGCGTGTGTGTGTGTGTGTTTGTGTTTGTGTTTGTGTGTGTTTGAGTGAACGAGAGCACATTTAGCTTTGCGTGTGCGCATTTGTATCTCATTGTTGGCTCGCAGCATAAATGGGGCCCCCACAGCGACGTTGGCAGCAACAGCAACAGCAACAGCAACACAAGAAACAAAACCAACAACGGCAGCAGCAGCAGTGGCAGCAGTGGCAGCAGCGGCAGCAGCAATGTCGGCGTCAGCGTCACTCGGCTTAAGTGGAGATATTTATAATAAGTTTATTTGCTTGTACTTTTCGTAGCGCCTTGCTCTGGACCCCGCATGTTGCGAAGCCATCCTTGACACGCAACATGTTGCCATTGCCACGTTGCCCATCCATGGCCGCTGATGTTGCTTGGCTCGTTTGGCGCTGTTGGGCATTCACATTCACAATCACATTCGCAGTTGTAAATTGACGTTTTGCGTTAACGACCATCGCAGCCAGCATCGCTATATTTTGAACTCGAACTCGTCCTCGTCGCCGTCGTTACCGTCGTCACCGTCGTCACCGTCGTCGTCGTCGTAGTCGTATTTATTGCATGAAGTAAGCCAACAATAATCCAAGTAAAACTCACTCTGCTGCCATCAATCGTTAACGGATCAACACAACTTGTTTTGCATACAGTTCAAAATGCTTCTTCATGCCACTCGCGGCACTCAATGAGATATCTGTGAGCGTGTTTGTGCCTCGTATTGTGTGCCTCAAGTGTCTAATTTGTCTAATTTGCTGCATCTGCAACATCCTGAGCTCCGTTTTCATCTCAACAACGGGTATACATATTTATCAACGTATTTTTACCTATTTTTATTCCTATTCTACAAGCTGCTATTTCCAGCTATCTGCATCTTGTTTTATTTTTTTTTTACTGCCCTTCACTTAATACTATTTACAATAGATTTCAGAGTTCGCGATATTATTCAATTGTTGTTATTAAATTGTTAAATTGTTATTTGTATGCAGATTGCTGATTTTTTGTTTACATTTTTGTCTTTTCAATTTTTTTGTAGATCAATTAACAAGAGTTAATAGAGTTCATTAAGTTGCTAAATTTTTGACGAAAATATTTCAAATATTATGTTTAATTTATTGGCATTATTTGCTAATATATTGATAATAAAATATAGTTACAATAAATCTACTTTTATTTAACTTGTTAAATTGTTAGACTTTTAAAATGTGTTCAAAATTGGTCGCAGCCAATGCTCGATTCGTTCCTTAACTATTAAATTGTTGATGAGTAATTCGTTCTTATCGATAGCATAACGCCTATTAATAAACGCAACGCTCAAAACATTTGCGCCCTTATAACTAATTGAGCTCGCGCATATGTACATATATTTGCACATATATAGTACGTAAATATTGTGTACATACTTAAAGCAAATTGCTTAGCTGACTAATTTGCTCAAGCGCAATGAATTACGACATTAAAATACAAAATACAAAATACAAAATACAATGAAAGCATTTGTTGGCCCACGACCCGGCGCAGAGTTCTCAGGAAATGAAATTATACACCAATTATTGCACAAGCAACAACAGCAGCAGCTAAACCAATAATGACAGCGAGAACAACACAACAATTATCCAATATATGATTGTATATATAAATATACCAATATATACGTACATATATACAATATTTGGTCCTATACAGATATTATTTGACTAGTGAAAAGTCTCAAAGAAAAACAGGAGTGCGGATCGAAACGGCAGCGATATCGATATAATTAATCATATTATAAATCTGAGTGAACAATTAAGAAAACGAAAGACAAAAGCAGCCAAGGAAAAGGCACTGGGCACCAGGCACAAACAATAAAAAGCAATCTAAAGCTGTTGGCTCAGCATTAATTAGCGTTAAACGTCGTCGACTTCGTAGACGTCGTCGTTGTCGTTGTCGTCGTCGTCGTCGACTTCGTTGCCGACAATAACAAAGTGAACGGCTGCGAACGCCCTAAAGCAGCACCCGCAGCAGCAACAACATGACCAATCCAATCCAATCGTATCCAAACGCAGCATCCGCCGCCAACTTATTAAAGTACATATAACTCAATTATAGAGAATTAAAAACAAACTCACAAGCAGCGATGCCAACGATGCCAGCAACGCCGGCAATTTGCAATGCAAAAATATACTGGCGGGAGCGTTGAGAGTTGCCTCAATGCACAGCCAGCCAGCCGGCAGCAACAACAACGCGAGCAACAGCAACAACAATCAAAGCAATAAAATACATTCAGCATTTAATAATGATCCAACAAGCGGCGCTGACGCTGCTGCCAGCAGAGCAGTCAGCGTCGTCGCCAGTGAGCAGCAGCAGCAGCAGCAGCAATGAGACACAAATGCTCAACCACTCGCAGCACTCGCAACGGCAACATGTTGCTGACGGCAGCAGCAGCAACATAAACAGCGGCCAGCAATAAATTTATGAGTTCACACACTGACAACAACAATAACAACAGCGACAATAGCAACAATAGCTACAGATACAATTAAGCTGTAATGCATATGAAAATTTGTGTATTTGTGTGTTTTATGGCCGTGCGTTATGTTCACGTGCGCCGCGACTGTTTGTATCTCTGACTATGTATCTGACAGAGCGAGTTCGACGCTGCATGTGTGTTTGTCTGTGTGTGTGTGTGTGTATGTGTGTGTGTGTGTGTGTGTGTTTGTTTGTGTATATGTGCGTGAGAGAGCGCAGCATAATTGTAATTATAGTAATATGTTTTATGATGGTTGCCTCGTTTAGCAACCCCCACACAAAATCCCCACACACACAGCCAAACAGACAGGCAGACAGAAGAGCGCGTCGCGCCAACAACGACAACAACAACGCCAACAACAACAGCGGCGTCAGCAGCGACGCTGGCGCTGCGCTTGGCCAAAATGTATCTAGATACATAATTGCCACATTCAGTCGTCGTTAAATAGTTGCACGGCGCAGTTCACAGCCAAAGCAGCAGCAACAGTTTCCAGTCCACAGCGGTCGTTGGCTGTTGCTTGTTGTTGTCGTTGTCGTTGTCGTTGCCATCGTCGTCGTCGTAGTCGCAGTCGCAGTCGCTGCCGACGTCGTCGTCGTCGTCATCATTGTCGACTACGTCGTTTTCGTGCTTTATAGCATTCACTCAGAAGTCGTTTAGAATCGTTTGTCGTGGTCGGTATTCGGTATTCGATATCGGTCTGTGCTGTCGGTGCCCATTTGAAGAACACAAACAGCAGTCATCGTCGCTGCGGATAACCTGGACGGGACGCGTACGCGCAAAACGCTTAACGCTTAACGCTTAACGCTTAACGCTTAACGCTTTACGGTTTACGGTTTACGCTCAAGCACAAGTGGTTCTGCCGGAAACGTAGCAAAAAGCAGAAGCAGAAGCAGAAACCGAATCAGTAGAAGAAGCAGAAGGAGCGAAGCATATTTTGACGTTGACGTATTTAAAGTCAAATTCAATTTACGCGCCGGCCTATTATAAGCGTAATTATAATGAGGCACAGGCTATTAAAATAGAACGGACAAATGTAGCGACCCCCTCAGAGTCTCGCAGTGTACTATTTTAATTAAGTGTGTTGCAACAACAACAACAACAATAATAACAACAACAACAGCAGCAGCAGCAATGAGAGCGACATCAGTCACGCATGTGTAAAAGTATCTGAGAGTGTGTGTGTGTGCTTGAGCGTGTGTGTGTGTGTGTGGTTAAGCGTGTGTTTGTTGCGTGCGTGTGTGTTTTTATTTTTTTTTTTTTGCCGTTTCATCCATCCATTAGTCACACATGAAACTAATTAGCATTTCGGCTGTTTGTTATTGTCGCATTTGCTGGCCAAAAGAATTAGCGCGTTGAACAACGTCAAACAACATTCATTTCGCGATATATTTACTTATGCATATGGTCCACACAGGCACAGGCAGAGGCCTATCTACATATAGGATTATACACATGCACATATTTATATATTTATTATATCGGACTGTCTGGTTATTTTGTGGGTTTCGGTTGGCATTTCCATTAATTTGTTGATATTTGGCTGCGATCACTGGCCGCCGGCAATCAGCAACGAAATTTATAAGACGGCGACAACGATTTCTGTGCTCAATTATCATCACCATCATCATCAGCAGCAACAACAATGACAACTCGCGGCAACAACAATAAACACTTGTGCTCACGGCGCTAATTGCTGCCGTGTGGCGTCTATGTATCTGACAGATACATTGTCGCACTATAAGCTTCTCTATTGCTGTGCGCTTGAACTGTGCAGCCCACTTAGTCCAATGCGATTGGTTCCCTTTTATTTTGTATTTTCTCACAGCGAAAAAAAAAAACAAGAGAAAAAAAAAGGTAATTTCCGAGCGGTTCGCACGCTCTGACAACAACAGCTATGTTGTACATCGACCAATTTGTCAATTGAGGCGCTGACAGGTTACGCAGCCGCACTGTTGTCCCACTCTTGTCCTCCACTCTTGTCCGGCAATTGGTTTTCGAAGCAGCTCGTAAATAAGTTATGAGCGTGTGCAAAAATGGAATTTTTAATTTTCACAAAAATATTTCAATTGCCCAATTAAATTCAGTTTTGGCCGAGGTGTTATATATAAACTGTGCGTGCTTCTCTGTGTGTGTGTGTGTGTGTGTGTATGTGTGTGTGTGCGTGTCGCAAATTGAAGTACACTTTACAGCCGGGTGCCCCGGCCGTGGGTTCATTTTATATTATATTAATTACCCGTCGCTTCTGTTGTTGTAGTTGTTGTTGTTATTGCTGTGTGCGCATGTTAATAGCAACTTAAAAATAAATAACAATAACTATAATTTTGCATACAAATATGTAAATATGTATGTAAATTTGTAAAAATGTTAAAATGCAGAAATTGCTTATTATCCCAAAAGTTCAAGTTTTAATTGTCGGAACGTGCACAACGTTAACCAAAGTAAACAATTAAATAAACGTAATTAATTACAAATTGGCAAGCAATACACCGAAAGCCAGTTAAACAACGTAGCAATTTCTGTGTGAATTTGACCTGCATAGTACCGACCCCCACCCCCCTCCCTTATCATTCGATCTGCGGCAATTTTGAGAACAATAAAACAAATTGCTTTTATTTCGATTATAAATGTTTATTGCTTATGCGTAATGCGAAACGCGAATGTATTTTAAGTATTCGATTCATTTACTTAGATAAGATCAATGCATAATTTCGAATTGTAATTGTTGTTGTTGTTGCTGTTGTTGTTGTTTAAAACTATTTAATACATTAGATTAGCAGTGGAGATAATTAAGAGCCCATTGCAATATTGTTATATGCAAGGAATTCAAATTTAGAAATGAATTCATTTAATTCGACAAAAGCTTATTTCATAAAATTAATTTATTTGAAACTGTTTTACAATTTTGTTGCTTTCCACTCAATAAGCAATTAGGTTCGTTTATTTAGGCAAATGTCAAACAGCATTATAAATATCACATTGTAGATAATATAAATGTAAAGTGTATGCCAAATTAAATTTTTAGTCAAATTAAAATGCAGCTGACAGTTTAATTGAAAAGCAGAGCGAGACAAATGGGGAGGACTACGTTGATTCAAAATTGTTTACTTTTGCATTGTGCGCAAATAATGAAATTCATTTAATTGAATCACAAACAGTACGCAGTCCCAGACAATGGGCTGGCAATTATGAAACCAGAACACATTCAAAAATAATTAAAAATTAAATAAATGGCCAACGTGCTGGCAATAACAAATTGTGTAACCAATGCAGCAAAGCAACTGAAATGCACTCAAATTAATTTTCAAAAAAAATAAAAATACAACAACAAAAAATTGAAAAGCTGTCGCTGAAAATGGCAAAACCATAATCAATAATTGTCAACTGGCTAATGAATTAAATACATTTCTCTTTCTCTCTCCCTCGTCCTCTCTCCCACTTGCATTTGCACTCTCTTCTCAAATTTTCCCTTTTGCATTTCATTTCATCAAATTTTAAATTATAATGGTCAGACATATGTATTTTACGTTGTATGGTTTTTTTTTTTTTTTGATGCGGCGGCACAACATTTTAATTAAGTAAAGTGGATTAATTTGCGACTCGTTAGACTAATTAAGGATTATCACCAACAGCAACAGCAACAGCAACAACAACAACGGCGGACAAGGTGTTCGTAAAAACTCGCCAGTCCAAAAGGATATGTGAAATAACGACGACAACAAAACGTGACCTTTCAAAATAAACAGAATAAATACCTAAAAATAAAACAAAAGACAAAAACATAAAAAAAACAAAAAAGCAAAAAAGCAAAAAAAAAATACCCAAGCAGCCCACAAGGAGAAACATTTAATTGGATTTCAGTTCGCCTTTTCGCTTTTCGGATACAATTAACCGTTTGCTGCTGAGGTAAGTCGAATTGTCAAGTTAGTCAATCAATTGAGTATTTCGATGACATGTGTGTGTGTGTGTGTGTGTGTTGTGTGTGTGTGTGTTGTGTGTGTGTGTGTTGTGTGTGTGTGTGTTGTGTGTGTGTGTGTGTGTGAGTACGGGGGTTTTTCGAAGCCTCTCAATTAGCTATCAGCCGTATGTACTAAAGGGTCAAAGCGATTCGCTGACCTGATAATGAAAAAAACATAAATAATGCAGCTCGAACTACTACACAACAGTTTCATAATCAGTTCCGGTGCATGTTTACCTGGAATTGCGGTGTCAAGACTTCAACACACAGTAGAAATTTCAAATTGGTAGTTAATAATCAAGTCATTTTTTTTTACAAATCAATTTCAATTAATCACAGCCAATTATTATAAATGACTACTAAGTAAAGGTCTTCTTATCGTACAAACAAAAAGTAAATAAGAGCAGAGATAAAAAAAAGTAAATGTCAAAAAATGTGGAAAAAAATACTACAAAGTAAATACAAATTTTTCTAATATGATTTAATAAATATACTTCTATACAATATGAGAGCTCAATATAGTTATTTATAATATTAGAGCTTATTATAAAATAAATAATATAATAGTTTTTATAATTCATATTAAATGAAATTCATAAAATTAAAGCAAGTTCAAGTGCATTCAACACAAATAATTGTAAATTGTAAATAAATCAGGGATTAATTTTGATTTTTTCTATTTTATTTGTTTGTTAAAAACTCTGTTGCAATTTTAATAGACAACCCGATTCCCTTTTGCATTTAATTACTAACAACAGCAGCCTATTGAACTAAGCTAATTAGCAGCAGTTTCTGACCACTCGGAAAGTTCACACTACTTACGTCAGCTACATGACACATTCACATATAAACACACACTCTCTCCTTTTCTCTCTCTCTCCCTCTCTCACACGCACGCACATCTATTATAAACGTGTGTCGCTAATTACGAATTAGTAATCAGAAACGCGGCTAAACTGCTGTAATTACTTCAAATGTAAATTAAACCGACGAATGGATAAAAATCGGATGTACGTAAAAACTTGCATTTAATAAATTTTTTAATGGATGTTGAAGGCATTTTATAAGACTGTTAAATACATTTGTAGTTACACCTGGCTGTCCCACGCATTGTCCATGCCATATAAGATAACAATTGCTAACCTCGTTCTCTCCATCTCTTTCCCTCATTCTCACTTGCATTCCCTTTATCTGTCTGAAGCTGTTTTTGTATCTGCACGAAGTACATAACAAAATGTTTCTGATAGCTGTGAAGCGCTTTGATTTTATTGCAAATTGCAAATTGCAAAGTCTTTCAATAGAATGCCATTCGTATTATGCATAATTAAGAGACATTTCGAATTTCATTCACAGCTACGGGATATATGTACATATATGCACATGTATACGTATGTATGTATGGATATCTACTGGCAAATATTCAAGCTCATATTCGCGATGATAAACAAGTGCTCGTCTAACGCGATGATGTTTATCGCATAACTGGTTCGCATTACACTCTTAACTGAATTAAATTGTTACTCAAACTGCTTTGTGATATGCGAATGGCTGCTGCTAACTGGTAACTGATTGAGTGATGGACAGACTGATTGATTGACAGAATGGCCAGTCTGCAGTGCCGCAAACTATGCGTCTGTGCAAATAAACACTGTTGACGGCATTTAAATACTGCCGCCGATTACGCAAAACGAAAACCATTTGGCGTCTCACATTACCATATCTCTGCTCCAAGTTATATTTTAGCGCTAATAGTGCAAATAAAGAAATAACAAATAATAAATAATAAATAATAAATAATAAATAATGGTTAACGGATAACGGATAGCAAATATCAAACAAATGCGCAAATCACAAACCAAAAGCATGTGTTAGAAAATTAAAACAAAAGCCGCTTCCACAGTTTCAAATTATTAGCTTTCGAGTCTCGAGCACTAGGAGGGGGAATTGGAGCTTGTGGGAAGGGGTAGGGGAAGAGAAAAACTAGCAGAGAGTCTTAAAGGACCGCTGTAAGAAGACTCTAGTCGGATGTGCTCGACTAAGAGATACCCTAAACCACAACAAAAGTACGCCGCTATCGATTGAAATTGTACTGCAGGGTGAACATCGCAAGACTTTGACTTTTTAGTTTATGATCCGATCTTAATGATATTTAAAAAAATTAAAATAAGCTCAAAAGTCAACTTTCTAAATTTAAAAATAAGTTTTTCCCTAATAATGGGAAAAGGCGGGAGGCATTCAAAATCTGAATCTCTGCAAAATGTGTGACTTCTAAGGCTTAATATACATATTTCGTAAGTTTGATACCTGCCTTTAGCAGCTATTTAAATTTAGGAGATATGCTCGAAAAACTTAAACGTATTAAAGTTATCGAAACGGAAAGAATTACGTAAATAATTGCGAGTCTTTAGCTGTTGTAGTTGCTGAGATCGAAGACTTCATACATACGGACACACGGACAGACAATCGATTCGACTGTTAATGCTGATTAAGAATATACATACAATTTAGGGACTGCCACGCCTCCTTCTGCCTGTTACATACATATTCACAAAAACATTATACCCTGTTTATCCATTTTCAATGGCTTCATGGTATAAAAAGTTAACGGACGGCGCAACATGCTGCAATTATGCGAATGAAAGAACCGGAAAACTGGGGACCCGGACTGAGGTGTATTAAATATCTAGTTGAGCTGAAAGGCCTCAGAGCATTGATTTACTTGGACTGGATGGTAGACAACATGGTTGGTCTAAGCCAGATTTAAGATAAACAAGTTAAGGTTAATTACTTCGATGTTAGTTAGATAAGTTTAGACGGTTGCGATTACACTGTAGAATACATAGACAACGGAACATCTTTATCTTAACAGCTTAAACATATGTGTCCAATTCAACCAACTTGGCCTAATTGAAATGATAAAAAATCTGTGCCATGATTAAAATTATAGCGTTAATACTAATGGACGTGATAAAGTGGAATTTTGATTGATCAGTAATTTTGTTTCAAGTTGGTTTTCTAGGGGAGATGCGGACTTTGCTTTTTCAGAGTATGAGTGAGGAATATCATTTAATTTTGTAAATCAGCTTACAGTTCGATGATGGTGATATGATGGCAATGAGTCACGCAATGAATCGAACAATGTTTTTGATATGAGAATAATTAGCTGAATGGCACCCGCCTAAATAATCGCTGAGGGACTGAATACTGAATTTGTTATGGGCCAAGCGCTTTATAGTTTGCAGTCAAGTAGAATAAAGCAAAAACAATTCAACGAAGGCAGGGGAGTGGGGTGTGGGGAGTGGGTGAGTGGGTAGTGGGTGAGTGGGGGGAGGGGGTCAGTTGCAAGTGCGCAGCTCAGAACCGGCATATGCATATGAGGGCAGACCATTAGCTGTTTTTCTAATCAAAACTGAATTCCGAGAAATCGAAGCACACAAATAGGCAGGGAAACGGCGCAGCCGGCACTTAAGCTGCACACACACACACACACACATACTTACACACATGCACATATAGTTATATTAGTTGGACTGAGACGGAGCAACATCGTCAGTCAGTTGATTGGTGCCGTCAGTCATTCAGTCATTAAGTCAGTCACTTAAGCAGGCAATCGACGCAGTTGTTGCCCGATGAAAAATGAAACTAATTAGCGGCCACAGTGCCAAACGTCGCTGTTAGCATCGCAGCTGGCGTCGCTGCCCACAGCACGCCCATTTCCATTGCAATCAATTGGAAAATTTGCATTTAGCCAGGCAATAGCAACTACAACTACAACTGCAACTGCAACAGCAAGCAACAAGCGACAAACGACAAGCGACAACTGTAACAAGTCCATTTCAGAGTCGGTAAAAGCAAATTAGAGCACAGCATGACAAAAAGCAATCCAACAAGCACGAATACAAGTATCTCTGTCTTTGAGTAGCGCTACTTGATGTATCTTGTAGCTGCTGTAGCTGAATGTGTTGTGCGTATAATTATTAAGTGCGAGAGTGTGTATCTGAGTGTCTGTGTGAGTGTATGTGTGCACTCGTACTATGTATAATAACCAAGCCAATTTCGGCTTTATCATAAGCGAAAACAAGTTTCCATTGCGGCCAAAATGCAGTCGTGTGGCTTCCGTGCTCCGCTGCTAAAATGTTATTTTAATTGAATCATTTTAGCTATAAAATCATACACACACACACACACACACACACACATATGTATGCATGCGCCATTGCTTTCGAAAAGAGATAAAAATATGCATAAGCACATAAATGCGAGTGGCCTGTACATATATATATATATATATATATATTTGTATGTATGTATGTATGTATGTATGTATGTGTGTGTATGTGTGTTGTCTGCCAGTCAGACATCAAATTGAATAAACGCGGTCCATTACTCTTCCAGTGATTTTGCCAAATGACTTCATTTCATATCAATTAAGTTTATTGGGCCGGTGTGTAGCTGTATCTGTATCTGTATCTGTAGCTGTATTTGTGTATGTGCCAATGCAAGATTGTGTGTTTGTTTGCGTTTTTTATTGTAGCGGCATGGTCATATAAAAATAAAAAAACGCACGCCAAACACACTCATACTATGGAATGGAAAGCACACTCGTATTGCCCTGCCTTTGCCCATGGAACGAACCTGAACCTGATTCATGCGCTTAATTGCTTTGGAGCGTGCGACTCGGTCTCCCTCTCGATCCCCCTCTCCGTCGTTCTCTCTCTCTCCCTGTCTCTCTCTCACACTCTCCTTCTCTGCCTCTTGGGCAGCGTTGTTGACGACGCTGCCACAGCAGAGCAACAAAAAGGTATGAAATCGAATTGTGTGCACAAAAGTTATAAATGTTGCCAACCTACAGCGTGCAGCGACGGCTTTTTTTAATAAAAATGACAACCACAATTTTTGACACAGGCCGAACAAAAAATGAAGCACAAATCCCATCGAAGTAAAATACGCTGTATTGTAGATCTGGAACGCGTCAATATGGAGCTGCCTGCCACTCGCTCAAATGGGACACACAAATGAAATGGCGCACGAGAAATTGAAAAATACCTGAATGGCATCAAAATAGTATTTCAAGTTTTGATGATGTGATGTGGAAAACGATCGGCAGTAACAGAAACAAATGAGAGCTATAAAGACTATTAACGGTTAACTGAGTAACAGCATCTTTGATGTAAACACCGTTTAAGCTACTGTGTTGTTTGTACATCTGTGCATACATTAACCAATTTTCAAATGTTGCTTCAAAGTTTATGGCCAACAAAGAAAAAAAAGATATAAAACTTCTTTTAGCCACCCACTTGCTTAACTTAATATCATATAACAGGTCTTTAATAATTAGTAGTTCGTTTGACTAGGTTATCCGACAGCATTAGAAGCTATTGTTAAGCTGATGGTACAAGGTTTATGGCCCACTAAGTAAACACTTAAAACATTTTGACATCTTATCAACATATTTGACTGCCCAGCCCACATTTATAACCCAATTTAGTGACCCAAAAATGCAATTAAGTTTCGCTCGATAAAAATAGGAATTTTATGTGATTTTTTTATCAGGAAGTCAAACACCCACCCGTCCCCCTTTATACAAGCAGAGCGGGCAATCAATCTTAGATATTGTCGCTCGTTAGTTGCCTGCTTGCTGATAACTGATAAGAAACGACACCGCAATTAGATAGCTGTATCGAAGATAAGCGAAACCGTTTTTAATGAGTCCACCCGGGCCGCTCATAAAAGACAGCGGCACAAATTGCGCACCAAGTTTCCAGAGAAATTTCATTTATGACTTGTTAATTAGTTGAGCAAACAAACAATCAAGCATAAATGCTGCAGCGAACGTTGCTTTCAAACAGCGCGCCCAACTGCCATTTCTCAACACTTCACAGTCCACTGCGCCGCTTGTCAACACTGCTCAGCTTAGCGGCCAGCTGAGCGCCAACAGCTGATCGTCGTCGGCAGAATTTCGCGCACGTTGTTGCCAAGAAATGCGTGCGAAGTGGCGGCGGCTCCGTTGTAACAAAATAAACAATGTGAATAATTCGAATTAGTGTATCGTAGCAACCGATGCATTTAACGGTGCTTGTTGACGTCTCTCGTTTTACATTTTCGTTTTACAGCGCGCATAAATCAAGTGTAAATCCAGCTGGCAACAACTCGAAAATCGAACGAAATTCATTCTCGAATAATCCGCAATGAGCTTCGATTTGGACACAAAGTCGATCTGCGCCGATCTGGAGAGCGCCGATCATCGCAAGCGCGGTAACACATTGTTGAAACTCCGTGAACTGTGCGAGCAGGCGCCAGATACCGTTAGCACTGACGCTATTGCCGCCGAGTTCGATGAACTGTACCTGCATCTGCTGAAGTGCTATGGCGATCGGTTCGAGAGCGTGCGGGATCGCGCCGTGTTGGCTGTAAGCGCATTCCTGGAACGCCTGCCGCCCCTGGACTTCCACCTGCTGAACGTGGTGTCGACGCTGGCCGAGCGCATGGGTCAGACGGAGACGGTGGAGCCCAGCGAGGAAATACGCCTGCTGTACATCGGGCAGCTGCATTTGATGTTGCGCAAATATGCGCTCATGGGCAATGTGGGTGTATTCCGTGAGTGCTATCCAGAAGTGGTCAAGGTACTAATTAAGTCCATCAAAGACGCGTATGCGGCAGTGCAGCGCGAAGGCTGCGCCACGGTGGTGCAGCTGTCGCGCGTGGCGGACACCATGGAGCTGCGTCCGTATACAGATTCACTAGTTGTTGCCCTGTACGGAATGCTGAATCACAGACACTCGGCGGCACGCATTTCAGCCGTGGAGGCCATTGGCCGGGTGAGCTTACACCTGAACGCCAGTGGTGAGGGAATGCGCCGGCTGCTGGCGGAGGTCTCGCCACTGCTAATGGACACGATGCCGTTGGTGCGTCGCGAGTGCGGTCAAATGGGCGTACTGATGCTGCTCGAGCTGCCGGATCGATATTCGTTTTTTGAGCGTATCCTCCCGTTGGTGTTGTGCTGCCTTAAGGATGACTCGCCAGAGGTTGTGTCCCACATACGTCCGCTCTGGGAGCAGTGCGGCAGGCTGTATTACGACGAAAACGAGGCGGAGCTGTCGCAACAGGAGATATGTGATCCACCCGTGGAAAACTATCCGCCCGGTGTCCAGCGTCCAACAATCGGCTGTCGCGGCTTGGTGCAGCGTTCACTGCGTCTGCTGCAGCTCATCACGCGCGAGACCAGCGACTGGAAGGACAATGTGCGCCTCCACTCGCTGAAGCTTCTCTATCAGTTCGTGCTGCACGCGGAGGCCGCAATGACGGCCAAGTTCTTTGAGGCATATCCACATGTCTCGCATGCCTGCTGCGACAGCGAGGCGGAGGTCGCAGCAGAGGCCAAGAAGGTGGCAGATCTGATGGGTCGACTATTGTGCTATGCGGCATGGATCAATCATGGCTTCGATGGGCTGGAACGCAACGCACGCGAATCTTTTCTTAAGTGCTTCTACTACATGTTCACTGCCTCCTTGGGCGGCACCTACGAGCATCTGCAGCGGCTGTCCAAGCTGTTGAGGAGCTCGGACTATTCGCATACACTGAAACCTGGCTTCCAAGTGTACATATTGAAAATGCTGGAGACCGTGTTGGACAAGTCCAGTAAGGTAACAGCATCAATGGAGGAGTTAAAAGAGCTGTATGTTAACGTTTACGTGACGGCCATGAAGGTAATGGCCTTGTCCTACTCCCTAAACAACGAAGACACCGAAGATGTAAATCGAGGTCAAGTTATTATAAAGCGTCTTGTTCAGCTGGAGGAGACAACTGTGGCAGAGCTGCACGAGCGTTGGTTCTCCCTAGTGCTGCTTGATGTGGAGAATCTAGATGCGGCGCTCGACGAAAATGCAGAGCCTGTGCTGCTGATGTACGGCCTCATCCACCTGGCCCAAATTCGATCCACTTATCTGCCGCAGCTCATCGAGAAAATCAAAATCATTTTTAAACACTGCTGCGACACGGCGCAGGTGCGAATATTTAGCATAATTTCAATAGCTGCTCTGTCCTGGTCGGAAACTGTTCGCGTGGAACGAGAGCAGAGCACGCAGTTGCTGAGCAACTTTATCAGCGAAATTGTGGAACCCCATTTAGTCTGGAAGGCTGGCGCCCACGGCGAGGCCATGCGATCCATGGCGATGGCCACGCTCTGTGCAATAGCACAAGGGGCCAAGGAGGCGGCGCAAGAAGTGCTGCCCTCGGTAGCCAAGCACATGCCCAGCTTGCTGGAAGACCGCAATGTGACCACTCGCCATTATGCCATTAAGTCCATGTGCTACTTTCAAGGTATGTCTGTGGAGGAGCTCAAGCCGCTGGCCTATGCAACTATGCAGCGCATGGATGATCCTTCCGCCGGCATTCGCGTTATAGCGGCTACAGCGGTGGGCAAGTTAAGTCCCATATTTAAGAGCGAGGGCGAGAAGGGGGAACTGGAGCACGAGCGCGAGGTGTGGGACGCCTTCATCAAGCGCGCCATGGATATCTTGCTGCTCTACCATGAGAGTCCCGAGAAGGAGATGCAAGCTGCTGCACAAAAATCGCTGATCAAGCTGGCCAAATGCCATCCTGCCTCCTGGGAGGATCGTTACCAGCGCGCCTTGGGTATGGCAAGGCGCAAGGAAGATTTGGTCGATCTCTACGCCAAAATGAAGCTTGAAGATGCGGAGGTGAAAACGGAAACGGAAACCGATTAAAGACAACTTACAAATACTCGCCTTCATTTAAATTAGTTTTTAGTGGTCTGGCAATTTTCTATAGAATTTCGATTTGTGGCCTGTTATTGCGTTCCCATTTGCCCGTTTTCGTTAATTGGCCGATCTGTCGGATTCTGAGTAGGAAATTATTGTAAACACACTCGCGAAATGTGCAGTTGCGACTGATGGAATTGCATTTGGCATTTGGCATTTGGCATTTAGCATTTAGCATTATGCATTATGGATTATGCATTAAAGCGTTTACAAACCTCAAAATTTGTTTTGTTTATTTTGCCACGGCTAAAAATTTTGTTTGATGAATTCGCTTGATGAATTGTGGGTAGCACGCGGCGGCGTGCCGGCCGGCCGGAAGAAATTGTTATTGCAGGCGGCGCATATTGCATCTTAAAGCACAAATAAATCTAAATTGGGGTTAACTGCTGAAAACATATACATACATATGTACGTGAACAGTCATCATAAATACGAATTTATATGTATACATTTATACAAGAGCAAAAAAATTATTTAATGACTGCAAGAATATAAAAATGTAAAAGCAACCGGATAAAAAATATGGGATAAATTAAAGGCTAGATTAAAATTTGATCCATAAAAAAGAATAAAAATATATCTTGTAATTAACAATGGATTTTTAATTAAATGATTTTCCATCCTTCAATATCAATTCACCATTTTTCAGCTCTTTTTTAATACTCGCAAAGCATACAGTTTGGTATTTAAAACTCACATCAGTTATTTAATTTTATTCAATTCAAGGACAGAAAAAAATGATATCAAATTCATATTTATATTCATATATGGACGGTTAGACAAGGACGACAAGGACTTCCTTTTTTAAATACTATTTTTAGCATTAAGCTATTAAATGTCGACAGGCATATGTTGTTTATTCAAAATTGTTTTACATTTCACTGAATAGGAATTGTTTAATCAAATTGAAATTTTGATAAAGTGCAATAAATTGAAGTGATGTAATAAATAAGCATAGAAAGTAGAAGTATAAAATATATTTGCCACGGTTCAATCTGGCTCGACGATTCAAATGCAGCGAAAACGTTGCATAATTTTGTGCGCCGCAGTTTCGATTAGAATTGAAGCCAGATTTGATTGGGTTGGGCTTAGCGTATGAGCAATGTTGACCCAGATTAGTTTGACTGACAGCTCTGTTGCCAAACTAATTTGTCGCAGTTTGGTGCAACAAAGTTTGCACATAATATTAAAACAATTTGTCTAATTAAGCAAAACGTACAAGTTTCTAATTAAAATACACACAAAAAAGCGACAGGCAGCCAGACAGACAGACGAACAGACTGACTGTAACAGCCGCCCCACTCTGCGCCCAACAGTGCCACGCCCACCGACCCTCCACACAGCTGGCGCCATTTGAAATGACGTAAAGGCGCGCAACACACACACACACACACTCACACTGATGGAAATTTTATGTGCGCTTAATTGCCAGCGAATGAGCGCAGCTCTTTGTGAGTGTGTGTGTTTGTGTGTGTGCGCGAAGGCAAACACATCTAAATGACTAACTGTAAATAAATTGAAAGCCCCAAACATATCCTTAGCGTTATCCCGACTGGCTTGATGCCCACTTAATTAATTGCATTTGGCTCTGGCCAGGGTAATTAAAAAAATAATTTTTTTAAAAATTCGTAGAGCCCCAGAAAAAAATGACACATAAGTGAAAAGAAATTATTGTCTGAATATAAGCGAAAGAAATATAAGTTAATAATGTTGGTGGAGCTTGGACTTCAATGTTGGTGGATAATCGTTATTGCGATACTAGTAAAGCTCATTAAACTAATTATGCCGCACTCAAACTTCAAAGACAGGGCATAAAGTGAGGCGCAATCCGCAAGCAAGAGCATCAAAAAAAGAGAGAGAGAGAGAGAGGGAAGATGCTTAAAGAGAAAGAGAAAGAGAAAGATTGCAAATGTCGGTGCGGGTAGCATCTACGGGCATTCGGGGTTTAATTAATCCTTTTCAAGCGACTCAACAGAGACTCACAGACACAAACACAGAGAAAGTCTGTATAAGGAATGCGCACAGCAAATAAACAGTTATAAATGCGAGGCAGTGACTGAGCATGAGACTGAGGCAGCACGAAATTAAAGACAGACAGTGGAAAGGAAGAAGATGACTTCATTGTCGGCGTCCTTGGTGGCGCACAAATTAATGCTACATTCAATGCCATTTTCAAATGATGTTGAGTGCCGCCGACCCCAAAAAACAAAAAAAAAAGAGTGGGGCGAGGATGCACACAGTTGGCCCACTCGACTAGTCTGACTTTTCCAGCAATTGAATTTCTATGGCAAGCACTCTACTACAGTCTGCCACTGGGCAAACATGACCTTAATGCTCTGCAGTTTAGTAGATGGAGCAATTATTTATCATTAATGAGAGACTTCAATATGCACCTTATGCCAGCAGTGTATTTTATTTTTATTCGCTTTTTTGCAATTTGTAAATTACTTTTATGGCATTCCGAAACTTACTTAAATTTAATTTTAGCTCTTTTCATTTGAAGTCAAAGTCAACTGTGTTATTTTTACACTTGGCTGACGAAACATAAAAATGTTGTCAAAAAATGACCCATTTGTGTGAAAAATTCCATAAAACTAATTCGGTCAGTCGAAAAATTGGCATGATCTTTTAGCCGGTTGCTTTGAATGTGTCCTGTTAGGCAACCAGCTGGAAATTGTGTAATAGGAGACCAAGGACATGCAGCCAGTCAGCCAGCAGCAGCGGCAGCAGCAGCGGCAACAGCGGCAACCCCCTCATCAACATCACTAATTGAGATGCTTTCATGGTGGCCAGGTTGAGGCTGCCGTTGAAAACAGTTTTAACAAGCAGCATCCTTTGCATCCTTCAGCCTGTCTCCTGTTTTAACATTTTTAAATTGCGGCCGTCAACTCCACCGGCTGCCAACTTCTGTTGGCTTTGCTGTTTTAGCTTATTTAAATACCCTCATTTCATTATGCAACAGCTATTCACGTTTAACTAAAATTGTACAACATAACGATTAATTTGCCGTCGCCGTTGCCGTCGCAACACTCGCAGAGCAAATTTATATGTGATAGCAAATGAAAGTGGATGCGAATGATGAGCAATGAGTGATGAACGATGAACGATGAACGATGAACGATGAACGATGAACGATGAACGTTGAACGTTAATTAAATACCCACCTCATTCTTTAGCCTGGCCAAAAGTTTGAGTGGTGCTCTTAGCAATTAGAGAGCAGCAGCTACCCCACTGATAAAACGAGCAACCCACCACCGCCCAGCAACTGTTCCATTGTCCTCGATGTCCTCGTTGTCCTCGTTGCCCTCACTGTCGTTGTTGTTGTTGTCATCGTTACCAGGTTTAGGTTCAGCTCGAGACTCCACTGAATATAGCCGAAGGGCTGGACGTTCGCTTCATTTGCCATGGCGCCGCTTAGTTCCACTTAAATGCTTAATTATAATTGAGTTCCCTGTGCAGAATGAAAGTACGTGAAACTGTCTTCGTTTCTGGGCTGGCTTTTGCAGCGGAAACATCCTGGCATTCAGCACTTGAATTAAATACAAATAATCTTTTGACTCGTTTTCCTCCACTCCTTCTCCTTCTCCCTCTCCTTCTCCACTCCCGACCTTTATGCTAAAAGGGTTTGAGCCGCGTAGCTCGTTTGGCTCTGTTTTAATTACGTCTTAATGTCGACAAATAAGTGTAGTCCGCTGCCCTCCGCCTCCACAAGCGAACCCGGCTAACGAAATGAAGTTCAATGCTCGAACGCGGTGCGTATCAATTCAGCGTTAATTGCTTCTCTGCTCCAAATTGTGCCAAAGTCGGTGCAGTTAATGTGAAAGTTAAGTGCCGACCAAGTCAGCAAAGAGACGGGGCCCGGTCCCAGACCCAGACCCGGACCCGGACCCGGCGCACAGCCAAAGCGGATAAACTGTGAAGGCGCGAAAGCCATTTTGGCAACGTTTTTATTGATTTTTGCACGTAACACGGCCTGAGGCGCTCAGAAGAGAATGGGAACTGAAATCCCTCAAAACGATGACAGTGGGCCAAGCAGACTTACTTTCAAGTAAAAACATAAATGCACGAATAATTGCAGAATTGTAAAAAAAAATATTTTATATTAAAAGAAGTTATATTTGAATACGTAAAAAACATAAAAATTAAATTAAATATAATATTCTATTTTTTTAAATATATTTTTATGCATACAATCAGTCCTATCATTCTATATGGGAATTAATGGGATTTGATTGCATTCATTATGAACCGTTGCCTACTTTTCAGAAAACTCACATTTTGAAATTTCGTTCGTCTTGCGCGGCTTGAACCACTGTGCGGTACGAGATTGTTGGCAAATTATGTTTAATTATGAGAGTTTGCCAGACAATGACGAAAACGAAAACGAGAATCGACTCCGACTCGGGGCTGACTCTGACACAGACTCTGACATTGTAACTGGCTAAACGATGGCTGGGAGCACAAGAGCCAAAGGAGCACGAGGCATGCGGCAAGGAGCCGACGAGTGCCACTTACTGGCCCACTGGCTGACTGGCGGACTGGCTGACAGTCTCACTGTTTGGCTCGCTGACTGGCTGGCTATGTATCATTATTATGATGCCTGCAAGTGTTTATTTTTGGCTGCCGGGAGCAACATTTTTTCTTCTTTATTTTCTTTTATTTATTTTTTTTTTTTGTTAATGTGGCTGTTAACGTTGTCAGAGTCGCTCGGAGTACAGTTGTTGGAGTGCTGGACGGTCGATGGGGCTGAGGTTGAGCGATGGCAGCTGCGTTGGCATTAATTAAGCATGTTTGACTGTGAATGTCAACAGCAGAAAATGCTACTCTCTTTCTTCTTCACTATATGGGTGTGCAAGTGTGAGTCTGTTTATGTATGTGTGTGCGTTGACAGACGGACAGCTACAAAGGAGCGCGTAACAGTCTGACAGGCTACTCGCCGTGCACCACGTAATTAAGTGACGCAAGTCAATTTATTTTGCAATTAATCATTAATTTATGCGTACGAAAGTATAATTGACTCATATTTCAGCCCACAAGCTCGAAAAGAGAGAGAGAGAGAGAGAGAGAGAGAGAGAGAAAGCGTCCACTCTCCCCATTCTCCGCTGTTATCGTATTTCGATTGTGTGTAATTGCAAATGCGATTGATGTCTTATTGCGGCCAGATATCTCCTAATTACATTTTTAGATACTGCGCACTCCCCCAACTAATTCCGAATGCGCATTTGCTGCCCGCGATTAAGTAATATGTTGACTATACTCGTGGAGCATTGACTGAAGCGAACGTCTTATCAATGGGTATTACGTGTGGGGCATGAACTTTTGATTCAGGCTGAAGTACGCACTGAACGCTATTTATGCGCTTGAAATGTTCACATTGCAATAATTAATGACTATTTTCTATATTCTATAATTCCCACGCCAATTAGAGAGCTACAAAATAACTGAGCGACAAAGCAATCCAGCTAAAGTTCGGGCTTTCGACTAACTAATCAATTCATTTACAATCTGTAGCTCTAGTACATCAGTTATTAAAAGTGCCTGAGTGTTTATTGTAGTATTTCATAAAAAATACCTGACCGGCCAGAATAAAGTGACTTGTGAGTCTTTGTGAAAATAATATTGCTTTACTTATTTAAAAGCCTTACCTTAAAATAATATGTATTTCTCGCCGATTAATTTCCACTTAAACTTTGGACCAACCAGTTTTTTACTGTGTTATGTTTTGTTTTGTGCATCAACTTTTTGTTAAAAAGCTTTCGCAATATCAAGCATATCATATCATATCACATGAAACCCCAGTGAATTAAATAACTGTCGTAAAGTGTGATACGAGCTATTTTAAATGCAAGCAGTGAATTAAATAAATAACAAATTAAAAATAAAAAATACGTCCACAATATGTTCTCGTGTAGTTATAATTATACCCTAGCAAATATTGAGCATATGTGTGTGTCTGTTGATATTTTCAAAAAATAATTGTGCTCATATGAATTGTGAAAGTGAATTTCTAAAAGTTATAGATTTTGTGAGTAGTTTATATTATTAACTTTATCTTAAATATGATTCATATATTTAAACTATGTAATAAGTGGAGTCAAGGATATATTGTTTTGTCTGTTATTCCTCGATATCGGAAATTTTTAATTTATATATTTAGACACTTGTATGAAATCATGGAATATATAATTAAATTTGTATATTAAATATAAAATACACTTTTTAAGACACGCACATATTTTATTAAATATCTGATTTATTTTTTTGTACCTAGTAGAGTCAACGATCTACTGGTTTGACAGTTATTCCTCGATATCGGAAATTTTAAATTTATATATTTAGACACTTGTGGATTCGTTTGTTCAGTATTCACAGTGTGCTTTCTAGTCGGTCAGTCCCGAAATCATGGAATATATAATTGATTTTGTATATTAAATATAAAATACACTTTTTAAGACATGCACTTTACAGTCGTGCATATTTTATACAATTTTTGATTTTTTTCTGTCAACCGATTGATTGATGGCTCGAAGAGCAGCCGGCATAAATAAGTGATGGCACATGTGCATAATGCATTAATTTCAATTTGTATTTATTTTATAATTTGGAGCAAGTCGAGTGGCGACTTTAATGGCTCAAGCTAAATATAATTAAATACCAATTAGCTACACGCTAAAAGGTCAAATAAAAATATCTTAGTCTATTAACCTATGACATATTTCCATTTAGAATTGTTTTCTATACACTTGAATTGTGGTCTTAGCCCTAAATACTATATATCTACCCGATATTATTTAAGGCAATTTTTAAATAATACCTGAATTTTATAATTTATTTTCATTATGTGAGTTCTGAGTTTGGATCATTGGTATTTTAATATACTAGCTTATTAGAACTTTTCTCTTGCTCTTTTACGTATTTTGGTTGACTCAAATATCCCTCAACCCAGCCACAAATGGATGGTTGATGAGGAATGCGTGTTACTAAGGGCCGCCAGTGTATCAAATCACATCAAATTATGCTGATGACATTGGAATTTTTGGGACCCCTTGTGTTGTTTTGCTAGCTGGTGGCCACTTTCATTGCTGTTGCTGTTGCTGTTGCCAAAGCCGTTGCCGAAGCCGTTGCCGTCGCACTCATTTAAAATATCATCAATCATAGCCAGTTAGTTAATTGCGGCCAATTGTGTACGTGTGTGCGTACGCATATATCTGTGTGCGTTTGTGTGTGTGCCCATAAAGGCGAGCCAAATTAATGGCCAGGCAAAGAGAAGTGAAAGAAAAACGAAAACATTTAAAAATTGCTAGCGCAAATTAAAAATAAAGCTTAAGCACGCCAACTTTGGCCAGGCCAACAGGCCAACTGACCCAAAGTGGCCGCCAGCAGAGTTCAAGTGAAATAAGCCATGACAAAGCGGCGCACCTCCCGCAGCACTCCTCCCCCCTTAAGAAAGAGACCCCCAGACAAGAGTCGCAGGGGCAAAGCAAATTTTTTGGGACTAAGTAAAAGTTGCCTCAAAGTTTGCACTTGTTTTCAAAGCACTTCACGGCGAGTCACAAAATCAAAAAGTTGCTCGCAAATCTATGAAAAATTATGGCAGGAAGCAATTCCAGCGGAAATAAGGCAGCCAGTACTTCCGCCTCTGACAAATAGAAGCACATTGGTGCTTACATAATTAGCTCACATTTGCACTCATTACACATACATATCTCTGCTAATGAGCCGCACTTTTCGATGGGCTAGTTGCTCAACAGTTGGCCTTATCACGCCGTCCGCTGTCAGTTCTATTTAGCACGCATCATTACATGCAACCTTTTCAATTTGGATTTGGATGGCAATCTCAATCCTCAATCCTCAATCCTCAGTCCTCAACCCTCAACCCTGAATCCGCAACCCCAAGCCTCAAGCCCCAACCTTTACACTGAAGGACAATAAACTGCGTTGCGTTGAACGAAACTCGTAACAAAAATAGCTTCAAAATTGCGTAGCATTTATAATCTGTCTTTGATTTATATAACGATTTCCGTTTAAAGATTTGCCAGCTACAAAAATGTTGCTGGCTGACGTGGCTGACGTTTATCCCCTACCCAGCCTGCTCCCCTCCTTAAATCCGGGCAGCTTTATGTGCTGACTTGACAATAATAGCACACACAAATACAAACACACACACACACATATATATATGTATGTATATGTAGAGAGGGATTGAAAGGACGTGCTGCTGGCACTTGCTGAGTTTGGCTGCCTGCTCGTGGCAGCACAATGACATGAATTCAATATAATAAATAAAATATAATGCTGTCAATAAAAATAAGTAAATACTTACAACTCTCAACGAGGGCTGTTCGAGCAACTCATTGCATACTTCAAAGCAATCTATGTTACGATAATTTATTAAATTAGAAATTACATTTCAACAACTCTATTTTTATTTGATTGTTTATATTAATAATCGTATGTGTTGACTAATAATATAAGAAATAATACAACAAATATATATATAATTTATTTATATATAACACTTCTAATAACAATTAAGACGCATGGGAAGTCTTGGAGAATAAATAAACAGGGTATTTGTATGAACACCGAGATATTTATCCAATAATTACGTTTATTTTAAATGTAAATGATCTTGCGGTAAGCTGCGATAAACATTATTACGCCATTAGAAGTTATTAAAATCACAAAATTTTATAAACAGTTAACACAACATTAATTATTAATTTAGTAGATATTAAAGTTGGAATCTGCAGCACAGTTTAATATCTAATGACTTTTTTTTAACAATAGTTGCTTGTTTTGTGCTTTACTTTCTGTTACTTAATTTATTGTGCTTTTAAGTTTTAAATTCTGGCTTGATGGTAAAGCTATTCGGTAGGTTTCAATCGACCCTCGTTACATGTGAGACAGCAATAGCATAAGCAGTCGCTGCTTAAAACATCGATTGGCTGAACTTCGAGGCAAAAGCTTAAATACTTCAACCAAAACAGCTTCATAATGTTTGTGTGCGCATCAGATTTGGTCATACCTCGTGTGTATATATATGTGTGTGTGTGTGTGTTTGTGTGTGTGTGTGTGTTTGGACAAGCAGTAAGCATATCTTAAATGCTGGCAGCTAGAACAGCTTCAGCTGTAGCTCTAGAAGACGTTACGACAAAGAGCATTGCTTGAAGAGGAGCAAGTGCAGCCGCCTGGAAAGCGACGCAGGAGCGCGTGTGTTATCCCTGTCAACTGCGTATGCAACGCAGCTTACATTATGCAGGCTGTAGGGAATTTGTGAATCACGTGGCTAACCAGTCTAACCAGAATTCAATTCAATTCAATTGAGCCTTAAACGAGTATAAAGCACTTCACTTTTACTTTTGCGGGGTCTTAAACACTGTTTGTTGACCAAATTTACATATTTACTGTAAATTACTTTTAGATAATTCATGCCATCCATGACAAGTTTATTCACTCACGGTTGAAGTTGAATTAAATGTTATTTTTGAACAGCTGCTGCTTCACCTGCAACATCCACACACCCCCTGACACACACACACACGTGCGTTACAATGTTGCACTTATTTGGAGCGCTTATGATTTATTTATGCATCCAAGTGGGGATACCGTTAGCAGGGGCAACGCAATTTTCTAGTGTTCAGCTCTTGTTTACTTTCCGGGGCCATTGGAAACAAAATAAAATGTAAAAATGTAAAACTCAACTTGGCTTGGCACAAACTACTCGACAAACAACGACGCACTCGGCTAGACCGGCGTTAAAGTCAAAAGTGAAATGCAACACACAAAATGAAATCAAAGTGAAAAGTATAAAAGTATAAAAGTGCAAAGCAAAAGGCAAAGTGAAAAATAAATATGTAAGATACCAATGCAAAGGACTTGTTTTTTCCAGTCTGTGCTCAGTGTGCCATTGGCTTTGATCGAGTTGCCAGTGCTAAGTTTTCAACTTTTACTTTAAACTAATTCAATTTTCACTTGTGTCGGTCACAAAGCTAAACCAATTTGCAATCGAAATATAAATATATATGTGTATATATCTTTAGAAAGGGAGATTTTATATATATCTATATATATCTATATATATATAGCCTAAGCAACAGTTTCGAAAATATAATCTTACAACTTACAAAAGTTGCTCAGTTTGTTGCATGTAAGTATAAAACAAGTAATTTTGTCTAGAAAATGAAAACGATTAAAACAAACAGGCAACAATGCGGCAAGGCATGCGGAGACGCAAGTCACAAAACTCTGCGCATGACACAGGTAAATTCATTAAAGTTGCCAACGAAACACGCATACGTACATATTTATGTATACATATACACACACACACACACAATATATATATATATGTATGTATGTATATGTATGTATGTAAGTGCGCGCATAGTTGCCAAGACTGTCGAACGCATGAATATCCTGTGGCTGTGGCTGCGGCAGCTTCTGTGTGTGGCACATCAATTTAATTAGCGAGCACATAACTCTATAAAATATTCAAGCAATTTCAAAGCTGCTGTGCTGGACGACCATTTTTCCCCCGAGACAGCCCGGCAGCAGTAGTGGCTGCCTGCGACTACTGCTATTGGGGGTGTGGCAGCAGCTGGGGCGCTTAAAAAATGGTTCCACAGCATTATCGTCGTCTTCATTAACACCCCATCAAAAGCATTTAAAGCCAAACCAGTTTTAAGAAACTTCAGCATCTCATTGTTCAGCTTGGGTCGTCTGGCTGGAGCCAAAATAACGTAAATATGAATGACAAATTACACAATTTAACAGCCAGATTGACAACAATACACAAACACACACACACACACACACCTCAATAGAAAGACAGAAAGAGAGAGAGAGAGAGAGAGAGAGAGAGAGGGAGAGAAAGGGAAATCATAAATGCCAGTCTGCTACAACAAAAAACGTAGCTTGGGCACATTGAATTATGCTGACAACGCAAAATGGCTTAAAGAAGGGCAAAGTGGTAGCTAGTCAGCCACGTTTAACGTCAAGCTAAAGCACACACACACACACACAGACACACACACACACACACACACATACAGCTAAAAAGGCAGAACGCAGCAAAAGCTGAAGAGCAAAGCGAAGTACGGATCACGGGAACGGGCGGGTGACACCGTGGACGATGATGAGCTGGGTGCAGAGCCTCGGGACAAATTATGCACAGACAGAAGCAGTAGCTGGGGTCAGGATGAGCATTCGACAGTAGCTTGTTAAAATACCAGCAAGTAGCAGGCCACCCACACACAGAGTGCGGAATGTGAGCTAAAGTCAATGCAATAAAACGAAAACGGAACGAAACGAAATGAAATGAAATGAAATGAAATAAAATGAAGTACAAATGTTCGGCTACTACAAACTGAAACGGGCTGAGCACGAGCCAAAGCCTCAAGGATAATAATGGAGGCGAAAAGAGTTTCCTACACAAACATAACGCTACATATGCAACTTTGTCAGTGTGTGTCTTTGTGTGTGTGTGCCTTTGCCTGCGACAGGCCAGCAAAACTTAAATGCCATTAGTTGCTGCCGCTTAGGACCTCGTCTATGTCCTCATGCTCTGCCGCTTCCTCACGCCCCGCCACGTGCGGGTAGAAAAAGCAAAAGCGTGCCAGGTGACTGGCACACACACACACGCACACACACACACACTCACACATACAGTTTAGGTAACACACTAAGCCACTGTACGTGCCACAGCAATGTCTCTCGCTCACTAGCATTCAGTCACTCGTGCTTGCTTCCTCGCTCTATCGCAACCATCGTCATCATCATCGTCATCGTCATCGTCGTCATCGTCATCGTCAACGTGGGGCCAGGCAATTGAAATAACTTCTTCCGCTTGCCTGCCTTGCTTCCGCTGCTTGAATATGTCCACCCTAAAATCATGCCAATGCTGCACAGCCCTCCACCCGCCCACGTAACCTTTTGAGAAGCTCAACAGACTTCAATTGCCGTTGCTTTTTTGTCCTTTATTTCGTTAGGCTGTAGTAAGTGATTTTGCACGACCTTAGCAACATGCTGCCGGGCAACATGTTGCGCAACTCGCAATGTTGAGAGCGAAGTGTGCTCAATTTGCACTCTCTCCGTGTTTGTTTGGCTGTGTGTGCCGACTGCGACTCTGAGTGTGAGTGTGAGTGTGGGTAAGTGTGGGGTAGGAAAAGGTTAGTCCTTTTATGTGTCATCCCCATTGTTGTAGTTGCTGTTGTTGTTGTTGGCAATAAAATACATTTAAGCACGCATTACGTTATACGTTATTGAGCGCGCGCTGCTTGAAACTGACATTTGGACGGCGATTGTGTGTGCGTGTGCGTGTGCGTGTATGTGAGCGATTGAGCGAGTGTGTGTTGAGTATAAGTGGTTGTGTGTGGGTATGACTTTGCACTTTGTATTAATTTAAATTGCTTTTGGGATTGTCAACTGTAAAATATGACACATAACGACGGCATTTAAGTGGCATGCAAAATTGTTGGCAACAAATTAACTACAGATTTTGATCCCTAAGTTTGTTTGTCTGAAGTGATAGAATTATTATTATTCGCATAAATAGTAGTAGATTATATATCGCATATACATATACATATACATGTACCGCACACTAAAGATAAATTTAAGACCCTTTTTTGTACTTGAAATTGGGTTTGTACGTTTTATAGTCGGTTACGGTGCGTGGCTTTTGCCGTTTGTTAAATTAAGTTAAATTGTGTCACACTCAAATGTTGTGCCATAAATTCATGCAACACTCGCAGCAGTCACACAAAAGTGTACACAAGGCTGCGCAAAGCGTAACCCCTGGCCTTGCCGAACTTATGTGACTGCCAGCCGGCCTGGTTGACTGCCTGGTTGAATCCTTTTCGAGGCTACGCCTGTTGTTGGGGACTCTCCCAGCATTTTGTTATGCAAATCACAACGCAGTGCGCCAGGAAATGGTAAATGGCGGCCGAGCGTCGACAGACACACAAACAAATACTGTTCGGTTCGGTTCGGTTCGGTTTGGTTGGGTTTGGTTTGGTGGGAAGATGAAGGTCGGGCGTGTTGCGGGCTAAATAAGTTGGACTACATTCCGCACAGACGGCAGTAAATGGTAGACCATTCTCTTCTGTATTTTATTGCATTTGCTGGGGCTGTGGGGCAAAAAAGTTGAAGGTTAGCGCCAACGGCAAAAACCATTAACAAGTTGACAACAAATGCGCAGCTGTTTGGCTAATTTGGTTTGCCCATTTAACACGCATATTTCCCTTTTGTATATTCCAGCCACCACGCCCACTTAAAAGCCAATTATCTGCGCCCTAAATGATGCCCGAGACTGAACGCGACTCGTTGGTGGCAGCAGAAATGATCAGCGGCGCCTTGGCGCATGGTTATGGCATAGTCAAAGACAAACAGCAACAACATCAGCAGCATCAGCAACACTCGCAGCATCAGCAGCATCAGCAGCATCAGCAACAGCATCAGCAACAGCAACAGCAGCAGCAACAGCAGCAACAATTACAACAACAGCAGCTGCAGTCGGAATCAGCCACCGCTTACAACATGGCCATTAACTCCTATGTCTACAGCAGCTCATTGACAATACCGCCATCGGCGGCATCAATGGTCAGTCCCAGCAGCAAGGAGAAGCTGGTGAATATGCTGCGCGTGCGTGACAACAACAATAGCATTGGCAGCAACAGCGCAAGTCCCATATCCGCCGGCAGTTCACCCACAACGTTTCTGCAGAAGCAGCTGGAGGCGCCTCCCAGTCGTCAAGCGGCAACACAGCAACAACAGCAGCTGCAACAGCAGCAACAGCAGCAACATCAGCCACAGCAGCGACGCTCCATGACACCCTTTCCCACCAACATTGCCACGTCCTCATCCAACCATACAGCCAGCTGGCATGCGCATGTCTATGCACGTCCGCCTAATAGACCCACGCCACACTCTATTGCAGACATACTGGGCATGGCCATGGCCGATAAAATAGCGTATGAGGGCGCCGCGGCAGCGGCCGCTGCGGCCGTCTCCACAGTCACCGCCAACAGTTCGGCCACTTCACCAAAGAGCATTCTGCGAAACATTGAGCAGCAGTACGCACAGCAGCCCCAGGAGCAGGAGCAGCGCACACATCGCAGCGCTTCAATGAGCGATGTCAGCGAGGAGGATAGCGCAGTTAACGTCAACTCCACAGCAGCAACACCCATAGCAGCAACTGCAACAGCAACAGCAGCAACTGCAACTGCAACAGCCACAGCAACAGCAGCAGCAGCGGCGGCAGTAGCGGCGGCAGCGGCAGCCACTGCAGCAGCACCGCTCGATCAGCCATTGAATCTGTGTGTGGCCAAAAAGTCGCGGGACAGCAACACCTCCTCACCCATGCCTGCGGCCAGGCAGAACCAACTGTTGGGGAAGACAAGTGCCAAGAAGGGTAAGCGACAAGCCAACAATTTTATTCGTTATACAAAAAATGATTTACTAGTATATGAAATTTTTAAATATACTAAAATTGTTTTTAAATTCAATTAATTACACATATTATTGATGATAATGATATATGATATGATAAATTATCATTTATTATACATTTGCAAGTGTGTGTAGAATTCGGCGATTTTCGGTTTTTTATTTTTAAGTTTTCGTATTGGCGCCGAGCAAATTTATGCAGCAACGCTTGACGAGCCTCCCAATTGAGCGCAGCGCGAAGCTCTCAACACGCTTCAGCGAAGCGTGCGGCGGGTAACGCGGCGTATGCGTGTTATGCCAAATTAAATGATGCCCGACCGTGGCTCAAATGGCTGACAATCGCATTAAGGTCCTACTTTTCGGGAACAACGTTCTAGTATAAAATGTCATTTCATTAATAATGAATGTATATACCACATAAAATGAATAATGGAGAATGCATAATTAAATTATGCCAATTGTAAAATATTCAAAGTTTATAGTTTCGTACTAAAAATTCTTTAATCATGTCATTCAATGACGAATTTAATATGGAGTAACATTTATTGTTATTTTAATATTTCATTGTTTTTACAATAAAACATGGACAGCAATTAAACTGAGTAATGGTCTTGCCTTCAGGCTTGGTTTGTGAACTTGAGCTTCAACATTTGTACGCTACTTGTTTTACATTTTTATGCATGACCAAAGACAAATTAATTAAATACAAATACGATTTAAAACAAGCTATATATGTATGTACATTCAATTTTTCCAAAATTTCTCTTAAGCTTCCATAATTGAGAATTTTTCACAAACTAATTATGCCATTAAAAAAAATCGTGATTCTTGCGCAAAGTTTTCGAATTAATAACAGAAGCTGATTTTATTTATTTGATATTTAATTATTCGACATCATTCACAATTATGAATTATCTAATTGATTTATTGGCATCCGATGCAAAATATGTTGTAAACAGGCCGTAAAGGGAATTTTGTCAGAAATAACAAACTATAAATATGAACGATCTGAACATTAATTAACAGTACATTATTTTGCCAATGTAATAAAGTTCGCAATCTGAATTCGCGCTGCATTAAAACTGTTCAATAGTACAACGGACTGTGGCGACGGGGTCGGAAGATGGAAGGCAATGAAAATAGAAAATTCAATTAGCAATTGGCATACGGCATACGGCATACGGTATACGGCAATAATAAGCAATAACAATCAGCTCGAAATGAGCAAACTTGAGCACAAAATTGTTGGCTGTTGTTTGGCTGTATTGTTGCCGTTAATTGCTCAATGCTGTGTTCGACTTTTATTGTTATTAAAATCACGTACTCGACTTGGCAAAAATAAAATAATAATAATAATACAAAAAGCAAATGCAGCAACAAATGCTTTAGCACTAAGTGCTCATATTCGCATTTCAAATGAATGAATGCCAAGTCTCAGTCTCGATTTGTGATTTGCAACTGTCGTCTGTTAATTTTCGCTTAATTACTTGTTTGCAAGCCCCATAAATGGAAGTGGGCATCGGGCAGTCGGCAGAGGAGAGAGGAGCGTTACGGGGGGATGGGGGTTGCCATTAAAATGTTGTCGCCGACCGGGCCTAATCGAACGACATGGCAATTGCCAATTGGCGAACAAAAGAAAAACAAAACATCAACAACAAAAGCAACAAAAACAACAAAAACAACAATAACAAAGCAACAACACATCTAATCAAACATTTGTGTTACGCTTCTATTGTTTTAAGGTTTTGCTCTTGTTTTCGTTTTGCCGCTTAGTTCCATTGATTTCGTGCCACCGCGGCGCCCTTTGGGCCCCACCCGACACGCCCCTCGTCGCTATCTAGTCGCTATCTAGGGGTGGCTTTAAGTGGCTCGGACTGATGGCTATGTTGAAGGCGACGACGAGAACGGCGGCTGTCAGTCGGCCGCCTAATTAATCACAGTGTCATGCATATGCGATCCGCCATATGAGGCCGTGTGCGGCCCACGCGGCGTATTAGCAATAACAGCGACAGCGACAGCGACAGCAACGACTTCTACGACGAACGTTCGCATTTAACTGTCATTAGATTTCAATTATGCATTGGCAATTGGCGACAACAGCCAGACTCATGCCAGACACGTTTTGGCCCCAGTCAGCCAATAGGTGTAGCTAAAATACATGGCGTTGTTAACACTTGTTTGTTTTTTTTTTTTTTTATTTATTTTATTTTCATTCTTACCCAACACGATTGCCGTAAGCAGCCGCAACAATTCAGGAATGCTGCGCTATGACGAAATCGACTATTGGTTGACCTGTCACCATTTTACAAGCATACATGCAAAAAATCGGGACTGTTAATTAATTTATTCCTCGATACAGGGGTGCATTAAATATATAAATAAATAGCTTTAATTGTTATCAAGGCAATAGCAAACAAAATTCCTTTTAGCTCGGAATCAATTCAAGTCCAGTTTGAAATTAAACGAGAAATATTATTAAGACAATACGAACAGCACTTCAGAAATAGAAGTGGGTTAAACAGATAACAAACAATAAAATAACATTAATTTTTGCTTAATCATGGCAAATATACCCTTTAAACTCGGTTTATAAGGTATGAGCAGAAACAAGTTCTGCATAGTTTTTGCATATGAAAAGCGAGAAAAAAACAAACTGCACTCAACTGCAACTCTGACAACAATGCAGTCAGTTAACCTGACCGATTGGCCTGTCAGTTTTTATAGCATTTGACAAGCTAATTGCGAAAACAAAAACAAAAAGTGTTTATAAAAAAAATAACAGGCAGTTGAATCCAGGTTAAATAGCTGAGTTTTGCAATAGATTTGCTGCTGCTGGCTTATAGTAAAAACGAATTCCCATACAAGATATAACAATGGCTAATGGTTTCCTCGTTCACAGAGCACTCGAGCAAGCCGGCATCGAAAAAGAAGAAGCTAACGGTGGACCTCCCGCCGGACATTAGTCCCACCGGCAGCAGCGACAGCTTAATGCGGGATAAGCTGCTGGCCAGTAACAGTTCGCCGAGCAGCGCGACCCACGGCGTCCAACCGAGCAACAACAGCAACCTGGAGACCACCGAGGATGACTCCGACTCCGGTTCGACGGATGCCCGCCGTAAAAAGAAGGCACGGACTACCTTCACGGGCCGCCAAATCTTCGAACTGGAAAAACAGTTCGAGGTCAAGAAGTATCTCAGCTCCAGCGAACGCACTGAAATGGCCAAATTACTGATGGTCACCGAAACGCAGGTAAATATAAGAAAAATATTAAATATTTATTTATTATTTGATTATTATTCGATAGTCAGCTTAAAAAATATGTGGATAAAGTTCACACCTATTTGAATATTTAGTTAATAACATATTTATCGCACTTTTAATTAAATTAAGTTACATGAAATTCAATATTTAACATCTAACCAAAATAATTGCATGAATTTAATTATGAACCAAAAGTCTGTGATTTGCTTTTCAACGAGCAAACAAAAAATGAAATTTAATATTTATGAATGTGAAAACAAATTTGCGTAAAAGCTTTGACACCTAATATAATTGATTAAGCCAATTAGGAAATAAAAAAGCACATAACATTAATTAAATTATTGAGAAATTTATAGTCTCTACAAAATGATATATGATTTAGATATTGAGCGCTTCAAATTCTATAGAAATTCGAATCATCCACAGCTCTGTCAGTAATTAATTATTGTGCTTTATTTCGTTTTACATTATTTATAACTAATAAGAAAATATATGTAAAGTCTAACGATCTAAAGAGCTGCAAATTGTAGCTTCTGTTTAGCTTCGAAGCTTATTTAAATTTAATTTGAAAACAATGAAGCAGCCGCCTAGGTGTGATTTTATTTAATGCCTGAGTAAATATAAATATAAGTGGATTTATAATGCCAAATTACAGTTGTTGCCACACTAGCTGGCAGCTGCCCCAAGCAACAAGCCAGACCGGAAATGGAAGCCAACATTTGCGTTTTGAACAGGGGAAATACTCATACACACACTCATACACACACACACACACACACACACACACACACACACACACACACACTCATACACACACACACACACACATACACACACTCATACACACACACACACTCATACACACACACACACACATACACACACACACACACACATACACACACACACACACTCATAAATATGCATCATTGTGAATTAAATTGAGATTTATTGACTAATTAGAATAAATTAATTCTGCAGCAATATAATACGAATATTGTGATGCATGAAAATTGACTTGAAAGCTGTTCATCCTTTATATATAATAAATATACACATATTGTACCATAGAATTGCTCGTTAGTGACCTTTTCCAATAACTAAAGACTTAAAGTTAACTTTAAATTGCATTAATAGGTCGGATTACGCATACGCCATGTGCACTCAAATACCATAAGACTAATTGGCTCTTAAAGAGCGCTAGTGTGCAAAACGCTTGGCAGGTAAAGCAACAAACAATAGCTATGGCAACAACATGATGATGGCAGAGAGTCAAGGATTCCGTTAGCCTGTGCAGCTCCTCGTCTAGGTATACGTAGTCGTAGTCGCAGCCCTATTTGTAGTCGTAGTCAACGGCAACCGCATTGAAAATGTCTGCTTAATTAAATTACATTTTCCATCAAGTCAATTAATTACAAGTTTATATACAAACACTAAGCGCACGGCATGCCAGTCACTCGTTCTCTCTAGGTGTGTATATCTGCTACTGCTAGTTATGTAGTTTAGTGTAGTGTTTGGGTGTTTGTGTCCTTGCTTATCTGTGAGCCAACATGTTATGCATGTCGACATGTTCAAGTGCTTTATATGTATTATTAATATTATAAGCTTGCCAGCCATTTATCATCCTGACCAGCAGGAACACAGCTGTTTAAATATGTGTGTGTGTGTCTGTGTGTGTGTGTGTGTGTCTGTGTGTGTGTGTGTGTGTGTCTGTGTGTGTATATGTGCTTGTTGTTTATTTGTATATCCTACCAGTAGGCAACCAATGCTTAAGTGCACCTCACTGATTTCGTAGCCCGTCGATCCGTCTACGTCTGCCCTCTGTGTTTGTATATAAAACATTACAGTCCATATAAACATCTAAGTGTTAATCACAGCAATAATATCTGCAAATTAACTGCATCAACTGTTGTTGTTCCTGCCTGCCGTATTCTGTATCCACATGAGCCTCCCGGGCGTACATACACATACATACGTATACCTTACATATAGCTGGAGATATGAGAGATACATTTTAAAACGATTACAGGGCATAAGTAGCTTAATGCATTTAAATTACAAGTTTACATTTCTTATTTAACAATGTTATGTAAGTAAATGCTTATAAAATAATTGATTATATATGCAATATTATAAGTGAGAACGCTTAATCGAGGTATATTTCTATATTATAAGAGGCAAGTTTCCTACTTCAAAAATGAGTTTTTCCCCAGAAATGTGTGATTCCTCTAGCTATATATACATAAAGAATAAGTTTGATAACTCTTAGAATCGAGGAAACATCGAGAAACATCGAGAAACTAAAACGTATTACACTTATCGAAACGGAAACGGAAAGATTTATAAAATAATTTCAAGTCTCTCTCTCTCAGACGGACAGACGGACAGGGCTAAATCGACTAGACTGTTGATGATAATCAGGAATATATATACATTATGGGGTCTGCCACGCCTCCTTCTGCCTGTTACATACATATTCACAAAAACATTATACCTTGTTCATCCATTTTAATGGGTTAAAAAGTTAACGGCAGCAATTATGCGATAAAAGAACCGGAAAACTTGGGACCCGGACTGAGGTGTATTAAATATCTAGTTGAGCTGAAAGGCCTCAGAGCATTGATTTACTTGGACTGGATGGTAGACAACATGGTTGGTCTAAGCCAGATTAAAGATAAACAAGTTAAGGTTAATTACTTCGATGTTCGTTAGATAAGTTTAGACGGTTGCGATTACACTGTAGCATACATAGACAACGGAACATCTTTATCTTAACAGCTTAAACATATGTGTCCAATTAAACCAACTTGGCCTAATTGAAATGATAAAAAATCTGTTCCATGATTAAAATTATATCATTAAATTATATCATGTAAAATTTCAAGTCTCTAGCTG
Organism: Drosophila pseudotalamancana; assembly: GCA_037075185.1. NCBI lineage: Eukaryota > Metazoa > Arthropoda > Insecta > Diptera > Drosophilidae > Drosophila > Drosophila pseudotalamancana. The sequence goes on from JBAMCK010000158.1 coordinate 804,597, forward strand.
TTGTAGTTGCTGAGATCGACGCGTTCATACATACGGACAGACAGACAGACAGAAAGGCAAGGCTCAATCGACTCGTTCGTTGATGCTGATCATGAATATATAGACTATATGGGGTCTGCCACGCCTCCTTCTGTCTGTTACATACATGTTCACTAAAACAGTATACCCTGTTTAGCCACTTTTAATATGTTAAGGGTATTCACATATGGAACAGAATTAACTCTAATTATATTCCTTTCTTTCGTCTGAATTTAGAAAACTTAATAATTGCTCATGCGACAATTTATGTTCACTTACATACATTTTTGTTAGATTTTATTCCTTACCTTATGCTAGATTTTATTTCGCCAAATTATAAACTTTACATTGCTTTCATTGCACTTGAGCCTGCCAAAAGTGTTGTTAATTGCACTCGCAATTCGTGTTCTCTTGGAAAGTCTAGACGTGCTACAAGTTCGTTGCATAATAGTATGCTTATAAAGATATTTGTGTGTGTAGATTTTATTTAATTTTTGCTCACATGGCATAAAGTGTGCACGCAACATTGTAACATTACGCATACGACTCATTAAACCGGCGAACTGACCAAAAATAAACAAGAACAACAACAACAGCCGCTGACAATGGGCAGCAAAAGGAAGAGCAACAACCAAGTTGCAAACTTCAAAAAAACATAAAACAAAACAACAAGAAAGATTCAAAAACAAAGTGGCTGCAGTCATAAAAAAAAGACTCTTTAAATAGACTCGGCACAAATGCAGCCCGTAAAAGCCGCAAACTGATTCTATATATATATATATATATATATATATATATATATATATATATGTTTGTATGAATGTATGGGCAAAGGTGGCCCTAAATGCTGCGTCCTGGCCTGTGTCCACGTGTCTGCATCGTCTGTCATCAACAAACTGTAAAATAGCCTTAAGCCAGATAAAAATCAATTAATTACGCGTGCATGCGGCTGTCCCAGCAGTCCCTCAGCCTCGCCCCTTAGTGTTGCACTGAAGCGACGCATCGTGGCACAGTCGGATTTGCACACACACACACACACACACACACATGGACACACATCGGGAAACTGACAACATTGTAATTGTGTTACGATTACCCAACGAACATCACGCGCCAAACGCGGCAAATTGCATTTGCATATTAGTGCCATGGGAGACCATCAAGCGTAAAGGGGGCGAGGGGAGGGAGGTTACGAAAATGGGGGCTTGGAGCCTGGGGGGCAAGGGTGGGCGGTTGGCTCCTATTTCTACGTCTGTTGTGGCGATTTAGGGCCAAGCTGTGCCCTCCTGACAATTTGCATTGGACATTTCATTTTAAATGTTTGCCGCCGTTCATAATCCGGCGTAATTGCCAGCCAGGTGGCCATATGGGCAGGTGGGCAGGTGGGCAGGTGGGCAGGTGGGCAGGTTGGCAGGTGGGCAGGTGGGCGAGGATTCCTGCAGCGATGCCAGTGCATCTACAATTTGACCTCGCAAACACGTAAGCACACACACGCACACACGTAGACACACACATGGACACGCATGCCTGCGTGTGTATTTAACCAATAGGAAGGCTGACTCGGCTTATGGCTGGCATTTGGCCAAGTGGCAAATACGATAATTAAATTAAATTGCTGCCACAAGCAGCACAAACAAATCAAATGGCAATTCATCATTTGAGGACATTGCACATACATACACATGACCCGGCCAGATAGATAGTCTGTTTGTTGCTTGCTGTTGTCATTGTTATAAACTGTATTTAAATTAATGCCACACACAATTTGTTTATGTCAAAAAAATGAGCAACTCCTGTGCTCTCAATTTATTTCAAATATGCAAAAAGCCAATAAAAGAGAAATTATTTAAACTCGGTCTTTCTTTGATTTATTGTGCAGTCCGGCAACTGGACGTATGCGCAATAATTTTGACATTATTTTTTATTTACTGCTCTAGAGGGCATTGCCTAAGGTTATGGAAAATAACATTTCCCCTTTATTGAAACTTATATCTCAATAACTGTTTAATTATTTTATTAATAATTTGATCAAAGGAATTCAATACTTGCTGTAGTGGTTTTTAATCAAAATTAAGTATTTATTAATTAGAATTGCATTAAATTTCTTGGACTAATTGGTAAAGCAATTAGGCTAATAATCATTTAATTACATGCCAATTATAAAATAAGCTATGCATTTTTTAACAAGCATTGGCTAACATTTCTAAACAAATTAAACACAAATGAAAATGAAAATGAAAATGAAAATTATGCTTGAACCACAATTTAAAATGCTGTTTATGCTGTTTATGCTGTTGGTAATGGTCATTGAAATGCCATAAATTGCCACAAAGTAAAATGATTATTTGCTCACTAATAATTGTTGGCCAAAAGGCCAAACAGAGTGGGAATTTGCATATTTTAAAATAATAAATACAAATGCAATTCAACAGTATTATTGACCGCAACTTAATTAAAATGTTGCGCATACGTCACCTGGTCCAAAGCCAATTCCATTTCCATTTCCATTTCGATTTCGATTGCTTTGTGTCAATACAATTAATTGGAATAACACCAAAATTATTTGAACTATGTACGCAATAATGTGATTACAATAACACAAGTAGCATCGATTAATTGTTGCTGTGGGGCTTAACAACAGCAACAACAACAACAACAACGTGCAACTGTTGCAAGTTGACAGCGCATGAAACCAAATTTGATTATTAATTTTGACTGGCTGAAAATTTGCATAAATTAGTTTGGCTGACGAGCAGCCGTCGCTCTATATGAGCCCCAGTTTAATTATTTATAAATCACATTTTGACTGACTGAGTGGTGCAAAAGCAACAACAACAATAACAACAACACTATCGGCATCCACGTTCATTGGCGAGCTGCGAGCTGTATGTTTAAATAAAGGCGGAGCCTCTAAAAACGTCGACACATTTGTTCTCTCTTTTTATCTCTCTCTCTCGCACTCTCTCTCGCACTCTCTCCCGCTCTTAGATTTTCTTTTTCCCCACTCGCTTTGTTGGCAGATCGCTGCTTTTGGGTGGGCGTGCTTGATTTTGAGCATTTTAGCTGCTAAACACCGGGCAATTAGCAAATCAACAACAGTTGACAGACAACCCGGGGCAATGTGGGCATCTTTTGAGCTCAAATGCTGCTCAAAAATGATTTTTGTTTTTTCCATCTTAGATGAGACTTGCTGCAGGCATAACAAATCCACTCTGGTTGGGAGGTGTATCCAAAGTGGCCAAACCAGCTAATTTAAGAGAGATGTAAAAGGCGGCCGACAAAGCCAAATTTAAGCGGTTTGTCAATCGACACAATGAGCCAATTAAAAGACTAAAGCGAAGACGAAAGGGCGTACAAATTGGTGGGCTGGCATCGACTATCTAATATTAACAATTTATTGTTGGCCATCGCGTTTCACTGTTTCTCATAAACTTAATTTATGCCAACCAAATACTTCGGACTTGGCTTGGCTTAAAGTAAAATTCAAGAACCGCAACGCATAAAATTCGAATGGCAAAACGGCAATTAAATTTAATTATTCCGTATGCATGGGCATAAAATTACTAATAGGGGCGAATAAAAATGGAGAAACTATCATTAGATGGATTGGAGTCGACATCTTTTGATCCGATTGAACATAATATACAGATATTTTAGGTATTTGTTTATATAATGGATTGGAATTGGATGTAGTAGATGAACTATCAACCCATTTCGGGTTCGAATCCCCTTTATTTAGCCTGGGATTCGAACCCGCATCCTCGTTTTTCCATTTCTTGACTGACTTTACATCTACCGATGATTTTTCTTATTTACATATATATTGTGGCAGTAGATCTTATCATATATTTTTCTTCTAAAGAGTAATTCCCAATACCCTAATTAATTATGTATTAATATTCGAAAATAGAATCATTTGAATTTGAATCAGGAAAATTCTTGCATTAAATTCTTGTATATAATATATGTATACTTTTATGACTTTTATGTTTAAATTGGAAATAATATCTACCAACTTCTCAAAAGTATAATTCTGTCAACTTAATCGAAAAACTGTCTGTCTATAAGATTTCAAAAACCGAAAAGTTTAAAATATTGAGAGTTAGTACTTAACATAATATTCATTTAGATATTTAAGATATTTTAATATACAGTTGTACATTTTTTTATTTGTGCTCTCCCTTTTTTTCGTGAGAGACTTCAATTTGTTATGTAAACATTTCTTTCATCCATTATCCAAAGATGTAAAATACTTATGTCCGGTAATAACCACCATTGTTTTATATATAAAAAAAAAATAAGCCAATGATTACAGGGTATAGAAATGTTTTCGCCACTGTGCTTGTATACATTGAAGGAATATTATTATAAGGCCAGGGCATTGCCTAGGCTTTAAGCCTGGCGCTTATCTATTATCCAGATCATCGACTAGGCTTTAAGCCTGGCGCTTATCTATTATCCAGATCATCGCCTAGGCTTTAAGCCTGGCACTTATACTCGCAAATTTGGTATGCAATGGGTATCTCTCTGTCGAGCATCGGCATTGAAGTGGATTCCTTGTTATTTGCATTGCGGTCGCTTTTTAATTTCACACATGACTTCGAATTAGAAACAGTTTCCGCTTTTGCGACTGCCTGCAATTAAAATTCACTCAGCTGCAGTTTGCAATTCACATACAAAACTAGAATTCTGTTAATACTCGTATAAAGCTTTTTGCAAAGTAAATATTTATACGATTGCTTTGCTTTGCTTTGCTTTGCTTTGGACATCTGCAGTTGGGGTTTGGAACTGTGCGCGCAGCCAGATTTATGGTACGAGTGCTACAGATAATGATGCCAAAGCAAACAGCAGCAACAACAACAATAATATTAACAATGCTTTGTATAATTATTACTCATTACACATAAAATATGTTGCATAAAATGGTATTAGCTGCAATTTGGTCAGCATTTTGTTCATTAACAGCAGCCGCTGCCCAAAATACACAATGCGATAAATCGTTAGGTTGGCCGCCCGGAGTGTTGCAGCCGGATGGTGCAACCGGGTGGGGCAGCCAGGAGTGCTGCCTGGGGCATTCGGCATTGCATGCCGGTCGTTGTTTTGTTGTTGCCATTACGCATTTTGGCAGCAGTTGCATTTAAGTCTATTTAATTAATAATTGCGAAATAAATCGAGCCAAATATACCCATGCACTCACACACACACACACAAGCAACACACTCGCACACTCACACGCACATCGAGGAAGGGCATAATTTGTAGCTTACCAGAAGGCAACGACTAACATTTACCCTGCAAGCAGGTCCTTGTATTGCCTGCAAACAAAATAATATTCGCATTGCAAATGTATTTGACGATAGGAAAAGGATAAAGACATACTATGCTACCTCCTTGTATAGGGTATACCGACAGCTGACGCAGTGATTATGTTATTAATTAGTAATGTCATTGCAATGCGCATATTTGCATGGAACAAAGTGATTTACTGCACGGCAATTTGAGTGCACACAGGTGGGGATATGAGTATCAAGGTGAGGCCTGCATTAACACAGTGTTTGGCTTCATTTGTCTGTTTGCTCTGGCTACATATTTGATTTCGGTTCCAGTCGAGACGTTGGGGGCAGCTGCTATCCGATTAAGATTGACAGCATTAGGCATTGAAGAAGCCCGTCCATAGGAATCGAAACTAATAACCAAACTCTTGCAATGAGCACAAATATTTTCCTATTCTATAATGTTTCTACTCTTTTTGTCTTATAATTATCATCCTCTTTGCCACATTTCTGCCCAAAATAGAACTTTACTGAGCAAAAAATGAGCTAATCAGCCAAAACCCCAAGCAATTATCATATATTTTTTTTACGCCCAGAAACCAACCAACAAAATATGCTAAATTACACATAAAAACATAATTTGTTCAGAGAAGCAGCAAAGGAAAATGTTAAATTTTTCTTGGCACGCAAAAGCAAAACAGAATATGGAGGAAAGTAGTCGCTGCCATTAACGTTTGGGGAGGGGGCAAACGCGCCAAATTCTTTCCCTGAGCAATTTAGCTTTTCATTGTTGGGTCATAATTATACCCTCACTAAGTGTGCGCAGCGGGTATATGCAGTCGCGCAACTGCATAAAAGTTTGCATGTTCAGCTATTTAATTAACTATTAAATCCTTTCAAGGGTCGTTCATAAAATATTCGTCAAACTTGGCCATTAAAAAGTTTACTCAAATAAATGGAAACTAGGAACGACTCTAATCTTTGCTTCCTATGGTTAATCCTTGAGGCGCGCTGCTTTGCAATTGTTTTTAAGAAGTGCGCACTAAAATGCAAAATGAAAATTAATTATACTAAATACACCAACACACAAACACAAACATGAACATTGCCGCTTAAATTTTATTTATGAATAAGCATATAAGAACTATTAGTGTAAATTCCAATCTTAATGTATAAACATATATACATATATATATATAACAAAAAAAAAAAAATGAAAAAGCCGCCTTGACTGCCTTTTAGTTTTGGCTTTCCCTAGTCCAACTCCCTCCAGCCCTTCGTAAGGGAAATCACGGGGCACATTTAAATGTCAATAAATCATAAACGACAACTGGACGGGGGGAGGGGAACTCAACTTTTTACTTTGGACGACAAAGTTTTGACTTGTATTTTTAGAAATTGATGTAGGTATAGACGACACACACATAGCTGTGAATATATACAACATATATTATAGGTTGGCTTAAAATGGATCTTCGGGTGTATCACAACAGAAGAACAAGATGTTTATTTATGATGGTCCATACTCGTATACCATAAGCGAACTGCTAAGAATTTTTACATAATGCCAAACAAATTAATCAGCAAAATGTAGCCAATAAAAACTGCCACACGCAATTAAAAGAAACGCAATGGGAAAAATTAGGCCAGACACACATTAAAAAATAATCAAATAATTAAATGTAAGTAGTGCGCGGCATGTGCCCAGAAGAAACGGAAAAGTGGCCGAGATGCCCGCATATATAAGTACCGAGTATGGCCTATTAAAATAGCCCATTTGATGTACAAAAATGATGCTTGGGATGGCCATTAAAATTGCTCATAAGGTAAACACGTCGCTCTTTTATTGTTTATTAAGGAATTAATGCACAGGCCGGGCCATTCGTATGAATAATTGATCGATTGTATATAGCCAAAAGTGTAATTACGAGCGGATCGCCTAACGGGTAATACGTAATACGTAATGGGTAATGGGTAATGGGTAACGGCTAAACGTACTGCCAGCCAAATATATAGATGCATTGCTCTCATAATCCATCTTCATCGATAAAGCAAACAATTCGAACACACATCAATCCATCGACAAGTAAATTTCATTGATGTGCGTTTATTTTCAGAGCACATTCGAAATTTGAAATTCGGAATATTTGGCAATCAATTAATTGATTTTCAATATGAAAATTAACGCATTTCCAATTTATATTTGTATATTTGAGCGTTTCCTCTTCTCGCATTGGCTAAGTGGAGGAAAAATGCTTTATTTTGTTTTCCTTTATTTTTTTTTTTCTTTTTTTTCGCTTTTTCTGTGTTTTTCATTTCATGTTAATTTCATCATTTTTACGGTACGCCGGCAAAATGAGCATGTCATATGACGGCATCTATCTTTGGCGCTTATTTTTGCTTCATATTCCTGGTGTGCGAGTGTGTGTGAGTGTGTGTGAGTGTGTGTGAGTGTGTGTGAGTGTGTGCTAGTGTATGTGCGTGTGTGTGCGCTTGCAGACATGCCGCTGAAATACTAATTATGTGCGCGATTTAAATAGATTTTTCATTTATTTAGCTAGGCCATCATTTTGGATGAAATGGAAATAAGAGGCAAATGTTTTATGTTGCGCCACTCCCGTTGCCCCGTGCAACATAACGCACCACATAGAGACTACACACAGGCACACATTGAGTGGTTGGGTGGGTGAGCACTGTGAAAATGGAAGTGGATGATAGGATGATAGGCGGATTCTGCATTTTGACAGGCCCGCATCATTCCGACTTTTCTTGTTTTTTGAACTCGAGCTGACGTAGCGGAAGTGTTTGGAATATGGAATATGCGATACATAATTTTTAATTATTTGTTTTACGCACACTAATAAGGGCAAATGAGGCATAAACATTGCCTAATTATAGCAAGCTGATTCGCTAAAGTTCTTAACCGAATCGCATAATAAAGCATGTAAATATGAGGATGCTTTTAATTGAAGACTTCAACTGAAAGAAAAAAAAACAACACCTCGAACATAAATAGTTTTTAATAAGGTTCTTAATTGAAGAATTTCCTGTACTTTGAACTCCCCTCTTAAATTAACCAGAAACCAAAACAAATGAATTTTACTTCCTCTCTTTTGTAAGATATCTATTGATATTGTAATATGGAAATAACATTTTACATATTCATATATCTCATTGTAATATGTATGATATATCACGACTATTTAATATCGATTATATATCTATTAAAATCTGCTTGGAGCTCGACACTGTTTAAAAACTGTTTTAAAGTCAGATATGAAGAAACGTTCAATTGTTCTTCTTTTTATTTAAATATATATATTTTTATTTAAATTCATCGATTATCAATTTCCAAACTTCTCAGTTCAACCATCATTGCAAAACATTAAATGGTATAAATATATTGTTTCTATATAAAAGGGATGATGATATAACGCAATTATGAAGTTGAGTCTCTAGATCTTAAGATATATTATATTATTATGTACATATTGTGGTATAAACATAAATTATTAAAAAATATTATTGTTTAATGAAAAAATCAATTTCAAAGAAAAACGTGTCTGCATAAAATTGAAATATAAAGTATATTATATTATTAACTTCCTATTTTAACCTATACTAATCAAACTATTCCCTACTTCCTATTTTTAAGGTAAAAATTTGGTTTCAAAATCGACGCACAAAGTGGAAAAAACAGGATAATGTCACAAACAACGAGGCTGCCGAGCACAAATCGTCTAAGCCCACGTCCGCAGAGCAACAATCCAAATCCAATGCCAACAACAACAACAACAATAATAATAATAATAGTGGCTCTGCTGATGATGGCAGCCAGCCTGCGTCCATCTCGGTCAGCAATTTGGACGCCACACCAAAGAAGGCGTCCAACGGACAGGGCGACAAATCTCGTGGCACCAACAACAACAACAACAACAGCAACAGCACAGCCTTAACACCTACTAAAGGCGGAAGCGGCAATAATGAAACCAAATTGCAAACGAAGCATGCGACGACTAAAATCAAAAAGCAGTTGAACGCGTTGCTGGAGAAGACCGTGAAAGCGTCCAACAGCACAGCCACAAACGGAGGTGCCGCCAATGCTGCCGATTCCACGGCGATTGGTGGCAACAATAGCAACAACAACAGCAACAATAGCAAGAGCGGTGAGAAACGCAATGCCAACAGTAACAATAATAACATAGGTGAGATCTTTCACCATCATCGGCTGCACCAGCATGCCATACCGCTAACGGTGGAGCCGGCGGCACCTTTGGAGCAGACTGAAAAGCTGGACATCAAGCTGGAGGAGTCGCCAGCGTTGAGCCTGCAGCGGGCGGCTGTTGCGGCTGCGGCCGCGCAGGACAACGGACGCAGCTCGCCGACAAAAGCATTACTGGCCGAAATGGACTTTGAGAGCAAGCTGGCCGCCTCGAAGATATCGATTGCGCTGGCCATTGCCAACACGAAGCTGCAGTCGGGCCCCATGAAGGATGCGTCGGAGAAAAACGAAAGTGATTCAGAGGATGAGGAGACGGCCAGCGAGCCCGGCACCTCCACAGAGGCCCAGGATTCGCAGGATCATGATGTGCACATGGGCTAAGCCTGAACGCCCATGCCCACAGCCACAGCCAGGTTCCAATCTCACAACTCACACCTAGCCAGTCAAATTAACTTGTGCCAAAAAGTCGAATATTGCTCAAGCACACGGCCAGCTTTCATTCAAAATTTATCTTCATTTTGCAATGATCAATTGATGTGTGTGTGTGCTTGTTAATTTAAGGCATTTACACATATTTATGTAATTTATTGAATGTATGTATGTATTTGTATGCTAAAGCATTAATCTTAAGTGTAGGCTTTGTAAATGTTGCCATTAGAAACGCATTTAACTATTAATGTGCTGTTTTTAAAATAAACGCAAAATAAAATATTTTAATTGTAATTTGAACTTTCGAAAATTTCATGTGATAAAGTATACGAAAGGGTTAAGAGGAAGAGAGATATGAGGATGAGGATCGCCCGTCTCTAACAGTAAAAACGACCACAATTGGTGAATTCATGTTAATTACAAATTTAATTTAACTTTACTAACTATAAACTTCAAGTGTTTAAGAAGAAACAGTCCTAAGTGTAAATTGCTACCATATAGTTGAAAAATGATACTATACCTACATATTAAATGTGAGTGTTTGTACAAAGAAAAAAAAAAAAACAAAAAAAAAAAATATACAAAAGTAAAGTAACTGGCGAATGTATCTGCATCCGTTACACATTTAAAATTTAAAAATAAAAATAAATAATTCTGCAAATTATACACATTTCTTTTTGATATGGCCATCGGGCCGAGATGGCTTTGGCACATTAACCACACCTTCCGCTGTAATCAAGAACTCGGAAAAAGCATTTGGGGTCTCGGGAGAGTAGAGAATTTCGAGCTTGCGCACTGTAAGCAACTGATCCCCCTGCTTGTACTGCTTGGGCACCTTGGAGATGCGCATGCGTGTTCGGCTAAGATTGGCCCACTGCAAGCCTAGGCAAGGCACATCTTCCAGCGTCTTCTGATCCGTCTCCTCACTGGCAGTCATCTGATTGGAGCACACCACGGCACAGTCGTACTTATCCGCATAGCTGAGTAACGCATGAACCATGCGGCGCATATCTCGAGCACGATTATCAAAGTCGGTATACAAGCGAAAGATGGCAGCCACCGAGTCAATAATGATCAGGCCAATGCTGTGCTCCTGCATTAGCTGTGGTAGGCGATTGTTGATGCAGTCAAGCAATGGTTGCTGCAATAAAAAAGGATTATGAACGAAAAGACTCGAAGACCATTTCCGTAACTCACGCTTTCATACTGGTGCTCGATAAATATATTTCCCAGAAAGTTGAGCGACTCTTCTGGATAGCGTGCCTCGAATGCTTTGCTTATCTGGAGCAGCCGACGTGATGGAAACGCGTCCTCTGTGCAGATAAACGCCACGCCCTTGCCCAAGCCGCCTAGCTTCACCGGCAGCTGGACACTGAGCGAGAGCTGCAAGAGCACTTGTGACTTGCCCACGCCGGAGATGCCACAGATTTCAGTAATGCCACGTATTGAAACTCCCCCGTTGGTGCACAGATCGAGTGCCTCACATCCAAACGTGACACGAGACCATTTTAGGCGAGCGGGTATTTTAAAAAGCGAATCCGCTTCATGCGGATTAAGATTTAATTTATTTATTTTAACAAGTGGCGGCAATGAACTCGTCTCACCCGTTACTGGTGTTTCAGCCAACCACTTGGCAGCCGCTTCCTTGAGTATTCGCACATCCTCTGGACTGCAGCTACTGACACATGCGTCCAGCTCACAAGCGCGGGTGTCCATAAACTTAATTCTAGCCGTTGTTAATATTGCCTCCGGTGTGAGCACGTTGACTAGGTGAGATCATTATGTGCAACACTTTAAGGATTAACCTTGCGAATCTTACCCCGCTCTGCAATCTCCTGCAAGTGCTTGGGCAGCTGCTCCAAAAAGTTCGACATCGTTCCGGGCGTTCGAAGCCGTGTGCTGGCATTTAAATTATATCACTTGCGTGTTGCCCCAACACGTAAGGTGTTTCAACACCTATTAAATTATCGCCTTGGCAGCGAATGGGTATTGATTCAACAAAACTATCAGCTCAGAATTAGTAAAATGCAACAGCTTCGCATACAGGGAAAGGGTTTAAAGTGGTTTGAGTTAAGGAAGATTGCTGATAAATAAAGATTAATGTGCGATGCTCTGTACGGCAGAGCCCCATTGGAAACTATAAACTAAGACCATCTAAGCTAATTAATATATTGGATTATATGTTTTACATAATTCATTTTTTTAATCATTTAATTTACTCAATTTTGCACAAATTTCAGACAAACACACAAGCACGATCGATAATTCGATAGTCTAGAAGCAACGCTGGCTGATCGCTTGCGCCTTAAAGAATTTGGATGTTGATGTTGTTGTTGTAGTTCTTGTTGCAAGCACTTGTATAAGCAATTAATAAATTAATTGTTTAAATCAAACGAAAGATGCAATCTAATGGGCAGAACGGGGCTTCGAAAGCTCAGCAAGCGCCCTAGCCTCAGCCTCGGCGTTGCGCTTCTTCTCCTCGGCCAATTTGGCATCACGAACGACCTTCTGTTGAGCCTCAATTTCGCGCACCTTCTCCTCCTTCTTAGATAGCCGGCTTTGGTGGGCAGCGCCATAGGCAATACCCACAAGCAGCAAGGACCATCTTCCAAGCTTGATAAGCGGCGAGACACGGACTGGAGCCTGAGACATTGCTAGTTATGTAATGTGCTGAGCAGTAGCTGCAAGAAAAACAAATGAGTAAGTTGGCTGTTTGACACAAAATAGAGATTGGGCAACACATTATGTTACATAAAGTAATTCACCATATTTTTAGCTAATAAACCATATTTACCAATAGTTAATGCGAATTTTAGTCCACTACGATGGTAGTATAACCTTAAATCAGCTGTCAGACTGTCAGGAATGCAATCGATATAACAAATATCGAAAGTTTCAGTGCTGTAAAATGCTATTTTCTTTACTAGCGGAAGATATTTTTCTTCAATTTTCATGAAAATGTTCTTAAATGAAGGTTTTTAGTATATAGAATTCACTGTGAAGTTTGTTTTTTGAATAACAAATAAAATTCGATTTTCACAGTTCAAAGCAGGTTTGATTCAAAACTACTTTGTGACTGTTATAATATTTATATGAACACATATATTTAAGTACTTAACTAAGCATAACATTAAAATTAAAATATAACTATTTGAAAAAATATTGTGGGAAAATGGAATACAACAATGCACCTATTCTCATATGTAAGCATCCCATTATAGCAATATTAAATTTGTCTGTTTGTCCGTTACATTTGGTATTTTTAGCAATAGTGATTCGCTACCTGTTATCACTTGTAAAATGTCACACATCTCTAAGTGTGAATGTCAGAACTAAGCCTGGAAAAAATTTGTTTTGTTAAAAACATGGCGAATTCTACACATAAAAACATTTGATTTATATATTTTAGGCCAAATTCATTTCGCAAGTGACACTTAAGTTTTACACAATAATCCCAAAATCAAATCGTGTGCGATACGTAAAGTCAAGTAAGAAAATTCCAACACAGACCTTGAGTGGGCTCACAAATATACACACATTCACACAAAAACCAATACACATACCTCGATAAACGGGTTGAAAACGTCAGCGCGACAGTTCCTGAAGTGTTTGCAGCTGCTGGTGCTCAAATTAGCACGACTACAAAAACAAGAGACCGAAATTAAAACAAAGGACACACAAAATGGTAAATGTGCCGCCGCTGTTGTGCAGCACTCCGCCCCCAATTGACTTTGGAGAGGACGACGACGATTCGGGGCTGCCATCAACACTCCACTTGGAAGACGGCGAAGCTGACGAATACTCTGAGTATGGCTTAGTCACCAACGCGCTTGAGTCTTCGCCTAATACGAAAGGTAATTTATTCTTAAAGTCATGCTATTTTAAATTCATTAAATAACGCTACCCCTATTGCAGTGCCAGAACTGCCAGAATTACCCATATCATCTGCAGAGTACAGCGTTCAACTGCAGCCGCCAGATATTGGCAATAGCCCTGCTAAGACAGTCACTGGTACTGTAGAGGCTTTCAATTACCAGGTGAAAGCGCCTGAGTATGACTCAACAGAGGAGCAACAAATGCAAACACCCACGGATTGTGATGTTTTAGCTTCCAAAGCTGAACAATATAATGTTGAAATCGTGGCAGAACAACTGGAAGATGAGGAGGCCAATACCAATGATAACGTACCCTCGCTCAAGCTGGATAGTCTAAGTCTATACTCTAGCGACAGTCCGAGCACTTCGTCACCCGTAGCCGATAAGCAGCCAGCTAAAACTCCCATGATTAGCCACCAGGTAACACTGGAAGATGTATCTGATGACAGCGATGAGGAGTGTTCGCCAAAGAAACCCAAAGAACTATTTATACCTGAAGGTGCGGATGATTTTTTTGCCATAGAGATTGTAGAGACGCCCACATTAAATAATCAAATCCCTGATGCTAAGTGTGAGCCTGCATTTGCTACGTTTGAAGAAAAAACTGTAGAAAATACGCCGCAGCTGGAGCTGAACGGAAATGTCGACGAGATTAATTCTGCAGCTCAGACAGAAGACGATGAATTCGGCGATTTTGCAGACTTTGCTGCAGCGCCAGCGAGTATTGAGCCAGTGGAAGCAACCAGTCAAGATGATGGCTTTGATGATTTTCAAGACTTTGTCACGCCTTCTACGATGGCAACAGAAACGCATGCAGCTTCTGACGAAGATGATGATGATTTCGGAGACTTTGCGGAGTCAACATTTGTGTCCGCTCCACCTGCAGCGGCGCCCATTTTACCACAACCCCCGCCACCATCAGCTGCTGCGGCGCCCATTTTACCACAACCCCCGCCACCAGCTGCTGCGCAACTAAGCATCAACGAGCGTGTTAAACCAGTGCTGGGACTAATGTTTCCTATTTTGGAGCCCAGCTGTGAGCAGTCTCCAAGCAAGCATATGTTGCTGGCAGAGACGCAAACGTTGCATTTTGGTGCCATTGAGCAAGCTCACGCCCTTAACTATCAGTGGGCTAGTTCTGAGATGCGACACTCCCTGGTGAGATCATTGGCGATCGATTCACGTAATATAGTGAGTACACATAGTTAAGTTTGGCTTCTTGTTTTGTTTTTCTAATGCAACATTTAAACACAGCTTTTTGGCGACAAATGGAATGCATCTATGCCCCGCTTTGCGGCCAATTTAAGCTTTGATCCTCTAAAGCCACTCAAGCCGCTAGCTGCAACGTCCCAGCAGACTCCTGCCACCAGCTGGCGGCCCACCAACGACACCTCCAATCAGCAGCCAATTCAGGGTAAGTTTCTGGACGATTAACACAACTAACACAACTTAGTTACTGTCAATTAACCGCTACACACGATTATCGTAACCAAAATTGCCACCGCCTCGCTCGTTTTTTTCCCCAGAGACGTTTTTGTTGATCCACATGCTTTTCGCTTTCCAACTGAACAATCAATTGGCCTGCCGTTTATTGGCTGCTCTTTTTTCTCTCCTTGTTTGTTTTACATTGGTTTGAGTTTTTCTTAAATAAAACGTTCTTGCAAATTATTGTCTCTTCGGTAGACCGAAGCTGTCGTACCCTTGCAGATATATATATATATATTTATATATATAGCTGTAAAAAAACTGTTTTTGGATAATAAATGCTTAATGCTTACAGCTGGTTGACAAAATGAAAATAATATTTTAGTGGACAAACATGTGTTAATAAAAAAATTTCTGTTTTAGCAATTTGACTATTTTATTACTCACATATTTCATATCTTTCTGGCAGTTAAAAACAAGAAATATTTAAAATAAAAGTTTTATTCAATTTAAAGCTCCTGGCAAAAATTCTGAATCATATGAAAAGCTCCATTGTTATATAACATGTTTACTCTTACATATATATACAATGTTTTACTTGAAACACAATATAATTTTTTTTTTAAATAATTGTAATTGTCAGAAGCTACTTTGTAGCTTTATTTAAAATGAAATTCTGCAAGGGTATCAAATAGTTAATACCAATACTTTCACTTGATTCTTGTGCCCACCATTTATGTACTCAAATTTATCCTTATGATAAATTGTATTTAGAATCACATGTACAGACTTTACAATTGGAAGAACAACAACAAGACCAAGTTACGATGGTGGCTAATGCTGATAAAATAAATCTTGTTACCTCTAACTACTCCCACAACATCAACAACAATACTCATGATGCTTTGGATGCGCAACTGTCATTAATGGAACTTCCTAATGATAATAATGACAATCTGACAATCAACCACAACAACAACAACAACAACAATGTCAATGCCAATGCCAATGATACGCACAATTTTGTCACACATTTTGCCACCATCTGCAATAATAACAATCATGCAATACCAACAACCACTACAACAACAACAACAAACACTTATTTTACTGGTCACTGCGCCTTGCTGGATCTTAGTAAGTTTCGTTGGCTCCATGCTCCGTGTTGTAGTTGTGTAAACTGATTTTTATGTTCTTTTTAAGTCTATGCAACTCCAACTCTTTCTCCTCAGTTCTTGTTACCTTACGCTGCCAAACACAACCACCACCCAAAACCTCCCACTACTGCACTAGTTAATCCAGCATTTTAGTACTCATGTTGTCCATTTGTATATGCCAGATACGATTGCTGGTGCCTCCAAACTAATTTTGATTTTTTGTGTGGTTCACAGGACTTGAAGAAGCCGCCACAGCAACACAGACGAGCCAGGCTAAAGCGCAGTCTAGCGCTACTTATGGGAAAGGCGCCATCAACGACGGCAACTGCATCTCTGACGAAGCAAACACCGTTGTGTCCGCCGCCTGCCTTGATGACACCGCAGCAGCATCATCAGTATTTGCTGCTGCAACAACAACAGCACCGCTATCGCCTACTCTATCAGCAGACGGCAATGGACACAACTTCGTCGACAATGAGCAGCTCCCTCAGCAGCAGCAGCAGCAGCAGTTGCAACAGCAGCAGCTTGATCTGAGAGAGCCACCATTGTCATCACCATCTCCATCACCGCCGCCTCCACCCACAGTACACAGTCAGCAATTGCATGAGGTGACAAGCAATAGCAGCAGCAGCAACAATAGCTTTACGCTGCCCCTCAAAGAGACGCATATTTATACGCCATCGAAATCTGATACTGCGGTGGCCAAGACAACAACACTGGCACCCATTGATTTTGACTACGAGATTGCCTCCGCAGGTATTATTATAGATGAGACGGTTGTCAAGAAGGAGTATCGCGATGTCGAGTACAAGCCGCCACCCTTCGCCCTCGACTCGCCAACCAAGCTGAGCACCTCGGGCAAACCAACAACGGAGGATGATGATTTCAGTGATTTCCAATCCGTGCCCGCCGTTAAGAACGTCGCCCAGTTGCAGCCGCCGCGCAATAGCACGCCCACCTTCGGCGAGCAAATGATACTCAGTCCGGCTATACTGTTACCTCAGACAATACCGTTGGCCAAGCCCAGCATTGAATGGGGCGACAATGCCTTGGCCAGCATCAATGCCGATGAACTGGCACGCATCGAGGAGTTGTTTTCGCATCAGTTCAAGCCGCCTACGATAAGTGCCAGCGTAGCGCAGCAGTCACCAAAACAACAGCAACAGCAGCACCAGCAGCAACAACAACAACAACAGAAACAACCTCAAGAGGATGACGAGTGGTCCGATTTTGTGTCTGTGCCAGTGCAACAACAGCAACAGCAGCAGCAGCAACAAAACAAACACAACAACAATGTGTTAAACGTGCAAAAGCAACGCAAATCTGCGCCCATTGCAGCTGCTGCCCAGAAGGACGATGACTGGTCGGACTTTGTGAGCAGCACGCCGTTGCCTGCGCGTGCTCCGCCGCAATTTAATTCGGGCGCCTGGCAGAGCGCAAACTTTTACAATAATCCGCTGAGCTTGTACCAGCAGCAGCAAAAGCCGCATGCACACAGCAATCTGGTCCCCAAACAGAAAAGCAATAGCAGCACCAGCAGCAGCAACAACAACAACAATATACCACAACAAATTCACATGATGCACGACTTTTCAACAGCACCGTCAGCAATAGTCAATGCGATGCCAGCAACCTATCAGCATCAGCATCATCAACACCATCAGCAGCAGCTGCAGCTGCAGCAGCAACATCAACACCAACACAATCGGCAGCAGTTTCATCTGAGCAATGCAAAAGTGGCACCGCGCATCTCGCTAATACCCGATCTGAGCTTTGTGGCCCCGGCATTGCCTGCCAATGCCGGCGCCTTCATGAGCTCCCTGCCCAAGCCCAGTTTTAGTGCCAAGAAATGACAAAAGTTGCGTAACTCAAAGCAGCTTCGGCCTCAGCAGAAGAAGACGTCTACAATGTTGTTGGTGTCGCCGCCACGCCCACTGGCAGTCGAGGCAAGCGTCTTAACGTAGGCAACGCGTCAGTCAGTATTATGAATCCGTCTAGATGATATTTTGCTATAATAAGTTAAACAGATATTGTGAGAGCAATTGCAAGCGGCTAGGCTCCTGTTATTGTTAATGTGCGTATTGCTGTTGTTGATGTCGTTGTTATTGTTGTTGTTAGTCGTAGGCTATAGCTATAGCTATAGCTATAGCAAAACCAATGCTAATCTGTTGTGTGCGTCGAAAATTAACTCTAGTGCAATATATTTTCTAAACATTTTTTTGTTATTGTAAATTTAAAAATTCTTTGCAACAGTTGGCCGAAAACTTTAATTACTCAGCAATTAGTACTAGTTATAGTTATAGGACGTATATATTATACGAATATTTTATGTATTTAGATTGTATAGTGTTGCATAAAACGTAGTAAGCGTATTACCTCTATATTTAGCTAAGACGACTTAGTTAGCTTAGTAAACCCAACACGTTTTTAAATTGTTTTAGTTTGCTTTACTTGACCAATAAGTTTTCCAAATATACTAATACAATATACGTCCGTTAACTTATTGTCCTTTAAATATAAATTCTGCAAGCTAAGCTTATAACCCAGTTTTTCTCATTATGAGTTGGATTTTGTCAATGTGTGCATGGTACTAATCAGTCCGGTTGAATCACTTCCATTTTCAAAAATTTCCCCAACCATTCCAAAGTATGATATATGTGTTACATAACAATAATCAAGGAAAAACGTACCCGCCTAAGCGAATTTTGATAACCCTATATACTTTTGTAGGCCTGTTTGTAATGATTATATTATATATTATATTTATTTAAAAAAAAAAAGAAAAGAAAACGCGTGCATTCCATGTGTAGTTATAGTTTGCCATGATCTCTAAGTTAAAGAAATATATAAACAATCGGCTTCAGATTTTTGTGTTAAATGTTTTATTTATTTTCGCTTAATGTTTGTGTCTTGTGAATGCGTGTGTGAATGAAAGTAAAACAATTATTATAAACTATAAACTAATTTCAAATCGATGCAGTAGATGTAGACTTAATTGTAAATTATGCATTTGTGTGAGCTTTGTTTATATTTTGCTAATTAAATAAACAAATATAAATAATATAAAGTGGTTTTGCGGCTTAAATTGAAATCATTGTATTATGTGCTACAAAATTATGTTATACAATTAATAGATAATTTGTTGTAATATATATATGCGGAGTATAATAAAAATAAAAATACATTATAGTAATTGAAAACAACAATTTATGTTTATTTGAACCAAGTTTTATTTGAAATACAATTTTGCGTTATACTTATCAATTAATTTTGTGGGGACGGGGGACCGCGGCATATGTAATTAGATTCATGTTTTTAATAGGAGACTTACTGTGAGGCGTAATGGAGTAATTGAAACCTGCTTATAGGAAGCTCATTGGGAGATGCGAATAAAGAAAATACAGATAATATATATTTCTCAGACACTCTCTCAGTAAGTATGACTACTATTGGACGCTACAGGAAGCCTCGTCAAATGTGTGTGTGTGTGTGTGTTAAAAGATGTTGATGCAATAATTAATATATGTAAATATCTAATCAGGATTTTTGTTTTTTTTTTCTTTTGGGTTGGGATTGGCGAGCGAGGTGGAGGTGCATGGGGTGGTATATAGATAGCACTATGGCAGTAAATAGTACATAATAATTAGCAATAGTATATATAATATATATGTATGTATAACTAGTCCTATATAAATAGTGTACGATTTCATTATAAATGTGAAT
This sequence comes from Drosophila pseudotalamancana, assembly GCA_037075185.1. Lineage (NCBI taxonomy): Eukaryota > Metazoa > Arthropoda > Insecta > Diptera > Drosophilidae > Drosophila > Drosophila pseudotalamancana. Next base: position 824,719 of record JBAMCK010000158.1, read on the forward strand.
GCAATGTTAATGTTATAATCATCAGCTTCAATCGCTTTAACTTCGTCTAAATGTTCAACAGTTTCATAATTGATGCCTTAACATAAAGGAAAACGCTAACAGATCCAAAAATATGTTGATGATGCTCTCTACCCTTTACGATATTTTGCACTAACAATTTTTTTCATTAAAGAATATCTAGGCTAATGTTATTTATGTATATTTACGTAATGACATTTGCCTTGTTAATGGCTCAGAATGCCAGCCATGGATGATGCAGTAGCGACTCCTTGGATCGATCGCCATAGTCATAAGTCAGTTCCTCCCCGGGCTCAATATCATCTTTGGCCAGCAGCACCAGATGGGGTCGCTGCTTAATAACAACCACTTTGGTCATAAGGTTACCGTTGCGTGAGTGATTGATAAGGCGGCCAAGCTTGCCGGTGTCAACGGTAGCATCGATGCAGTATTGCTGATTCTTATGCTTGAAGTAGTACATGTAGCAGCCGGCATTTTCGTCCAGCGCATAACGACGTTCGCGCTCAGTGGCCTCGCTGATTGCAATGAGATCACCCACATATTCAACGACAAACTCGTTACGCTTGAAGCGACGTACTGCGACCACACCACGCCCCTTGCCCATAAAGTGGCGTATTTGTAGACCATCGCAGCGTTCCTCGAGCACCGCCTGTTCAAGATTCCGCATCATCTCTTCTTTGACGGCCGTTTTGGTTTTACGCACACTGCGTCGTACTGGAAAGAACTCTGTGAGCTCCCGATTGCCATTGGTCGCAGCCAGTGGTACGGATTTGGCTGCCATTTTGGACTTAGCCGGTTTGATAGGTGCCTTTGGCTTGGCCGCTGTTGCTGTTACTGCAACTGGTTTGAGCATTGCCTTGGCTTTGTTCATATTTTCACGCTCCTCAGCGGTCTTGAGGAGTGCATGTACATCGTCCTCTTCGTCGTAATCATCTACCACAACGACATCTTCATTTAACGTTGGGCTGGGCTGCTGATAAGGCGCTTGTGGTTTTGGTTGATTCAGTCTTCGGCGCGACTTGGACGTGCCGCTTACGGCCAGCTGCATTTGCAGTTTGCGCGGCGATTTACGAGGCGACAGAGCCTCACCCTTAATCAACGCTGCATCGCGTGGCATTGTTTTGATGGGCGACGGGCATAATATCCGGTGTGGAGTAGCAGGTTTACGTCCTCTGTTACCCGCCACCGCAGGTGATGCGCTTGCCGTCAAGCTGCAGGCAACTCCGCTGTCACAGGAACTGCTGTCATGTTGGTCCAACTCCAAACCGCCCAGCGGTTGTTGAAGCTGTTGACGCTGTTCTTGTTCGAGCTCCAGCTCTTCCCCATGCCCGTGTCCATTAAGCGTAACAATTTGATTGAATCGACCATTGAGTACGCAAGCACTCAACACAGAAGGCGGTGATGAGAATACGGCATTGGCAAGCTCGAAGCTTTTATTAATGCGAATTGTGGAAGCCTTTGTTGGCGTACGATCGATGTCCAACGTTAGCACTGGCTCCTGCAGAAATATATTATCGGAAGTCGCACCGCTGCTGCTACTGCTATGCGACGAGCTGTGACTGTCGCGCAGCGCTGAGCGATGCGTCTGAAAGGCAGCCGTGTTTATAGATGTGTCTGTGTGTGGATTACCTTGTGTGTACGTGTCTGTTTGTGTATGTGTGTCTGTTTGTGTGTGTGCGTCTATTTGTATGTGTGTGTCAACGTCAGTAGGCGTATAGTTACAACCCGGCTCGGAGCTGTTGTCGGCTTCCAGATCATCGTTTTGATATGCTGGGGAGCTTGTGCTGGTCGAGGGTGAAGCTATAAAGTGTGCATTATACAAGAGTAGTTCCTCCTCCTCTAGTTCATCAATTAAGGCGCCATTTAGTGTTATTGTCTTTTGCTCTGCTATTGTTTCACCCACTTTTGTTTCCGAGAGAATAGTTGTTTTTTTCTTGTTTTTTGCAGCTGCATTCGCTTTGAAGTAGTTCTCAATAGTCCGTGTTTGTGAGCGTGTTGCCAATTGAACACCTGTACAGAAGGGAAGTGGGATGTGAGTGTGCTTAAGTTAACCTCAAAATAATTTACCAATTATACGGTCAGTTTCAGACTTGGTTGAGTTTCCATTAACTTTGTTCTTGTCACTGCTGTAGCTGTGTAAATTTTCCGTCGCGTTGAGATTTTCATGTGGTGTCATAAGACGGCAGTCTTTTCGCTTCGGGCTTGCAAAATATTGATCATCCAGCAGGTTATTGGTTGCCGCCGCAGCCACGACGCTGATTGGCTCGCCATTGAACTGCATGTCCAGCGTCGAACCGCTATTTGCGCCGACCCCGTCAGAGGTAACCACCATAATGGCGGGCTCTTTGGCGGGCCGTACACGTCTGCGAACCATTATCATTAAGGGTTTAGGTTCACTTAAGGTTGCCACACAAAACAGGGGGTGGGAATTCGTCGAGTTAATAAATTACACTGAGACAGCAAGTCTGTAGCACACGCACACCAAGATACAGAAACGGAAAACAGACTGCAATTTGCATAAGTAGAAACAAAACGAGACATTAAACTTTTGTACATTATTTAGACCCCGCGCTGCGCCCTCCTGCTCTAACTCACAAACACACACTCACACGCGCACAACACAACACAACAGAGCGCGTACAGTTTTTGCCCCTCGACAAAAATATCGTTCTGCTGTGTGTGTTACTGCTGTTGCTTGTGTCGCACGAAGCAAAGAGGAAGACAACAGCGAAAGAATGATATGAAGCAGCCTGCTCGTTGCGCCAGTGGGGCTAAACCAGAGGCCTACCTATTTAGATAGTTGAAAACGAATTTAGCCGTCATACGCAACAGCGCATGGTTTTCGTTTTACACTGTTTTGTGCACATTTCTTTTTATAAGGCCGCCTTCTTGTATTATTTTTAGTCAGTCATATGCACTTTTCCTTTTCCGCAAACTTTTTTGTGTGTGGTTCTCTTATTCCGTTTTGCAGTAGAGTTGTTGATACCTTATCGATATTTATGATCATCGATATCTGTATAGATCAAGAGAGCTGAGCATAACATACAAATCATTACGAACATATTTGCTTACAATGTTTACATAAAGTAAATTATGTTTAAGTTTTTTTTACTTAAGCCGATTTTCTTATTATTATAAATGCTAGTACAATAGATAAAATCAAATTATATTAAAAATTGGCATTTTACAGCACTCAGCTAATGTGGCGCGCAAACTATCGAACTACAATACCATCGACTCGATATTATCGATTCTTATGCTTGTTTACATACTATTTATCGATAGTGACGACCCGATGTCCCATTACTTTCTCAAACGCTCAGCGAAATTCGCGAGGCGCGCGTGAAAATTATATTTTTAGGGAACTCAACTAAAATTATAGTGAAAACGCTTATGAGGGCGAGTGCAAGCAGAATTAAAAGTAGCGATCCGCAGTTGTTAATTAAAATCATAGCATAACAAATAGTGCAACAACAGTTACTTTGCATGCTTGCAATAAAATTGGGCGCCTTTTATTAGCAAGCGTCTGTATTTATTCATTCAGACCGTGGCTTGCCCCGTGCTCCTTCACGCGCGCATACATCTTTGGACCCTATTGCAATAAAATATTAAACGAGTTAAGGAGCAAATAAGCAAAAATGCCGATTTGCAAACGCGAGGGCTTTGATCTCAATCAAACAGAGGGTAAAAATGAAACATTCCACGACAACGACTTGGTGTTCTGCTGTTACATTACAAAGCGCATATTCCGTGATTACGAGTAAGTCGAAAGCCTTAACTTTAATTTGTTGTGTTTTATCAAATGGTGTATGCTGCAGCAGGATAGCAGTGACAAAGCAAACCATGCGCTAAAGTATACAACAAAGCGTAGCTGATGAACGCATGCTTTGGCCGAGCTATACATGCAAAAGCAAAATGATTTTGTCTGTTGAGAAGGTGGCTGAGGCGGCGGTGGCGGAAAGCGCGCGAATTACATACGCAGCTGCTATTGGAAGCGTTGCCACATTTGCGCATTTTTTCTTAAATATTAAAAAAAGTAATTTCGTTACTAATTAATTATTCACAACTATATTCAATGTTGACGTTGCGAATAAGTCAGTCATCAAATTAGGTTTATCTACTTACGGCTTAAGTCAAAAGAGCCTGCAATCCAGTTACAAGATAAAACTTAATGTTTCAGACTAGGAAATGCCTCGCATATTAGATACAAAAAGTATTTGTATACCAAAATCTATACAAATATATTTTTATTAACATATTTTTATAAGAAATAACAGGTTTTTAAAATATTCCAAAGTCCAAAAAATAGCTACTGTAGAATTTATTATTATCTAGTCTTCCTCAAATGTTTCCAAATAAATAGATTAACGAAACCGAAAAGAAATACAAAAATATGAAAGAAAGGCGCAAGTTCAAACATTTTCAAAAGTTACAACTAGAGAGTACGTAATGAGGTCGAGGTGAGCCAGTAGCGGGAATTTGCAAGAATCGAGATTCCATCTGATGGATAAAAATATCGTATGTGACAGTGATAAAAATTAAAGGAAAAATAACTGAATATTTTAAAATTTATTAAAACACGTTATTTAGATATAACAATGAAATCAGCCTACTACCAATTAAAGTGCCAATAAATAGTTATAAGTTTCGCCTTTTGTGACAAAAATTTTGTTTATTACTTTATTATTTTTTCACTTTTTCGTTTGAATGTGGAAATAAATAATATAAGAAATGCATAATTAAAAATAGTTATTAACGATTATATTTACTTGAACATTTGCAGAAACTACTTTCGACATGTTATGGCCATCAACTCGACGGTGTGGCAGTGTGAGGCCACTGGAAAGGATGGACTCACATACGAGGAGGCGGTTAAAAGCGAACGGATTGCACATAAGAAAATGGAACTGTTTAAACAGACGTTACGTGCACCCGTGCTCCTTGTCATTGAACACGCGCGCCAATCGGCTGTCAAGACTCTAAATTTGATAGTATCAAAGTTTCTGCGTAAACGCTTTTTTCTTAATGAGGAGGTCACCGTTACGAACAGGAAGAACGCCGTTTTCAAAGTGGTGGGCATTAAGCTGGCCAAAAATGTATCGGAGCCAAGCAATGGGATTTATGAAGACACTGAGCAACTGGAATATCGTTTGCGTGCGCCGAATGGTGATGAGATTAGCGCGCCCTTCGATCATCTGCGCCGTCAGCGCTCTGAGTTTAATCTAGAGAATCTGGCCATGTTCATTAAAAACAACGTAGTCCGCGTGGATGGAATATTGCGGCCCAAACCTGAGACTTACAAACAATATGTGACCGAGCCAAATGCCAGCTTCTCCAAAATATTCATTGGTAAAATGCCGCGTTACTCACCAGCAAAATTAAAACGACCCGACGCAAAGGATACCAAAAAGCAGTCAACGTTAAACAAGTACATTGTTAAAGGAGAGGAGACAAAGGCTAAGAGCAAGGCGGATTCTGAGGGAAGAGCTAAGATGCTGGCCGAAGAAATGGAGCGCATTCGTTTGGAGAAGGTAGCCAAATGTGCGGAGGAGGAGCGAATTAAGGCTCAAAAACGGACTGAGCTAATGCAACGTGTGGAGGAGGAGTGTCATTATTTGACTACTAAGACAGATGACCTGGAGCGGAGCGATCAGTCCGTGTTGCCCACGTACAATCCAATTGTAACATTTGTGCCAGACAACATTCTGGGCGATGCCTTCATGCTCCGAGAATTCATGCACACGTACCGCGGTCTGCTCTCCGGCGTTGAAGTGTTTCGTCAAAATCTCAGCTTCTATGAAATGTCACGCGCTTTTAGCGCACGCGAGGTGGCGGGTCCACTCTCCGATATATTGCTGGTGCTGCTAGGCACAATCTTTGACTTGCAAAAGGAGGAGGAAGCCGAATGCCCAGTAAATTATATGCTTGGACGTACTGCGGCAACGCGGGAGCCTTACATCAGCATGTATAAAGCTTCCCACTCACAACATTTTGCCAAGCGACATTTCTCCTTCAATCTAAACGAGCTGCCTCTGGACTCGCTCACCCTAAGCGAAGTTCTTCGCCTGCATTTGTTGGCCTCCGGTGCGGTTGTGTTGGATAAGGCTGAAAAGTGGCGAATTATGTATCGCAACGGCTATTCGTCGCGAGAGGATCCCGGTCTTCAATTGCGTCTTGAATATGCCCACATTCTGCGCGCCCTCAAAACGAATTCGATTGGTCAGCTCGACTTTGTGGATATTATGCGAGTGATAAACTGTCTGACGGCGCAGATCCTAACATACTCCGGCACTATAAATGTTGTTGAGGAACGTATGGAACGGACGGCCAAGGCGAAAACAGAACTGCGAAATTTAATCATCATGGAGAACAAGCGTCTGGGGGCCCTCGAGCTGGCTAAACGGAAGCTAACCAATGAGCACAATCAGCAGTGTATTGCAGATGAGGTAAAACTGAACGCGGAAAAAAAACAAGCTTTGGATGACCAGCTTAATCGCCGAATAGCCGATTTGATGGCGCAGTCGGATCGAGAGCAGCGCAAGCATGAGCAGCAGGTGCTCAAACTGCAGTCAGAGCTCTTTAACTTTTTGGTCTATTTAGGCATGGATCGATGTTATCGCAAGTACTATGTGTTAGAGTCAATGCCAGGCATCTTTATAGAGCATGTGGCAGATGCCATGATGGACACATGCCTAGCCCAACCACCAGTCAACAAATCGTCTGCCGAGCTGCGCAAACAGGCGCAACTGCCAAAGGTGCGCCGGGACTTGCGCAACTATCTGGTGAAGCTTTATAGCGAGGATGATAAAAAGAGGCGCAAACCCAGTAACAAACAATCGCTGGAGAACAAGGAAAACCAAGAAAATCGCCTAAATGGCCATGGACAAGGACAATCGGTGGAGCATATGGATGTGGCGGTCGTAGATGATGAGGAACAGTCGCCACCAACACAATTCGAGCTGCTCATGTGCAGTGGCGACAATACCAACTGCATTGTCCATAGCGAGCAACATGCCCAACGAAAGGTCTGGTCATACATATATCAGCCCGAAGAAATTGATGCATTAATAAAATCGCTGAATCCGCTTGGCCGACGGGAGTCCCAGCTGATTGACGAGCTCACCCAGTTCCGTGATTTAATCGAGCAACACGTAAAGAGCTGCCCGCAAGAGCTGCTCAGTCTGGACAGTGAGAAGAAGCGCAACATGTTCATCAGCTCCATGAAATCGGACACTCACCGCAAATACAGCAATGCAAATTTTGGTCTGCCCGAGGGCACGGAGCTCAATGAGGTTATGCGTTTGCATCTCGTGGATTGTATTCTGCAGTTTGAGACTGACATTTTCACCGGCGATTTGGGAAAGCTAAAGGTAAAGGACATGGAGAAATGGCGGCAGTTACTGCTGGAGGATAAGTATGATTCTCAAAGTAAGCTACAGTGGGGACCCGGTCTAATGTACAGCGATGATGTTTCTGCCGACTCGGATAACGAGTCCCACGAGGATTACGAATATCAAGATGATGAAAAGGATGGGGATGCGATTTTCCTCAACGAATATGCGAAAAAGAAATATGGCAAGTTTCGGGATCCAGGTCAATACATCATGCAAAACGAAAACCCATCCACAACAGAATCCGAGACACATCAGACTCAAGTTCGAAATCTGGCCAGTGCCCTACTTCAGGTCGAGCAGGCAATTGGGCGTCGTTTTCTAAAGGAGCCATTCGGCATAGCCAAGAAACGCATGGACTCAAAACAAGACCAGCAAAAGCTCATTTGCGAGGCAAGACTGCAGCAATGGGAAGTTTCTCTCATGAACAGTACAAGCTATGCCCAGATATTTTTACATCTAAACGTAATACACGATTCCATACTGTGGAACCATTCCACAAACAAGTCTCTCTGCAAGGTGTGTCGGCGTGGAACCGATCCCGAGAAAATGTTGCTCTGCGATCAGTGCAACGGTGGCACTCACATGTTCTGCATGAAGCCAAAGATGCGCACAGTGCCGGAGGGCAACTGGTATTGTCACACATGTGTGAGGAATCTGGGCTTGACCAATGCCACCGATGAGAAACAGCAGGAGCATAAGAAACAAGCTGCTCGAAAGAAACGCAAGTTTATTGTGGACGAGGTTGAGGATGTCGAGGAGAATGTTGCTAGCGACGACAATGATGAAGACGAAGACGAGCAGAATGGTGACGATATAGAAGCTGAGGACAGTGATGCCAATGACGATATAAGTGAAAGCTCTTCTTCATCAGTCAAGGCCAATGGCAAAGCTACAGCTTCGCGAGGATCAACTGGACTTCGCAGCAGCAGGAGATTAAGATCCAAAGAAATCGAAGATGTTATCGAAGAAGATGATGATGATCACTCGGTTGAATCAGAGGAAGAGGAGGGATCCGACGAGGAAAAAGAAGAGGAAGAAGTGTATGTATTATCATATAAAGAGTTTTCTGAGCATAACTAATAATCCAATTCTTACCCCCAGTGAGGAGGAAAAGGTCTGCCAGATCTGTTTTTACGACGGCTGCGAAGTTTGCTGTTGCCGCTGCTCCGAGTGGTACCATCTGGAGTGTGTCAAGTTGAAGCGTCAACCTCGCACAGATTACGTATGCAAAAAGTGCAAAACAAATGACACCGCACGTACTAGAAGGCGCCCCAGTCATGGTAGAGTTTCCTTTTGTATATGCAAGCTATATTTCCAATTTTATAAACATTGTTCTTATTTAAAGCTGATGGCGATGCCGATGATAATGAGGATCATGAGGAACCGCAGGCCAAGCGTTCCCGTTCCTCACGCACCTCGTTGCGCATTTCCCTGGACAAGTCTGCAACCCACAACAACAATAACAACAATAATACGAGTAATAACAACAATAATCGTCGATCGGGTCGACGAACCAATGACAATCTGCCACTGAACAGCGCTGCCTTATACGATCTGTTGGACCAGACAATGAAGCATCAGGCAGCGTGGCCTTTCTTGCGACCAGTGATGCCCTCCGAAGTACCGGACTACCACAAGATAATCAAGGCGCCCATGGATCTGGCCAAGATCAAGTCCAAATTAAATATGGGCGAATATCACATAAACGAGGAGCTCCTCAGCGATATCCAGTTAGTGTTCAAAAACTGCGATCTATATAATGTTGAGGGCAATGAGATTTATAAGTAAGTGGAATCGAATAACATTGATATGCAATCCGAATATAAATATATTTCCTTTTTTTTTTCGTCAGTGCTGGCTGCAAATTGGAGCGTTTCGTTATGACTCGATGTAAGGATCTTTTGCTGCCGTTTAGGCCCAGTGACATGAACGCCAAAGTCATCTGCTAAACCGTTCGTAGACTCTTGAAAGGTCACTCGTGTAAAATAATTGATTAGATTTAGGCGATAGAGGAGAAGGAAGCCAGCGTACATAATTAGACAGTATTGTTTAGCTTACCAGTTATCAGATAAAGAATTTAAAGATAATCATCCGCAGTATAAAGCACACACTTTATAGTCTGTAAACCAGTCAGTCTGTAATTAATGTCTGCTTCTTTGTGCATTTTTGCAGAATCATTCACATTGCGAATATATTGCAATTAATTAGTTTTTAGACTTTATTATTAATTTTACGCATAAATTATTGTAGACATACACACACACAGTTCACAGATTTTAGCATTCAATAAAATGAAAACGGAATACTTGCAATCTTTTGAAATTGTTCTTAGTCTCGGCTGGGTAATATATGTTTGAAATGAATCGGGTCTTACAATATACATATGCGTTTCATATCATTGAGTAATCATTATAATATATTATGAAACATTTATACATTTATAAATTGCATGTCTAAGTTTTTTATTTGTATTTTTGTTGAATCGATTGACATTTATTAATGTCTTTTCTGGCATTTCGCGTTCATTTTTATCCACATATTTGTATTTTATTTTCGACATTCATAATATATTTTCAATCACATTTAACATTCAAATTTCATTTGTGGTGATGAAAAAAAGAAGTTATTATACATATTTTTTGCGCTTAAAACTAATGAAAATTAAAAATTATACTTAGAATGTTGTCATAGTTTTATTCCTGTTCATTACTGCATTTTTTTAGAGATCAACAAATTTGTAGAATAAAAGTTTTCCAATATTTATGTTTTGCTTCGTGTAAATTGTTTCAACCAAAATGATTAGTTACAAAATATTCTTTACGGCTAGACATTACATAAATAAAAAGAAATCAAAACTATTTTATTTAAATATTTAAACCCCTTGAAAGAATAATTAACAACTTTTATAGTGTACCTTAACTTAATACAGTTACAGTGTGGTAGCTAAAGAATTTTCTGAAATTTTCTACGCATACCAAATAAGTTATACTTTAAAATATGTAACACAATGATAGCCATACTGTGTTTTGGTTCAGCCAAGTGGACAACATGTGGTCCATAAAAAAAAATCTTCTATTTTCTAGTTAAACAGCTTTACTTCTTTTCCATTGTATTCGAAATGTTGCTTGCTATCTCTCAATGTTGAATATTTTTATTAATACACACATGTTTTTTAAGGACAACATTAATTTCCGGCTAGCCGTTAATAAAATAGTCTATAGAAACCTACGCAAACCTAAGTATTTGGCTGGTTTGAAGAGGATGTGGAGGATGTAGTTGTTTCTGAGTAGCACGTTCCAGTTTGGATGCCGTTCCTCTTCTTGTTGTGATTCTCAGCCGAATTCGAGGTGCTCGGTGCCTGCGACAATTGTGCCTCCATTGATGTGTTAGTTGTGTCATCGCTGCTGCTGTTGCTATTGTTGTCCTCCGCAGCGTTCTCTTGATTGGCATCCGGCGGATTACCCTCATGATCTTCTAGCCATTCGGTATCATAAGAGATGGCGCTTTCACTCTCCTGTCTACCACGTTGAAGACGTCGAACTTGTCGTCTTCGTTTGTTGGCAGCAAAACGCAGCCGCATTAGCTTTCGCTTCCGCTCCAGCTGCTCGAAATTGGCCTGCAGGGAGCCAACTGTGGAGGAGTAAATTTTTTTTTTAAATGACAATAGTTTTCTAGATCTCTGTTTGGCTAAGACATGCAAACGAAATATACACAAATCGAAGGCTTGACTCTACTTGGACAAACAAAACCCGGACACTCGCCAATAATTGGGGGTTTAGGTGCGTGGGTGTGCCTATGGGCTGCTATGTGCTGTTATGTGGAGAAAGCAGTCTATTGTGAGCCTGCAAGAATGGTGCGCTGTCAAGTCACTGACAGCAGACAAATAAATACGCCAGCCCAGGTGTCAAGGGGCCATTGTTTGCTCAATAAGATATGGTCAAAGGGACCGTCAGTTCAGTTCAATCGCTGCGACGGGTCAAGCAGCTCAGTTGCGCTCACAATGCCGTTGAACGTACAGTTAATTATGTTAATTTTAGTAGCAGCCGCGGTGCTAATAGTTGGCCATGACAGTAACATCCTGGACAAATATGCAAAAATCTTTGAGCCCATGCTGAGCCAAATGGAAAGCACCCTAGAACTCCATTTACGCAGCAGCCGGGATGCGGATAACGACTTCGTGCAGTTTCTACTGACGCAGCAAAGGTGTGCAGTGCGAGTGCATATCGACCAGAATGTTACAGAAGCGGCAGTGGAGGCAGATTCAATTCCGGACACAGTGCAGCATCAGTTTTATATCTACGAGCATGTGCCTCAAATGCACCAGCACCAGACTTTGTTCGTCAATCAGAGGGGCTTCTATATACTAGCACTCGAGGGTTTAATCAAGGATAAAGAACGAAGCTTGCAACAGTTCATGGAAATAATCTGGCGGCGACTTGGACACAATCGAATATACTACGTGCACCTGGCATCCAATCGAGTTCTTCTCTACAATCCCTTTTTACAAAGTCTGGTTATCGCCGAGGATGCAAATAGCTTTGAGCGGATTTACTTCAATCTTCACGGCTACCCACTGCGCGCATACATCTTTGACTCAGTGTACTCCACCTTCCACGGGACTGCCGAACGCGAAATCCGTGTCTCGGGACCCGATGCCAACGTGGCTGAAACAGTGGCCAAGCATCTCAACTTCACGCTGAACTATATGTGGCCAGACGACGAGTATTTTGGGTGAGTAGCTAGCTTCTAACGTCTTTTACCTTTTGGTCACATGGCTTTCTCCAGGGGCCGTCAACCCAATGGCTCATTTACTGGCGCCGTAGGGCGCGCCCATCGTCGAGAGCTGGACGTTATCTTTGCCGGTTTCTTTATAAAGGATTATCTGACTACGCGAATACAGTTCAGCGCTGCCGTCTACATGGATGATCTGTGCGTCTTTGTCAGGAAGGCTCAGCGCATCCCGCAATCAATTGTGCCCCTTTTTGCTGTTCGCGTAGATGTCTGGCTCTGTTTTCTACTTGTGGGCTTTGCATGCGCCTTCATCTGGTTATGTTTGCGAGGCCTGAATCTGGGCTTAAGCATCGAATGCCTGCCGGATGACAATGGCAAGGGTGCGGATGGTCGTTTCGTTCTTGTTGCATGGCGCATCTTTGTTGACACTTGGATCGTGTGGGTGCGGGTGAATGTGGGACAGTTTCCACCCTATAACTCCGAGCGTATTTTCTTGGCCTCGCTTTGTCTGGTTAGCGTCATTTTTGGAGCCCTGCTAGAATCCAGTCTTGCCACAGCATACATACGACCACTCTACTATCGCGATCCCAACACATTGGCAGAATTGGACGACTCCAAGGTACCCATTTACATTAAGCATCCGGCATTCAAAGACGATCTGTTCTCTGGCCACGACTCCGAGGTTTATCAGCGCCTGGACGCCAAGATGACGTTGGTGCGCGAGGGCGAAGATCGGTTGATCAGCATGGTCGCAAAGCATGGCAGATTTGCCGCTGTGACCCGTTCCGCCAGCCTCGAGCTAGGCGACAGACGCTACATCATGACCCACAAGGTTCACAAAATACCCGAATGTCCCAAAACCTATCATATAGGCTATGTGCTGCCTCGACCATCACCCTACATCAACGGCATCAATACCGTTCTGCTGCACATATTGGCGGGCGGACTTATGGAGCATTGGATAAGCGAAATGAAGGAGCGAGCCAAATGGAATATACATCAGTATCCCGAGTACCTCACCGAGCTGGGCGTGGGAAAGTGGAAGGTCTTGACCCTAACAGATGTGCAACTGGCCTTCTATGCCTTGGCAATTGGCTGTGCGTTGGCCGCACTAATTTGGTTAGTCGAGTTCCATTATAAATAAACAATGATGTATTGATTTACTCACTCATTCGTAACTCGGGCGGCTTGCGGGGACTGCGGCTGGTTAGCTGGGAGATCGACTCCCGACGAATGCGCTCCCGGGCAGCCGCCTCCGCTGATGTGGTGGGTAGCTCGTCATCGCCGAACAGTCGGTGCGTTTCCTCCAGCCATTCACTGATCCGCGCCTGGGTGGCAACCTGCCGCTGCTCGTCCAACAGCCGAGCCAGCAGCTGCTCCACATTACGGTGTTGGCCGCCAGTGCCCTTCACAGCCAGCTGCAGCAGTGCTCGACGTTTTTTCGCTATCAAATAGAATATCCGATTCGGATGTGTCTGCCAGCTGAGCTCGCTGACATTGGGTGTGTCCACCTCGCTTTGATCGTCCGACTGCGTGCTGGTTCCGCTCCCCTCCGTGGACGTTTCCGAGGTGCTGTCGCTGCCGCTGGTAGTCGGGTGACCCATTGCATTCCCGTTGCTGCTAGTGCTGGTCCAGGTCTCCAACTCCCGTTGCACGAGCGTGTCGAAGAAGGCCAGCATTACCTGGTCCTCGTCCATGTTTCGCGTGCTGAAGTCCTGCGAAACATGATCTGCGGCGTTGCGATGCAGTGCGCGAGTACAATAGGGCGTGTCCGATGGCTCCATCAGTCCGCCATTCCAGCCCTGTTGGGCAAACGGACTCCAAAACTGTATGGGATGGGTAAATATTAACAATAACTTTCAATCTCAACAGTTGTTCATCTCTCACCTTAATAATCTTTTCCACGCCCGACGAAGCCAGCAGACATCGTTGTCGATTGTAACGAACCTGGTTAACTATTGATCGATGCCCGGTCAGGATGACAGGTGTCGTATCGATCCACTGATTCTTCTTTTCCACTGCATACAAAGTGGTTAAAATAACGCATGACTAGTGGCTACTCCAGACTTACAGTTGATGCCGTCCAAGCGCCACATGAACATATTAAAATTATCCGAACCGGACACCACCAACTCGTCCTGGGGACCAGCAAAGGTGCAGCTCTTCATGGTGCAGGAGTTGAAGTATTCATCGTGGTAAAAAGAGCACAGCGGCTCGGATGAGTTGGGACAGTACAAGATGGGTGGCAAGCGACGGTGCAGGGTGAGCAGGAGACTGCCATTACAGTTAAAGCGGACGCTCATGCAGCTGGGAGATTCGGTTATATAGTTGTACTGGCAGAAAGCCCTGAGGGATGAAAGAAGATCCATTACAATGAATGCCTGGTGATGCCTAGGAAATAGGAAAGAGGAAATAAACCCACTGTGTATGGTGCCGCAGATCCCAGAGCTGTGCGCCACGTTTGGCGTTGGCCGTGGCCAAATAGTTGCCATTCAGTGGATGGAATTCCACGGCATTAAATGGTGTGCGAAACTTTGCTATGGCCAGTGGTTCAGTTTTTCCAACGCGCAAATCATAAACAAGGATTTCGCCGTGCTCCGTGGCCACGCTGAACAGATTAGCGCTGGTTCGATCCACGCTCAGACCATAAACGGGACCATCATGTGAGAAGTAATTGAGGTTCTTGCCGCTGCGTAGCCAAGCAGAGGACAAATTAAATGCTACTCTAGGACGCAATTGGATCCACTTACGTGCCCAAGTCGTGTTGTATGACCAGGTCATCATTGCCGCCCGAAAAGACGTACATGTTGAGCGTATCGAAGCCCAGGCAAAAGATGTTGCTGGCATGTTCGCCATACATGGCGGTGGGCTTGTCCTGGCCAACGGTTGCGAGGCTCTGGTCAACATTCCAAAGCAGCACACGCTTGTCATCCCCACCTGTTAGACGACACTTGTAATGCACTGTTGCGAGTTGGAGGAGCAACAGGTATCCACTCACCCGATGCCAGGTATTCACCACCGTTGCTAAACTCCAGAGCATTGACGCAGCCATAGTGGCCCGATAGATTGCGTTGGTAAAGATTTTCGGCGGCATTCAGGCGCTGCCTGAAGATTCCAGCCTCCAGATTACTGCGCAGATGTTCCACCTCCAGCTCCCGGAAGCTCAGCGCATGATCCAAATTGAGGCTGGCAGCCGTTCCGCGTTTCAAATAACTCATACTGGATGCTGCAACTGTTTCTCAGATTTTCGACTAAATCTCGTTAGGGCACTGCCCCGTCCACCCCCCCCTGTGCTCCTAATGCACCTACAGCTATGGCAGCCTACAGCCTGTCGTTCTGCTGGCAACTGTTCGGGTTCACATTCGCTGTCGTTGCAACAGTGTTGTATACATTTTGTCGACGGCGACGTCGCTGCTGGCGTCGTCGTCGCCTTTAGATTTTTCTGTGTTGGCGTTGGAAGTTTTTCAGCTTGTGTGTTAACTCTATTGGAAATTTGTGGCACGACGATTGCAAATGTTATTATTCTAGTCGTTCTGCTTATTCGTTTGTTCGTTTGTTCGTTTGCCCTTTCCCTTACACGATCGAAATAATTATTTTCTTTTGCATTAAATGGCGTTTCGATTCACTTTTTCAACGCACAACTCCCGCAGCGATTTTCTCACGACGACTGCGACTGCGACTGCGGCTGCGACTGCGACTGCGACTACGACTCTCGACTGGTTTAATCATCGGAATATGCTTTAATCAAAATGAAAACAGAAAGCATACGAGAAGCCTCGAAACAGCTGTTCTTCGAGCTGAATAGATATTAGTGATGGGCGCGTGCCGAGGCGCGTGCACGAAGCGCAATTCATTCAATTTTCAATTTGAAATTTGAAATTTGAAAATTGAAAATTGATATTTGAAATTCTGTAAATTCTTTGGGACAAGTGGAATCGTTTCTTATTGCCGTATTTTATTATTAATCTTGGTTGCTATGATTTTTATACAAATCGTACAATTTCCACACATACACAATAATAGCACAAAGAAAATATAAATTTTATGTAATTAACAAATTTTTATTTTAGATTTTTGAATGAAATTCCTCGTATTAAAACTTCAAAAACGCTAAATGGAAAACACCGAAAACAATAAAGAGCTGCATGGTATGGACTTAAAAAAAAAAATAAATAAATAACTACATAATATTTATATATTGCACACATTCAACTCAATCTCTCGATCTCTATCGATTTTGACAGCTTTACCGGTGAATATTGATATTGAGAATACACAGCATATATGCGCTTACCTGCGGAACCTACGGGAACGGCTCAAGCAAACTATCCAGAGGCATACGGACCTGATTCAGACGTCGGTTAGCATAATCAAGGAGATGAGCGATGTGTCCACAATGTTGGCGCTGACCCAATCCGGACCGGAGCAGCAGCCTACTAAAATCAAGCGTCTAATTATGGAGTTTGAGAACATGCACACCGGGGATAGCGACCTGACCTCCATCGAGGCAACGGAGCTGCGGGAACTGCTTGCGGACTTTCGGCGCCTGCACGAAAGCGAATTGCTATGCGACAGTCTGATGTGCTTCAAGCGCGCCAAGGAGTCATTCGAAAAGGTCGAGTCCTTGCTTAGCCAGGTGACCTTAGCTTACGTCACTGACTCGGCCCAGGCGTCACCTCAGGGCAGCCAAGCGGTGGTGGGTAGCAATAGTGCCTGTCGTAGTCTTCGGGAGAAGATTCAGGCCTTCAACAAGGCTTCTGTTAAGGGCCAAAATATGCTTCAAAATTTTACCCATTGCTTTAGCAGCACGAGCAACGAAAATGATGTTCCCATGGACGAATTCAAAGCAATTCCGGCTGTATCGCGATCCCGCTCAAATTCCGGCTACGAGGGCGATGTGGACAGCGAAGTGGAACAAACTGAAAGCGGCGACAGCCAGAAGCTAAATGATAAACGTAACGATTAATTCAATTAAATTTATGGTTTATATTTGTCATTATATGCGTACATCATATCAAAAACTTAGCTTTATATTACACGGTATATGTTTCAAATCTGCTATTTTTGTGACAAGGCTTGCGTATGAAATAAAAAATATATTTTTTTAAATGTATATAATTTATTACAATAAAATCATTTGACGATTGCGCCGTTCAGCACTCGGACTGAGCTGCTACAAAGAAACGCGTGTAGTTGATGGCGAAGAATATGGAGATGGCGCCAATAGCGGAGCCCAGCTGGGTGATGGCGCCCACCCAAACTAACGACTGTCCGCCCTGGGCACGCATCACAGTCGTAATTCCCAGCTTGGTGTAGCTGACAATGCCGATGAGCAACGTCCAAGCAGTTACCTGTGAAATGTGAGACAATATATCAATAGAGATTCTCAAGTCAACTCCGAGTCGGCGAACCTACCACCAGGACAATGCCAATCGTCTGATCGTAGAGCGGCGGGTACGGGCTAAGTATAGCGGTTGTAAATACATAGCTGGTGAGCAGCGCGGCCAGTGCCGAAAGCACATAGATGATTCGGAGGGATGTAAAATACAGGAACATGGCCAAGAAGCAGGCGACCGGATTGGCAATAACACTCAGTGTCGCCGACAGGTGATAAGCACGCGTTCCATACGGCGCACTCGAATAGGATTGTATGCTAGGGAACATGCCGTTGCTGAACAGCGAGATGGTCCCTATAAGGAGCAGCAAGCCGGCGTACTGGCCACGGCTAAGCCGTTCCGGCTGATTATCATCCTGACCATACTCATATTTATTGCCTTTGCTAACAGTAACCTGCGCATATTCCCGCTGAGCCATTGGAAGATGATTCAGCAGGGTGTAGCCAATGTAGCTGAGCACCATCAGCCCGAATAGAATCAGGAAGAATATCTTTGTGTCAAACAATGGAGGCTCTTTCACGTTCTGGTAGACCTCGTTGCCGGACTCAGTCACATTCACCAGGACGCATTTGCCACTGTCACCGATGCCCTGCACCAGAGCCGTTACACTGGGCAGCAGGCCACTGAGGCCCTCGCCGATGAAATATGTGACTATATACTGCTCCTTAAAGCGTCCCATGTAGGGCATAAAGAGCACGGAGCTGGTGCACGCATTGAGTGCGGTAAAGACGGTCAGTATGAAGAGCGCCACGCTGTGATCGTTGCCAGACAGCGGAGCGGTTCGGTTATAGAAAAAGGCGGTTAGGAGACAAGAGATTGTACCGATCGCCAGGACGGCATGTATGGTCCAGCCATCGTTGAGCTTCCATGGTGAGTATTTTTGATACACAGTGTACAGGAGCGGTCCCAGATTTCCTATCTGCACCATAACACTCAGATAGGATGGCAGGCTCCAGCCTTCGGGTGCCTCATTTACCAGGAGCGGCAGCTGTATAAAGGTTCCATTCACACCCAGCCAGGTGCCGATGCCAAAGCATATGGCCAGCAGATCGACAATCACATTGCGGTTGCTAAAGACGCCCCCGGTCTTATGCTCCATCTTCTTGCTAATGGAGCGCCAGTTAAAGAATGCGCTTAGCTCACTTGGCTCATCGGGAGCGCATCTGTGAAAGGTGGAGATGGGAGATGTGTAAATAATTAAGATAAGATTAATAATTTAGGTCTACTTAGAATGCAGTAAAACTGTATGAATGAGGCCAACAGGTCGCTAAGAAATTTTTATTGTAATATTTGTAGCTATGCATTGTGCAATGCATAGAACAGCGAATATAACGGCTTAATCGAAATTATATTAAGTTGATACACAAATATAAAAAATATGTGTATTGATTATTAATTCAAATTTGTAGAATGAGCTTAAAAAGTTCGAAGGTTCTATTGAAAAATATATTTAACAATTTAGACTAGCAACAAATCTTTTAATAAACATAGTTAAGATATTAATGTATATTTACTTTTGTATTTATTGAATTTAAGTGTATTTAAGCTTCGGTTTGAGTTCCATTTACACTTTCACAATTATTCGTTAAGTTTACAGATAGTGAAATTTTTATGGTGTTGCGGTGCGACTGTAGAAATGTACATATGTATATTTCTTTACACACACGCTTGTGCACACATGCATATATGTACATATATATATATATATGTATATAAGTCTGACAATGCATTTCTAGAAGTTTATCAGCTAAATTTTGAATGATAGCTGACCTCTGCTGTAATGTAACCAGGGAATTGCTCACCAACTGAAAGTTGAAATTGTATTCAAGATATAGGATTATTCACACACATATATATATTTATATATAGATATGTTTATGTAACTCATATTCGGTAATCTTCATGCAATTAAATTTAAGTATGTTTGAACATACGTTTTAGTTTAAAGCTGCGATTTTAGTTTTAGTTATTAACAAAAGTTCTATTTGTTAATGTGAAATAAATATCTCAGTGACGTTTCAGATGTTATCAATGAAGTTTAACAGGAACGTGATCGTCTTCAACGAATAACTGAAGTGGGCCAAATTTGACTTGATTTTCCACACGTATTAGAAATTCGCTGATAACGAGTGATTTGTTTTATGGATAGAACGTCACGGTGTAAACAAAACTTTAACGGGATGGCTATGAAAAATGCGATTAGAGATGATTAATATCAGTCTCGGGTTTAAAAATATACATATACATATTGTCATACAGTTATATATATATATATATATATTGACATAATAAGTATTTGCTCGCAGAGCTCTGCATACATATACAAACAGGTTTTTTTTACTACAATACAAACAAAATCATTGCCCTCACCTGTCGAATTCGTGTCGTTCCGCTCCGGCGTGGATTGGCGTTGAGAGCACAGCGTATACTGCGCCGGAATGGCCAACATTGTTGGCTCCAGCCATAATGGAGTATAAAAATGCCCGAGAGTAATAGCCGGATTTACTAATTAATTTACGATCAGTACGCCGATGTTGAGATTAGATTGCGCGGCGTTTTCTTCATCAGATGGAGAGACGCGGGCACTGGTAAAACAACGGTACTGATTCGTCAATGGCAGGTCGAAGCGGCAAGGCTTTAATTGCCAGCCAATTTGGAGCGTGGTTTGATTGGCGCGCGCTTAAATATAACTGATTGCCAGTCAAAAGTGTTCTTTTCCAGAATTCAATTTCAAGCCATGGAATGCCTCGAGGTATATTGTTGTTAGTGTTTCGTTGATTTCTATGAAATTCGTCTTTCGTTGCTGGGAATTGGAGACTCGGCTATGTAAACGGTGTATTCGATTTGTCCTGTTATGCAACTCGGCATGTGGCAAGTGCTATAAATTAGGCACTTTTATAGACAATCGCTGCTTCGAAAGGGCGCGTCTTGGCTAAATGAGCTCCATTGGCCATTATAATCAAAATTCTGATGTGCCCACCATAAATAAACAATTGAAATCTGACAAAGTGATACTCAACAGCTGATCAAAATTAACCGGTGTTAACGCAATTAGAAGGTATCGCATGGCGCATGACCGTGCTTCGATGCTCAAATTTATGAGTTTGAATGTGACGTCACAGTTGTTGAATACCGTATACCGCATATACCGAATCCAATGACATGACATGAATTAAGAAATATATTTTTTAAACTAATTTAGTTCACGTTTGAACTATAAGTTGCATCTAGAACGTAACTGAGAGCGTTATTAGTCGATTTTTCACGTGTTATTCATGTACACGGTCTGGTAGCGCAAATGTGAGAGCGACGCAGCAGAGAGCGTCTGTTTTACAGAGAGTGCAAGTAACAGAAATAAAAGCAAAACAGTTGTTTTTTGTTTTTGTCTTTTTTTTGTTTATGCAGTGTGTTTTCTATTGCCTAATAGACTTGCTGTCAATTGCAGTCGAAGACCCGGAACCCTATTAATAAAATGCTTATAAGCGAACTGATTGATAAATTGATGAACATTGCATTGATAGCTTGTAGCTAAATCACCTAAAATACACTACAGGCGTTGCATTATGTGAGTCCCATATAAATGAAATGGCATTTAATATCCGCAGAGCTGCTGATACCATTTTTTGCTTTCATGGCATCGCTTGTTGGTGCACATGGGGCAGCGCATTAGGAATTTTGGATTGACTGGGTGCTGCGACTTCAGGTGATCGACCACAATGCTGCTTAGTGCTTCTATGAACAGCGGATGATCGTTGGGCGCCGCGGCTCGACGTATTTCCTCAACACCCACTTCCTTGGCGAGCTCATCGCAGTACTCGATGTCCAGCTCGTGCAGCGTTTCAATGTGCTCGTTCACAAAAGCAATCGGCACAAGTATAAAGTTCTTCAGCCCTTGTTTTACATAACCCTGAAATTAAACCCACATGAAAGCAACTTATGATGAACTATTTTCGGTTGTTGTTTACCTTGATGGCATCATCCGTAGCTGGCGCTAGCCATGGCAGCGGTCCCACCTTGGATTGCCAGGCCAAGCTGTAGGGATTGCTTTGGCCCAGTTCCTGCATTACCATGTGCACGCTGGCGCCAATTTCAGACGGATACGGATCGCCCCTATTCACAGCCTTGAGCGGCAGCGAGTGCGCCGTAAAGAGTATTACCACGTCGTTGCGCTTGGTCTCCACAAACTTTGCCAACTCTTCGCGAATGCGTTGAGCAAATGTCTTTATGAGCAATGGATGGGTGCCCCATCGATCGATAATACTCCATTTAATGTCGGCGGGAAGTGTGCTGTTAATGGGAATCAGGGTTAATAAACTAATTTTTGCGTGAATCGTGTTACTTTACTTCTTGCGGTAGTGGGTGAAAATCGAGTTGAAGCTGGAACCGGATGTGGCGCAGCTGTACTGCGGATACTGCGAGAAGAGCACCACTCGTTCAGGCTTATCGCTGCAGAAAGATATTTCACAAATATAACAATAATTACTGCAGAATAACTTTAAGCCAACTAACCTTTCAATTTGTGCCAACGTATTCTCTGTTAAGGGATTCACATAGCGAAAGCCTACGTAGTGCTTGTGCGGTGCCGTATCTGGAGACAATTTGTCGAGTTGCTCGCACATCAACTTTCCCTGTAGCTCGGTCCACTTCAATATGGGCGATCCCCCACCAATTTCTTTGTACTTCTTTTGCACTTCCGGAGTGCGACGCTGCGCGATCCATGGACCGAGCCGGCTCTGTATGGGAAGCTGTATCATATCACGATCCGTCATAATGCGCAACAGGTAGTCGTGCACCTGGTCAGTGTGCTGCGGACCGCCCATGTTCAACATGAGTATCGCAGTCTTTGCTTTTTGACTTTGGAACCGAACGTTGCTCGTTGCGAAGGAAGCCACATTCTCTGTAAACCAAACAATTAGATTGTTGCTAGGACGAGAAAGTTAAGCTACTTACTTGCCAGCTTGCATGTATTCCTGTTATGCAAAAACATTGTATTAAATTAATCCAGGCGAAGAGCCGAAGTGCAACCGGAACTATTTTCACCAATGTTTTGATAAGAAATGTATAAAGTTGTTAACGCTATTAGTTGTAATTCATATTATTTCCAATTACTTTTATTTACCTTTGAAATGTATTCTACAAAGATGGGTAACGAACTCGTTACAAAAAGTACTTTATAAAAATATGAAGTTCGCCCAGTTGGAAATTTTATTTAACAGTGACCAAAACAATAACATATGCTGAATTGTTATCGGCAGCGATAAGTTAGCATAAATAATTCTGTTAAGTAAGTATTTTTCTGTAACCAATAATTTCATAACATTTCTGCGAGGCTGCCAGATGTGCCAAACACTTTACCGGTTACCGTTAATGCACGAAGAAGCTCTAAAAAGCAGCGAATTTGTTGAAATAAATTTAAAGCATCTAAACAAAATGTTATTAGTTTAATCCACATTTTGCTAAAATACAAAAGTTTTATGTGCGATGCAATCAATTGAATGATGTAAATTAGCAGTCTTCTGTAATATCTCTGCTAGAATGCATTGAGCTAGTTCGGGAACTATTGAGCAAATGTCGTGATTTAAATTTCAATAAGATTTTCTGTAATCTGGCAAAATATAAAATTAATTTTGTTTTAAATTTACACAATTTAGTAAAAAATAAGTTCTCGAATCCTTAATTATTCTGACATATAGTTTCAACAGTTTTACGTGAAACACAGGGCTCGCTGTTATTAACAGTTCAGAAGAGTGTAAAGCTTTTAGATACCAAACACATAACATAAAACAAACAGTGGCAGCAATTTGTAACGAACGACAATCAGGGACTTAGTTCGTTCTTTCATTTTAGTGAGTCATTGCCGCTCATCAATCAATCAATCAATCAAATGTTGAAATCTAAGCTAATCGAAAGAAAAAAACAATAATAATACAATGTAATACAGAAGAACCGCGTGTGATGTGATGAAAATAGCTTTATTTAAAACAACAACAACTACCAAAAGTGCCCTAAACAAAAAAAGCCGTCAGCCGCTGCAAGTAAAGGGAAAAGTCACCCGAACTAAGCGTGAGGGACTTTGAACGGTTGCGGGTTATAATGGTGGTGGATTGCAGTGGGGTGGGTGGTTAGTGTTATCGCCTTTGCTTGCTCTCGCCCACAAATAGCCAGCAGCGGCAACTTGCTCCAAATTTTCCAGGCATGCGCAGTGGAAACACTCGCTTTAACGCTCATTGCCCAAACAGGATATTTTATTATACTGAAATTCATACCAACACACAGAACACTCGCTTACACACACATGCACACACATGCACACACATGCACACACATGCACAGTCATGCCTATATATGTTTATATCTATATGCGTGCTGGCGCTGCGCTCTTTTAACGTAGGAGTATCGCAGGAAAGTCTCAACTCGCAACTCGCAACTCGCAACTCGCAACTCGTAACTCGCAACTCTCGCATATTCAGGCCAAAAGCGTTGCGCTCGTAGTAAAACGCGGCTCATAAGCAAAAGCTCCGCACTGCCATTCGGACGCATTCCGTTGCCTGCTCCCACTTACACATTATCACGCGTACACTCATAGAAAAAGAAAAACACACACTCACACACGTTATCGTTCATACATGCATTCACGCATACACGCGCAAAAATCAATTAGACGCAATTGAAGAAAAAATCGGTGAACTAAAAGGATTTTTCGGCAAATAAACGTCCATTTGCTTTGTTTTCGAAGGCTTTGGTCGTAAAATAATGTTCAAATTGACTGTGAAATGTGCAAAAGCGAAAAAAGCTCACAAGTTACGCAAAAAATGCAGCAGCGTCGCAGTGGCTACATCAAAAGCAGCTACGAGCAAAATGTGAAACGGAAACGAGCAAACGAACAATGCTAAAAGTGCAAAGGATCGAAGGATGCGTCCGAGTGCCATTCACCACCGAAGCAGCAATTTGTCATTAACGCCTAGGCCAACAGCAGCAACTGCCACGGCATTAGCGACTGCACCAGCAATTGCAACATTTGCGACATTTGCAACATAGCCCCAAAAAGCCAACTCATCATCTGCACCTGCATCTAACGCTGTCTCCCGCCGGCAACCCCAGACGCTGCCTCCGTTACTGTTGTTGCTGCTGTTTGTGATTTCAATTTTCATAACTTAACGCTAGTTCTAGTACAGCTTAGGAGACTTTAAACAGCATCCGGTCATCCAGGCATCCGGTCATCCAGGTATCCCGGCCAGGTATCCATCAGCCAGGCAACGCAGTTTAGGTGAGACTCCTTTAATGCAGTATATCCATCAATTATTTATTATCAAACTATGCTCATATTTTAATTTGTGACGATGTAAAAGTTATTTTTATCAAGCTTATCATGCATATAACTGTAATTTGGATAATTTTCCAATAACTATTTATTGAAGTATAGAATGTTTTAAAGTTTGCAAGATTATAAATTTTATTTGTGCCTTTTAAAAAGGATTTGTATATGTGCACATAAGGTTGTCTAGAAAATTAAAAAAAAATGAATTAGTAGCAGCAAGAATAAGTATGGAGATATTTATTTGATTGAATATTTCTATATATACTGGATTAAATTAGGAAGAGGTCTTGAGTTAGAAATTTTAAATTATTTTTTTTATTTCTTTCTCTAAAGATTACACATATAATAATAAGTATTAAAACTTAAATCAATGCTTCGTGTTTTGGTTAAGCCTTAACGAAAACACAAATAAGAAACTCAAAAGAAGAAAAAAAAAACGAACAATGGGAATAAAACTTTCACCATGATATTAACAATCAACAGAACATTTTTAATTCTCTAGTGCTTTGCGCCCAGCCTCATTTCCATGGCCCCCAATGCCACCCAACAAGTCCCCAAGCAGCACATGGAAAAAGTTGAGAGCTTTGCTCCCATTTTACAAGAAAAGCGGAAAAATCATTGAACATAGCAGGAAAAATTTAAAAATGTATTACAACTCTCTGATTAATGTCAATGGTATGATTTCAAATGTTATATAACATTTAAAAGCAGCATCAACTTGAATAATAATATTTTCATCTTCGTCGTTCAAAGAATCCGCCTTATACGCATAGAACTTAAATTACTCAAGTAGAGGCTTATTTCCAAAGATCAAATAACCCATATAAGTATGCAACATATTTTTTCGCAATTGAAACCCACATAGATCGAGCATACAACATTGTAAATTATTGACTCTAATATTTTAAAATGATTAAAACTTTTATCGAGATGTCAATCAATCTTATCATGGGGAATGATAAAATAAAATTAATTTGACCACTGGCCTTCGTCCGTTAAGTGTGCTGCATATCAATTAAGTCAGTTGCTTTAGTTTCGGCTTTTTAAAATTCGTGAATGGTTCCACCTCAAGGAGACAATTCCCTAAGGTCTCTCGAGAGTCTAGACTCTGTGTCTGCAACCATATTTGAGTGGCTGTCCACGGGTGTGCCAGTGGTGCCCTCTGGGGTCTATGTGTTGGTTTCTTCCTTCGCTTAAGGCTGGTGCAGCCATATGTATATATTCCATGTCACATGAACGTAGGAAAAGGATTCAGCGCATTATGTTCCATGGACGATTACTACAGAATATATTATTTATTATATATTCTTCACTTATTATTAGCAATTAATACTCAATTAATATTTGATTGCACATGTACATGATGAACAGATAAGATATGTTGAAGCATACAAAAGAAAAGTAGGTTTCGATCCTATTTAATTGATCATCCTTGATACTATTTCTATATTATTTTACAAACTCAAATTACAAATGTTGCTGTATACAATTCCTAAAAAATACTTTTGAGTATAACCCTTTTGCAAGTTAGGAGACTATAGCTCTAAAATGATTGAATGGATTTTTCGGAAATAAAATACCTTTTTGTTTTGAAAAAAATGATGTACAATTATTGTTGTTAGGGTACAAAGATGTTATTTTTATTACTTGTATATTTTCTTTTTCTTTGGTGGAATTAGCACATTTTATTGGCAATTGTAGTATGTAAAATGAAAACTATTAAATTATCACAATTTAATTTAATTTAGTAAATAATAAACTATTATTATATTATTATTATTAAATGATAAATGCTTTTATATTTTTGTTGTGTCTGCGTAAACGGAACCTTATCAAAAACTTATGCGCCCACACACGCACAATTGCTCACTCACATCCATACACTCACACATCCATACATCCACACATTTAAAAGTATCTTGGGGTGTGCGAAAGCGAAAAACTAGCAGGCGATATTTATGATGTCATTAAATAAATTTTAGGCATGTGAGGGCAAAAAAGCGAACGTCTCTGTGCCAAATAGTTGTAGCTGTAAATGCTGTTATTTTAAATGTTGTTATTGAGAATGTTGTTGCTGTACATGATGTTTGCTCCGTCAACACCCAGAGTCATTTTTCTTGGCTGATTGCTGCACTTTGTCGCCATGTTGTTGCTGCTTTGACACAAAGTATTGTGTAGTTGCATTTGGATGCTAGTGAAGCTGCTAGCTATTATTCCATACACACGCACTCAGACACACACTTACACACGCAGATAAGTACAGACTTGCTTGTCTAGAAATCTAGAAATGATGAACAAAAAGGTTGCATACCAACGGGCGCAGCTGAAAGTCATTGAATGGTGCTGGGATTGTTGCAGCGGATGCTCAGCAGTCAGTTGTCATGGCGCAGTTGGACGACCAGATAGACACATATACACACATTCACACACACATTTCTATGTACATATATAAACACATATCCATGTAAAGCCTTACATATGACATGGGAGCAGCAAATTTAAATGTTCTCTGCACGATTGCAACATTTTTCATAGCAAACTACAAATGGCAAAGGGGAAAAATGAGAAAGGGGATTAAGGACCTACTCTCCGCAAAAAGTGTTTTATGGCAACAAAATCTCAGTTGGAGTCGTGGGCTAAGTGCCAACCACAGAGCTCCATTGGCCCACTTCGTTGAACGTGGCCGCCATGACGACGACATCGTCGTGTACACAGCTAACTCCAGCCTTGCCAACTGAGCTGTCCACAAAAAACTCTCTTCTCTTGGATAGTACGACTTAATTAAAAATTCCTTGGCGCTGATTTGGTATTACGGTCGCCTCTGTTGCACTTGGCATTACAGTTGCAAGTCTTTTGACAAAATCATATGCAGAACATAATCCCAGCTTGTCTTTTACCATCGAATCCCCTGCAGCTTAGTTTGTGTATTGGTGTATATTTTTCAGAGGATTCTGCCGCGTTAATAGCTTCAATCCTGAGAGTGCCGCATAAACCAGTAAAATGTGTCTAATCGGTTGCACAAGTTGCAAAGCAACTCCGCTGGATCCATGCCTCTCTTGCTGCTAAACACAGCCCTTGTGCCTCTCCTGGTCCTTTTGTCTGTTGGCTCGGTCAGGCAACTGGAAATGCTTTTTAATTAAAAATTATATCAACATTCATTTTAGCTGCCAGAAGAGGGCAACAGTTGGGAAACTTAGGGAACCGGCTGCCGTTTTCCGTTGGTTGGATAATAGTTGTTAGGGCAACATCAATAAGAATCTTTTGTTATGGAGATGGAGCAGCATTTAAAATGCCAAGAACAGACACAAATAGTAGAGTACAAATAAATACATGTATTTAGATAGCATTTATATGCACAGACATACATTTCTAATTATTTGTTAAAATTCAAATCTTATTTAGAATTATAGAAAGACATTTTGTATCATATTTATGTTTCGTTTGCATAGTTAGTATTATGATTTACAACTTCATTTTCTTTTAATCGAAATCTCCCACTTTTACAATTTTATTTCATTCAAATGCGTAATCAGATGTTCTTGAAATATTAGTAGGAGAAAGAAGAAATTATCGGAGGTATACATAAATGCTATTTGCTATATATGGTTTTTTAGACATACATAGATCAACGAGTTATAAAAACTGAAGAAGTATTGGCACACCACGAATCGCTAAGTTAAAGACTATAACTTTTGTTTCATTTGATTCACAACAAAATTATTTAATCTGATCTATTAATTATTTAATTAACAAAAACAACAAATATAATTCATATTTTCTTGTTTATATAAAAAAAATTGCGGAATGTGCGTAAAACAACTATTTTCATACTTAATGAAATATGATCGGCTTTATCTGTATAGAGCTAAAATCGCGTTGTTCGTTTATATTTTGCTGTGACTAGAGTTTCTATAAAACGCATTCAGTATGTTTCGCTGCTTTTTTGGTTTTCATTTCAATTCCAAAAAAACCTCCAAAGAATCATAAATGGCAACGCATCAGAAACTTTATATCTTTAAAAATGAGTTTTTCCCTAAAAATGCGGAAAATCATTAAATATATGCAGTAAATTTGATACTTCCAGCTCTTAAAATGTAGAAAATATGCTCGTAAACTAAAACGTGTTATCGATAGCAAGCAAATGTAAGAGATATCGACTATCGAGAACAAATTCGATATGCGCCATATAGAATTTCGATTCTATAGCTCTTGTAGTTGCTGAGATCCACGCGTTCATACAGACGGACAGACAGACGGACGAAAACGGCTAAATCCACTTGGATATTGATGCTGATTAAGATTATACTCATAGGATGTACCACGCCTGCTTCTGCCTGCTACTTACATTATCACAAAAACATTGTATCCTGTTAATCCATTTCCAATGGGTTTATACCCTGTTAATACATTTTCAACGGGTATAATTTCAGGGTATAACAAAAAATACTGAAAATAATCAGATTAATTTTAGAGCTGCAAAATGTAGTTATATAGTTATATTTTTGGTTCCGATTATACTAAAAAAAAATGTCTCAAAGTATATAAAGTTTTTTTTTTTGTTATTTAGATAGTTAATAGATCATACTATTTTTTTTTTTTTATGGTTGGTCTAATAAACAAAAGTTATAGCGTTTTATCTTGGCGATTATTGGTATGTCCATTGTACATGAATATTGTGCATATGTTTTGCTTCCATTTTCTATGGCAACTCATTTTCCATAGAATGAGGTAATAGGAGAAAGCATGCAGCTAAATTAAAGGTCTAGAATATCGAGTGAGACTAAAAAAAAGAGTAAGCTAAACTAACTGGATATAGATAAATTATAACTTATTTACTTTCACACTACTTTACACATTACTTAGGAGTGCAACAGTTGCAGCTCACACACATACATACTTGTACATGTGTACATGTGTATATTGCTGTCCGTGCGCAATTTGATTACAAAACTTTGAGAGCTGTGCAAACAACGCATTATCGGAGCTGTGAAATCAGACAGCTACTCGATATGTGGTTGTTGCTTGTTACTTGGATTGGTGCCTGGCAGATGACAAGTTGGGGAGCTGGCGTTTGTCCAACTGTCCAACACTGCTCGAATGGCTGTCAGGAAAATGCATATGACACATGTCGGAGCAACTAGAACTCAGGGCTGAGCTGTAAAGTGTTTCAAAGTGTTGTTGTCAGTCAGCTGTTAGCCACGTTAGCTACGTTAGCTACCAGCAGTGTGGCAGAGGTTCATTAGGTTTCACACGCTGCTCAACACTGTCACACAAAAGCATGCAAATTGCGTTTGCTTGCTGACAATTAGGTGACAGTAAATACTTTCTGATGAGTTTGACATTGCTAACAAGCTAAGCGTAATAAACCTTGTATCTTCCTTGTTTATACTTATATTTCCCTCTCTCTCTCTCTGCCTCTTTTTTTCTTATAGCACACTATACGAATAACGAATAAATCGAACTCTCTCTCTCTGCCTCTTTTTTTCTTATAGCACACTATACGAACAACGAATAAATCGAACTTGCATTTTTTTATACTAAGCTAATGAATTTTTGTAAAATTAAGTCAACAACACGGTCACGCCTCTGGGCCCATTTCTCGAGACTTCAGACAGGGCCACAGCTGCCCCAACTGTAGCAGCAGAAGAAGACTTTCCCATAGAGATTCCCACTCATAAATGCAGTGGAAGAAGAAGCTTACTCGATTGAAAGCAGCTACTGGAAATTCGCGTGTGCGAAGAATGCTTTGTTGTGGACGTAGAAAGGTAAGTTTCATCTATTCAGTCTCTCTTCCGAAAATATAATTTCAGTTGGAAACGATTGCCAATTTTAATGAGTTACTAAAAATGTATCGAAAGCAAATCGTTTTAGAAATTTATTACTATATTGTTATTTCTATTTTATTGGTCACATATATTCAAGCGATTGTTCTTATTGAACTGGACACATAACATACAATAAAATTTTGTTGCATGTAAAAGCTCGAACAGCTTCGAAATAATTTTTATATTTTTAATTCTTCTTAACAATAATTTCACGTAATAGCTTGAGATTATTGCACTGTTGTATGGAGAGAGATATTGGAGTCTATTTTAAATTTTATATATATTTTATATTTGTTGGCATTAAATCAACAGACTTTCAAATAAAGTGTTTCGCTTCCATGGCTTCGTTGTCAATAAAACATTGACAGCCTGACTTGACTTTCAATGTCGCTTAATTGCGAAATCTGATTTACATTTTTGGGGTCGGAACTGGTGGTGGGCGTGTTCGCAGGGACAATTAATGCAGGCGGTGCGGATGTAACTTAATTATGTATATATATACATACGAGTATATGATATGTATATTTACATCTCATGTGGCGGGGCCATGTTAAAACTTAATTAAAGTTTCCTCGATTTTAAATGATATTTTTTGGTTGCGCAACGTAGTGTGAGATCGTCGTGTAAATGAACTTTAATCGATATATTTAATGAAAAGGCAATCAGGGAAATAATTGATAAACTTGTTCAGGGAAACTAAATTTGGCAAATTTACACTATGAGCTAAGCATCAATCGTTGACAGTATCAGGAATTCATCCTTGGCAGTACCTCACACCCAACCGTCTTTTAATTAAAGCTCTTAATGGTGCTTTTTGCTAATACTCTCAGCATATTTCCCAGCCAACCAGTCAAGTACTAAATGCATCTCCGCATCTCCATGAAAACAGGTAGACTCGGGGGCTTAATGCCAGCTCCCCAAATGCAGTTTTCAACTAAAAGCAGCTGAGGAGCTGCTGTTGAACGCATTTACAAAGCTGTGCCAAAACAGCTTGCCTCGAAACTAAGCAGAAAAATCGGTTCGACTTAAGGCAGCCAACCATGCAGCGAAAAACCAACAAAAGTTCATCACAACGTCAAAGGCCTCTCGTCCAGGTCCTCTGATTCCCTCAAGATGCAGCCGCAAACGCATTTGGACCGCAGCCACACCCACAGCCAAGAAGAAGAAGAAGAAGCGCTAAAAATTGTTTATTCTCGAAGGGTACATTGACTTAGTTATGAAAGTTGCTATGATTAAGAAACTAACAAGTTAGGCTAAATTGATTTAGCTTTTGATTAACTTAGATTGAAAGCATCTTCTATAACTAAAAAAAATAGCAACAATCTAATATGTTTTTTATCTATTTCATAAAAACTGTCTGACAAAAAAAAAACATAACCATAGTTAATAAAAATAAAATATATATAGATAGGATTATACTTGAAACAATTAGTTAATATATCCATAATATTTCGTCAATCGGTTGGGACTTAAGATCTGTAATAATAAACAGACAATTACTTGAAAATAGAATTTTAGGAATGTTAATGTTTAACGATCAAAATTTTTTAAAATGAATTTTCTTGTATCACAAGACTATTGCACCCTTTTTTAAGGGTATACAATATTCTTTAAGACTGTTACATTTTGTTTCCAGCTTTGTTATTACTAAAATTTTCATTTATGGCGCGAATAAACTTTGACTTGGCGCTGCCGTCAAAACTTTAACAAATAAATTAATTTAGTCGGCGAGCTGCTGAGAATGGAAGTTGGTGCTGACTTTGGTCGATACTTAGGATGATCGTCCTGCGGGAGTCTGGAGAATAAATAATTGAATTTACGCTTGTGGTAAATTTTGCTGTGCCTGCGTTTGTTTTAAATTGCATTTTCGCAGCTGCTCCTTTCGCAGAAGCCGCGCTTGTTGCACGTAGCTGCTGTGCCTCTATTTCTTTTTTTTTTTTGTTTTTTTGTAATTTTATTTTCTGTTTTTTTTTTTAATAAGTGAAACGTCAAGCCTTACAAATGAATTTGTTAAACTACTTTTAATTGAAATGCAACTTCAACCAGGCAATAGGTTGAAGTTTGATAGCAGCGACCGCTGACGGCCCGCGGCATGCCACTTGTAAACAGTTAAAGTTGCTCAAGTGCAATGCGGAGGCATTTCTATTGGCATACGTGGCTCAATTTGGTGCATGCCGCGTTGACGGGTGCTGAATGGCAGCCAACAGGCAAATGAAGGCTTGCAACATGGCAGCATATTGAATTACAATAACCAACAGCAGGGGCTGGGATGTGGATGTGGCTGCAACTGACACCATTTGGCAAAGAGTTGTTGCCACAACGATGCGCTGCGCTGCGCTCGACAGCATCCAATGAAGATTTTAACAATTTCGAGTGGAATTTTTTCGGGTGATGAATTTATTGAATTGCTTTATAAAAAGTTCAGCTGCAGTAAATTATTTTGATATATTCGCATGCCAAACAGGACAAGGTTGCGTACACGTGATGCGAACTGCAACAAATATTTTATGCATTTAATTAAATCCAATGATAGACACTGCCAAACAGAAAAAGAGGCGCAATATATATATCTGTCTGATGTCCATCAACTGTCAGAATTTTATTTAAATATAAAGTGGAGATCTGTACAATTAGTTGACAAACTCCGTCGCTTTATGAAACCAGATGATGAACAACAACAATTTCTGGAAGGTACGCTTCATAGTCTCGCTTTACACAATTATCAACTTGCCGCTTGGTTGGCTGCTTAAGTTCTATCACTTTGGGCTGCGTTTTAGGATGGAGCAGAATACGGTCTTCTGTCTATCTTGCTATAAGTTTTCTGTGTGTTCCTTGAGTGTCATTCACAAATAAATGGCGGACATTTAGGCAAGAGTAGCGGCAACGCCACCAGAAGCAGTAGCAGCAGCTGAAGGCGGAGGCTGCGGCGGCATCTCCTTTTGGTTCTTAGAGCTCTGCCAACAACAGTTGCTGCAATTGGGGTGCATTCGAGCAGCTCACTGGATACACACACACACACACACACACATAAAGAAAGAGAAGAGAGCCTGCAGAATGTTTGCCTCAATGCAGATAAGAATATTGCTTCAGTTGGGTCTGCTGCCAAGGCACAGACACAGTCACACACACACACACACACACACACACACACACACACACACACATAGTAAGGAGGAACAACTTTTACTCAAGACAAACACTGGGAAACATTTTAGTTGTTGGAGCTGCTCCAATTTCTGCTTGCTGTTACTTAATTTTTTTTTCGTTTTTAAGCTACTTCCGTTTTGCTTGTACCCAAAGTTCCATAGAAAAACGTATTTGAACTCAAATTTGCTAAAAAGTATTCTAAAACTAAGCATTTATACAATTTATAAAAACAAAAACTACAATACAAAGTATTTTATTGAACATTTTTAATTCATTTTCGAAATTAAAAAATGTATTTTTCCATGTTGCGAGTAACAAACATTACTCATTGTTTATTTAATTCTATTCTGACTTTAAACATATTTAGTTGCGCATTTTTTTTTATTCGTCTTATTTGTTTCGTAAGTTCTGTTTTCGTTAACAAATTATTTGAACCACTATTAATTGGCAACACGGGTACAGGAAGCTTTTTAATTGCTGCAAATGCAGCGTGAAAATTTTGTTAGTTTATTGAAAGTTTTGCTGCTGCAGCTGACACGCTTATAAGCGTAATATTGGAAAATTGAACAGGGGAAAGTCACTGATTATGACTGTTGAACGGAGCAAAATATTGAACTGGCACAGAAAGTTGGCCAACTGCTTCAGTTAAGACAATAGCAGGGTTGATGGGGCAAATTGAGAGGAGATTGTGTTAACAGTCTATTTACTTAGCAGACTATCCATCAATCAAACGAATATTTAATTATCACATCACACAATGATGCTTAACAGATTGTAGGCAATGCTCTCAATGTAGATATTAAGGATATCTTATTGCTAATTTCTGAGCTGATGGGTAATTAATTATATTGACCTTTAACACTTTCATATGTACAGAGAAAAACGAAGGTCCCTACATTTTGTTCATGTTTAACAAAACAACAAAAAAAATGAATGCTCTATTTACATACATTTATGGAATGTGTATATCTAAAATACTTTCAGGTGTATTTCATATTTTGTTTGAAAAAGAACCAAAAAGCTTTTTAGTGTTCTGCTGCCGGTTGTTTTTCTATATTTGCATGATATATAATTTTTACCTTTACTAAAAACATTTGTGTTTGGGATGGAAGTTCATTTTAATTAGAGCTATTTAAAATCCTTTAATACGCGATAAAAAAAGTGTAAGCCTATGTTGTTATGCAGAGTAAATTTATATTTTCAATGGGTTCAGGATATAAAAATAAGGCTAGCCTTATTTAATAAGAGGCATAGTTAAGATATTTGAATATATTTTGAGTACTTCATTTGGTACAGGTATTAAATATCCAAATACCCTTCAGCTTGTAGTAGATGAAATCTAATTTTAATTTTAGTTATTTAAAATGAATTGCTATACAATAAAAGGCATAGTAAAGATATTTGAATATATTTTGAGTACTCCACTTTGTATAGATATTGGATATCCGAATACCCTTCAGCTTGTAGTAGATGAAAACCAATTTTAATTTTATTTATTTAAAATGAAATGCTATACGATAAAAAAATAGTATTGTAAATCGATGTTGTTATATAGAGTTAATTCATATTTTTATGAGGTTTTGGATATAAAAATATAAGGCTTGCAAAATAGAGGCACAGTGAAGATTTGAGTACTTGAGTTGGAGTGGAGGGAAGAAATCTATGTGGGTTTACAAAATTAATATATATTTTCAATGGTAAGGTTTGCCAACCCCCAATTATAGGCATAGAAGAGATATTTGAATATAATTTGAGTACTTGGTGCAGGTATTGAATAGCCGAATACCTTTCAGCTCGTAGTGTATCCTGTTTGTTTTGCACGTAAAATATTTGCCTGTCATTGCACACAACATGTCGCATTTTTTCAAAGGAGAACGTGTTTATAATTTCCGGCTAGCCGTCAGATGCCGTCACTTTGAGTGGCCCCATAGCATCTAGGAGCTGCTTGCGACAGCTCGCTTATTGATTGGCAAACTTATATTTGCATAACATGCCGAAGGACATCGCGGCAGAGTATACTTGTTTCTTGAAATTCCGGAACGTTTCTGAAATGCAATGAAAAAATGTTATCACAATGGAATGTCCCTTCAAAGCTTAGCCTCCGACTGTGGATGGGAAGCTGCGTATGACACAATTTATGTTTGGTTAAAAAATAAAATCATCAACTGGCGCTGCATACGAGGGTGCACGCTGTATCTGTTTGTATTGGGAGCAGTCGAGTGCAAAGGTAAACAGACACAGTTACACACACCCACATGCACCACATGCAGCACATGCACCACATGCATCACAAGCTGAAGCAAATGCAATGCCAAAACAAAATTAACCTCACAACCTATTGCAGCTTCCATCTTACGCCAAGTGGCAGTAGGTGTGCTCGTATATGCGCTTGTATGCGTGCGTGTCTTGACTGTACTAAAAGCGGTTTACACCACTCAGAGGTAAACAGGCTGGCCACCCACACACATATCTCCAAGTGCTTTGCTTAGCCCCAAAGCGCCCACACACGATTGTTGTGTGGATAGGTCGTGGCTTTCATTTTGTAGCCCGCTTCTGGCAATATGTATATGTGTTTGGTCTGCGGGGGTGTGCGGACCGAACAACCTTGCCTTGCCTTGCCTTGCCTTGCCTGCTACCTTAGCATTTTTGCATTTCAACCCCCTAACAGCCCAAGAGCGTGGTTAAAAGCTGTTTGCTTTACTGAGGATTTTCGCAACGTTTTTGGATGTCGTGCCGCTCGCACCGCCCGAAAGTGTGCTTCAACATTTTTTAACTTTAACGTATTTTGCATTTGCTGTGAATTGAGCGTCTCTGTTGTGGGTGTTTGTCTGTGTGTGTGTGTGTGGGAGAGAGAGTGTGGGGGTGTATGCGGTCTCTGCTTTTTGCCGACATTTGCTCTTTTGCTCAGTGCGTATTTGTGCTTGGACTTGCTCTCTCTCTCTCTCTCTCTCTCTCGCTCGCCGTATTTCTGACTCACTCTCTGCATCGAAGAGCTTTTGTAGTAGAGAAAACAAAACGTTTTTGGCTTTTGCGGATTGGTCTGAAAGTTTAGAGTGGCCAGAGTTGTGAAAACTTTCATTTAGCTACTTTTGCTTCCCGATCATTTATTTTATTTATTTATATCTTGGCTTGCTGGCTCGACAACAAATAACATTATTGTGTGGCTTTTGGCCACAATTGATAAGTAGCTCTATTAGGCATGCACGGCGACTATGAAAACTTTGTCGCTTGCATTAATAGAAGGCACTCGAAATAGCTTGAATAGCTTTGAAAATGTCAACATACCAAAAGGGCATACAAACCATCAATTAGTGCCGAGAGCCTCAAGCCTCAAGCCTCAAGCTTCACGCCTGCCAAGTAAACACATACACAGACACACACACGCCTTAAAGACCGTAATTTGTGTCAAGGTTCATTGTACGCAGGCATTGTCACTTACATTTCAAATGCAAGTGATAGCTGGGTAAGAGAAAAGTGTTGGAAGGTGTGAAAATAGGGTGTTGGAGGTTGGGTGTGTGTGTGTGTGTGTGTGTGTGTGCGCGTTGGCTTGTTTTTTGGTCTTAGCTATTAGCGTTATTGCGGTTGCCCTTTTACGCCAGACGCAATTAACTGCCAAGGTGAATGCTTGTGGCATTAATTGTCAATGAAAGCACTTAAAAGCTAATTTAGCAAACTAGGCTCACATTTGGGCTTAAAGCAGCTTACACCAATACCATAACAAAATAAACAGCATCGACATACATAGTACAAATTGAATGAATTACTCAGGCGAGCCTAAGGCCACCCGTAAAACTAAATTTCTCTCTTTTTATTTGAGTCTCGGTTAACTATTTTGTCCCTATTTTAAAAAGCTCCCCACACTAACAAAAATATTTGCCGTCCATTTGAGTGGCGACACGAAGTTGTCATCAAATCTGAATGAAAATTGTTTGAATTATTTCTCAATTTTTTGGCTACTTTAATTTGTTTATTTTTTTTTGTTATTTATTTTTTGTTAACCCTAGCAGACCACCAAACCAATTGCAGAGTTGATGACAACGGGGCTTTCCGGGGGATTTCGATTTTTGATTTCTATTCGGTTGCATGGGGCGACGAGTGCTGCGAGCTGCGAGCTGCGAACTCAATTTGTTTCGCCTGACAAATGTCCAATGACAAAAAAAAAAGAAAAAAAAAAAAAAGAAGAATGTTTCCTCTCCGGAAGTTTGTTATTAGCCGCGCACATCCGGCGCGTCGGATAAATTTGATGCCGACTGCGCCATGCTGTGTATATTACGGCCTGCGTACTGCGCCGCTTATCCGCGCACGCGTGCACATTGCGTATACGTAACGTAACATTTACTGGACTTGCTTTGGATTCAGTTTGGAAATTTGCTTTGGGTTTGGGTTTGGGTTTGGCTTTGGCGTTGGCTCTGCGTTTGTCAGCAGCTTTCTTGCTGCACACACGGTGGCCGCATTGCGCCTTGAAAACCATTTTCAAATGCATTCATTTTACATGAGCGCGACTGACAGTTGATTGCCTGTCAACGACGGCGTCGGCGGCAAACTGACCCACATAAATGCCGTGTCGATTAAACCGTGACTACAACCAGCTCGTGAGTATGCGTGCGTTTGTGTGTGTGGATTTTGTGAATGATGTGGCCTAGCTTTGGGCGTAACATGCACCCTCTCACCCACCCGTTCACTCATCCATCCACCCACTCACCCACACACGTACAGCTACTGCTACACCTACACATGTCATTCATGTCAGGCAAAGTTTACGTTTCACCCATGATTTCCATTTTCTATACTCTTCATGATTTCAACTCCCTTGCTGGCTGGCTGGATGGCTGGCTGGCTGGCTGGTCGGTTAGCTCTTGGCCAGTCTTTATCAATTGTAATGCGTTTTTAATGGCAGCGTTTTATCTGTTTATGTCATCAGGGCCAGGTTATTAAAATTATTCATAATTCCCTTTGGAGGACCTGTCTGCTCTATGCTCATGTTACCCCCTTTCACTTTGTTTTACGTTTCTCTTCGTTTTGTTGATTTGAACTGTTTGATAAAAACAGAGAAGAAAAGCGGTACGCTTTTGTTTTTTTTTTTTTTTTCCCAAAAATTGTTGAGTGTTTTTATTGTAGCTGTCGGCTGTTATTGTTATTGTCGTTGTTGTACCTATATCATTCGTAATGCTAGTCTGTCATGCCACAAGCTGGCTATTTTTGAGCTAGGTTTCCCTTTCCACAAACACACACAAACAACCACACACACGATTATCATTTCTTTATACACTGAGATTGGCATTTCTGTGGATTCGAATATGTAACTACTAACGGCTGTGACCATGCCTAATGCGAATAGTTGATACCGATGTCAGTTTATTTAAGTGGCAACCATAATTGCTAGGATTTGTGCGTGGGCTGTGCGTATGTAACATATGCCTATAAATACTTTAGCGTGCAATTTGAGTGGGGTTTAAGCCGCTTCATGCAGAACAGTTTAGTTATAATGCTGATTAACGAATGTAGACGAAGGTAAATACGAGTATATTGCAAACAAACTCAATGGTAGGCTCTTAATCGAAATTAATTCGAGTTCACAAAGTTGTTTCAGACACTTAACGCTTTACTTAATTAGTTGGCATAGACTAATTAATAACTTAACTGTAGTATATTTAAAGAATATCAAGAGTGTATAATTAAACACCTG
This sequence comes from Drosophila pseudotalamancana, assembly GCA_037075185.1. Taxonomy (NCBI): domain Eukaryota; kingdom Metazoa; phylum Arthropoda; class Insecta; order Diptera; family Drosophilidae; genus Drosophila; species Drosophila pseudotalamancana. The sequence continues at coordinate 864,234 of JBAMCK010000158.1, forward strand.
TTAAAAAAAACCAGATATTTATTAACATTAAAATGTGCTGTTGCACACAACTGTATGTAAATGCAAAATTATATTAACCATTGTATTTTTGCATTCATGAATATATTTATCTATATGAAAGAATAATTTATTTTGTGTGGGTATATGTATGTATATTTTATGAACGCATGAATCGAATATTAATGAGAAGATCTTTAGGAATATTCGCAACATAAAGAATAATTTCTTCTAGTTATTATAATTTATTATTATTATTATTATAATTTAAAAAACAATTTTTGTTTTGTATGAATGTTTGGATAAGACAATACAATTTATTTTCAACTTATCTTTATAATTTAAAATTAATATTTTAGATGATTTTCAAAATTATTGAATTATTAAAATAGCTGTATTTAATTCCATTAATATATGAAGCTTTTAAGTTAACGATCACATATTCGTTGTACATGATCAAATATTAACGTTCTACGAATTTAATCTACGGATTGTGTTTAATATTAATCATGCATTGTTCAATGGCCTACCTGGTTCTATGACTTTTAACAAGTTCAAGTCCGTTGCCATAGAAATTACATCTGGCAACGCTGTGTGTGCACCGAACGGCGCGTCTCCCTCTCGCTCGAAATAAAGGGGACGTCTCATCGTCGTCGTCGGCGCATCAACACAATTCCCAAATCCCGACTGGCAATTTTTTTCTTGTTAAATACACACAAACACACACACACACGCACACATATATACAGGCCATTACACTCACACACACAGCAGCAATGATAGGCACGTCGGCCTGTCGAACTTTTGTTGGAAAAAAGCTTTCGCTCCTGTTCTCCCCTTTTAACATAAAAAAAAAACATATTTTGCACTGCAGGAGAGCCGTTATAGTGCCGTCTTCTCAGGAATGCGTATATATGTGTATGTTAATGTATGTGTGTGTGTGTGTGTTGCAGAGTGTGCCTGTATATGTGTGTATTACTGCGTTTGCTCCACATTCGAGTAAAGTTGTTCGGGACTTCGAAACTTCGGCTGGCTTCGACTGCCGCTCGCTCGGCTCCAGTTCGACGTTAATAGAGCCAACAATTTCAATACGCAAAGTTTAGTTGAGCGCGTCGGACGTTCTCGCGTTTCGCTCTCGTCCTCGTTCACGTCGCAGGCAACATCGTGCGTGGCGCGTATATGTGTGTGTGTGTGTGTGTGTGCTCTTGTGTGTGTGCGTAGTAGTATTTCCGCCGCAACTATATATATATATATGTATATGTATATGTGTATATGTGTACATAAATACCTGCAGAGCGGCTGACGTAGTGGCCAGGCGTATAGTAAAAGTCATTAAAAACCTTATTCAATAGGATTCCACGCACAGGCATAGTCAAATAGTCAAATAGCCGCAGCACAAGCAACAGAAAATCGCGCGCACTTCTCGGTACAGAAGTTGCACTCATTATCGTCGTGCCTCTAAAATTATGGCAGAGCAGCGGTCGAAATTGCCAATAAAAGTTTAATGCTGCATTAAATTGCCTCGGCAGACGCTCGATCAATACTAATACTGACAATACATGGTAGCAGAATAGCAGTCAATTATTTGTTTTAGGGAATACACACATAAAAACATTTATGTACGTATATTTTTAGAAACGCCTTTAGCAAAAAAGCGCAATACGAGTATAAAAGAAAGCGTCTACATTGGGTAAGCCGAGTCGCAACACATTTGGGCGCTTAGGTTCGCCTAACACGCGTGCTTACACAAATCTCATGAATTTTATAATAAAATAAACGCATTACACGCAGACAATTTACTGTTGGGCAACGTTGCGTATACGCAGTGTTGTCTGCAAACCAAAATGAGAAAACTCATCATCATTTTTGCATTTGGCATGGCGCACATGTTGACGGAGGCGATGCCGAAGGCATCGGTTTTTGGCCACCCCCTTACCCCCTTCCATCCCGTTTGCTACAGTCATCCCAAATACAGAAAATTTCTATTGCTAAATGCGCGCGCTTACGTCTCCAACGCCTACTCACGCACACGCACACGCATACACACACACACACACATTGATACTCATACACATATACATACACACAAAGGCGCATGGCAAGGCAGACGTACATACTCAAGGTTCAAAGCCCGACGATTGGCAGCCAACCAGTGTCAGAGTTAGGCCCCAAAGCAGCCATTATCTTCGACAACGTAACACAGCGAGCCCTTCGACTTGCGTATACGCCGCGTTGCCCATCGCCCATCGCCCATCGCTCGCTCAAAGCATCATCTTTTGTCTGCAAAAGTGGCAAAATGTAATTTTTGGCATTTTCAGCTACTGCCATGATAGTCTTAGCACGTTTGCCAGCAGCAGCAGCTGAAATGGAATAATCTCAACATTGCCACCAATCCCGACGCATCTGCCCCGCAGCAGCTACTCAAATTGTGAGTTTCGTTTGCTTAACTCTATTGGCGTGCGCTTGAATTGGCAAATAGTCTCTTGAGAAATGTAACAGAAAATAACGACTTTATTTATGAATATATTCATTGAGAAGTGCTCATATAAGTTTATCGTATTTTACATTATCGTTCCTTATTTGACCGGATTGGTTATGTTTGACTTTTAAGAGCAAAAGCTAAAGTTTAAATACATTCCCTCAGCGCTGGTTTGCATAAAAGCTTAAAATTAATAAAATTATTTTGAAGCTACTTAAAAGGGATGCGACTGTACCTTTTTTAATATGTTATATGTATGGGGTATTTACAGCTATACATTCAATATAATAGTTTCATATTCGATGTTTTATCACAAGGGTAGCACAAATTATAATTATTTAAAGTTGTAAATGGAATATTGTTTAAATAGAAATGGTTTTAATTTGTTATAACTTTTAGACCGCAGTCTTATATTGACATTTTAATGCACTTGACTTGTTCTCACGAATAAAAACTTTAAATAAATAATAAAATGTAATTATCGAGAAACGCTCTAAATTGGGAACAAAACATAATTAAATAAAATAATAATAATTTCGTTGAGTTGGGTTATTAAATGAAGAGCTTCTTCTTACCACTTTCTAGTTTGCCTTCCATTTTAATTGCTACATTTTTTATATGCGACCCTTAAATAATATCATAGAGCTTAGCTAAGCTATGGAGCAAAATGGCTCTTGGGTAGTATGCGAAGGTATCGTGCAACTTTTCCGCTTACCTTCTGAATTTAATACCTTAAGTATTAATGAAATTTTTTACGCGTGCAGACCAAATTATTTACGCCAACGTTGCACGTGGAAGACATTGTTTTTATTGTTGCTGTTCTTGGCAAGGTGGTAAAAGAGCTTTGCCCACCGGTCGTATGCTTAACGTAAATCAAATGCCAGTGGCGGTTTCTGTGAGTGTATATCTGACTGTGAGTGTGGGCAGAGTTTATTTTGAGCGCTATTTAAATCAATTGTGTAGAAATTTTCAAAACGTTTGCCAACCTAAGGGCCGTGGGAGCCGTTGAGTTGGCAGTGAAGCGTGAAAAGCAAACATAAATATCTCGCCCGGTAACAAAAGGCAGGGCAAAGGAAATCACATAGATTCACAAATACATGTACAAAAACACACTCTAGAATAGATACAGTTAGCACAGCTTTGTATATAGTATACCTACCTATAGAACAGAAACGCCGTGGAAAGCGGATAAAACGAAATCAAACGAAAAGAAGTGAAGCCAAGCCAAGCGAAGCGAAGCGAATGAAACAAAAACAAAATTTCGAATTAAGCCATACGACGTGTGAGCCAGCAACAAAAACGTATCAAATTATAACTTAAGTACAAGTTACCACCGAACAAAACGAGCAACAACAACGAAACAGAAAAACTAAAAAACAACTAATAGTAACCTAATAAAAAAGAAAATCGAAAATTGCACAGCACGAAAAGGAAAACAAATAAGAAAAATAAAATAAATAAATAAATTAACTGCGAAACAAACAAAAACGAATTCGAATACAACGAATACGAAAACTATCATTGTGTGTGTGTGTGTGTGTGTGTTTAAGTGGGCGTGTGTGTGTGTGTGCGAATGTTTGTGCGAGTGTGTGCATAATTTATACATAAGTCCTGCTTAGTCTGCCTTGTCAGACGTTTTTTGTCCACATTTTGACATCTGCGTGGGAACAGTTACGCTGGCTGCAGCAAAATTAATGTGTGAAAGGGCTACGACAGGATGTTTCCTGACTAGAAGCAGCGGCCGCAAGGTGAGTCTCCAGCCTTCACTCAATCTGCAGGCAATGCAAACTGAGTTTGTGGGTAATTTGATTCCAACTACTTAATTATTAACAACACATTAACTAATGCTGCTTCTTTGCAAGTCTTTTGCCATTACGATGATTTGTTGAGTCCCACACAGAAAACTTATACGTAACCTTGAACCTTTTCAAAAATCGACGAAACATAGCAACAAGAATTTTAACTATGCTCTATGAGATACTTACTGTGCACTTATAAGCGATGGAAAATATAATACCATCAAACAATGTTATTTAAATATTATTAAATGAATTTATTTTTCTTGTTTTGTTTGTTTTCTCCTTACAATATTCGGCTTATGTTTTAACTTTGAGAAGCTTATAAATTGAAACAAGAAATTCACAACTTCATAAAGTTTGCGTCAGACTCTTGTGAAGCACTTAGCACGATATTAAAAAAGAAAACTTTTGAAAGTCATTCACAAAGTGAAAAGAGTTTATCATAGAGTATAAGTAAGTCGAGCAGCTCACGTTTGAAACCAACTTGTCAAAAATACGTTTTGTTTTGCCTACACCTTGCACTTGCCTCTTACTTTTGTTTTTTGCGGTTTCGGTGGGCGTTACGTAATAATATGCAGTGTGAAGTGAAAACTCCCAATTTCTTCCGCTGAACTACAATAAAAGTCTTTTGGCTGCCATGACTTGAGGCTTTTAAACTTACTGGTAAAAAGCCGCAAAGTTTTGTGAAAAGGTATCAAATGTTTGTGGTCACAGATAAGCTGGAATGTCCTCACTAAGATTATTTGGATTGTCGGTAAACTGAACAAGAGTAAAGTATAATAGAAAGATTTTAAAATGGATCTCGAGTGGAATAATTGAACAAAGAAGCGAAGCCCTGTGCTTGACAAGTAAATTCTAGTCATTTCATTTGCAAACAAAGCACCAAAGGGAATTATTATTCAAACATAGCATTTGATAATCCAAAGAACAAACAACAACAAAAACAAAGTAAAAGACCGTAGCCCCCGTCCTAAAGTGCAAGTGCGAGTGCGAGTGCGAGTGCGAGTACTTCAGAGCCTCATGACATTGCATAATATACGCAAATATGTTAAGGCCTTGGTTGGGTTCAAGAGAACCCACCTTCGCATCAAATAAACCCGCCAACAAATTTCCATGCCATTTTTTATTTCCCTTTAATATTTATTTATTTATATATAAAGATGTGTGGGTGCGTAACTACTATGTGTGTGTGTGTGTGTGTGTGTGTTTTTGTGTGTTTGTCTTATGCAAATATTGTTTTTGCTGTGCGCACTTTGAGTTGCGACTATTTCCCACTTTCCCACGCCATGACTCAACTGTTTTTCCGATGCTAGGGCTTTGGGTCTCTGAACGATTTTTGCGTCCTGTGTAATTTTTTGTTACATCAACAATTTATGTGCTATTTATGCGGATGAATGCATAAATAAAATTTGTGTAATATAAATAAAAATGCATTTTTTTATGGTCTGTGCCTGTGCCTGTGCTTAAGGATTTAAGCAAAAAAAATGTATAAAATACACAAAAGCTATAAATGAAATATAAATAAAAATAAATAAAAAACTTTAGCTGCAGGCAAACTGAACGAAACTTTTATAAGGTCCTGCAGCTTTGGCAGCTACTTAAGAGCTCAAAGGCTCCGCTTGTCTGAAGCGCACTTCAAACATTGAAATAAAATTTCATTAAGCTCCTCAGCCTCGGACGCCAGCCCTGCAAAATATTTGCACAGATAATGGCTGGACCGAAGTGTTTGTGGAATGTGTTTGTTTTTCTGGGCTCTTCTCATTTGACACACGCATACACACACACACTCACACACACACTCACACACACACAAAGAGAGAAAGGGAGAGAGATATACCTACGCACGCCCATTTGCCTTCATAATTTAATTTTGCACTGCCGGCTTGGGGGCGGGAACTGAGGCGTGGCTGCGTGGCATCTTAATGAACACCCCAGGCTCGGATGCAGCAGAATGCATCGACTGTCAAGCGTTATCTGAAGTGTGAAGCAGGCGTCGTCAAGTCAATCAATCGCTCGCCTCGGTATATTTTACGTTTACATAAAGGGGCGTATTTACTGCATCATTGGGCTGGCAGCTCAATGGAAAACCCTCTTAGTGTCTGCTCATCGGCTGGCCAACAAGTGCATAACTGCCTCTTCAAAAAGAGGAGCTTTTTTTCCGGCTGCAAGCCTGCGCATATTTTACATTTTTCCTTTCCCGATGATCGTCATTTAAACGTTTATCCTCGTTGGCGGTCGCTCTTAACACTCTTAAATTTAAATTGTGGTTAATTATATAACAGCTCACTTTATTGTTATCCGTTAAGAGTCTAATAGTTTGCCGGGCGGAAACTTTAAATTTAATCAATAAATCAAGTATACGGCAAGTATGTCTTAGGCTAGACACACACATGCACACAAGCATACCGAGACTGCCGTAACTGTTGTTGTTCGTTTTCTTGCCTTAATTTGTAGTTAACGCAATTCGAGCTCAGACAATACATTCAGTTGCCAGTTGCCAGTTGCCAGTTGCCAGTTACTTAATTGTTGTTGTCCCTTACGTGTTCTTCACACAGAAACCCTGCACTCGTGTGTGTTTGAACACTGGCGCATCTGCAACTGACAGGTATTAATAACAAGCCGCATTCCAGTGTCCCGGCTGGCAATGCATTATCCGTTTAATTGTCGTCAGTGAATTGCCGAAATTCCAAAGCAATTATTTGCCACATGTCCCTTGTCCTAAACTTCACCATTGTTTGTGATATTAAGGAAGACTGTCCTGAATATGTATCTTTAATCTAGCCTAATCTACTTTAAGCTGTATTATACTAAATACAATGGGTAAATAGGGTATAATATTATTTTATTACTTAGTTTTTATTTATGTAAGTTCAAATAAGACCCAAATAAAAGGTCTTTACGTTGAGTATATACTAGTTTGTAAGGCAGATTTCAATTAATTAAATAACAGTATTGGAAAACCCTTAAGCTGCCTAATTTATTCAGTTGATCATATCAAGAAATATCAATTAGCTCTGAGTATTATTAATGATGCATGTGCTTTGACAACATCAGTTGTGTATCCAATCCCTGCATTGACTTTTAACATCTTACCATTATACATCTTTCGATTTGATCAAATTAGTGGACATTAGGCAAATGGTATGACTTGGCATAAATTGGCAGGGATTACGGTTCGACTGTCCCCTGCCTAGGTCCTAATTGTATTAATTAAATGCGAATGAAAACAGAAATATAAATGCAAGGCAATTATTCAATCTAGTCTGTGTCCGCTAAGCAGTGTCCAAAACTGCAAAAACAAAGAAACCGACATACTGTTAATGTCAAGTCACTCACTCATAGCACACAAATACTCACACACACACACATTTAAGCAATCAATCAATGCGGCTAACAATCAATCAAGCAGGCAGACACAATGGAGTTGGACTTCTCGCTGGCTTTGGGATGAAGTGACAAATGTAAAATCAAATGGATCGGAATCGAAGTATTCACAGTCAGCTTCATAAAGTGCCCGATTTTATTGCTTGGCCAAGTTAAAATTACGGCTTCCCAATTATGGAAAATAATCGGCCTTAATGACGCACGCAAGCGCGTTGCGAGGCGAGTGATTAGGAGCTTGACTTGGCTTCGATACCAGCCTTGTTAACTGTGTGTGTGTGTGTGTGTGTGGTTGTGTGTTTTTTTTTCCAAAAATATGCACATATACGAGTACACATACAGTGACTGTTAATGGCTCCTTGGCGGGCATAATTACAATTTGACTCAATTTCCGTTTGAAGGTTTTTGATGATTTTATTGATTTTGTGAAGACACGCAACTTCCTTGATGGCCGGCCTTTGCCTTTGCCTTTGCCTTTGCCTTTGCTACGTAGCTGTAAAATTCGATGGCTAGTAATTAACAGAAATCATCAATATTTAACAGCTCTCATAGTGCTGCTGGCTCACACACACACACCCACACACACATACACACAACTGCATCTATGCTTATTTTCAATTAGGTCGTCGCACATGAAGCACAACACAAAGGCCTGCCTGCGGGTTGGAGGGGGATGTTAGTCTGTCTGCAAGTAGCTGCCGCTGCTGCTGCCACTGCTGCTGCTGCTGCTGTTGCTGTTGCTACTGCTGACTAAGCACACTGACAACGTCATGAAGTTTAAGTGAGTTTTAAAAGTCTGGCACGACGCAGATGTGTTTGGCTTGAGACATACGACCGGGCGCGTCTCCGTAATTTGCATATCTTCGCCAGAGATGGAATGGGAATGGGAATGGGAATGCAATAGAGTGCGGTGCTCTACATTCAGGCATTGGCAACGACTTAGCCACTACTTAAACTTATTGGATTTGCCGGTTAACAAACTGTGTACTTGCCCCTCGTAATTAGCCGCTCGGTGCGAGGAAAGTAATTAATGCTTGCCCCAGCGCCTGCAGTTATGCAACAGACAGCACACTGTGCTGCGAGCCCGATGAATAATTGAATGCAAACGGGAAACCTGGCTGGGAATTCAACGTTAAAATGATTACTCTGAACTTGACATACCGAACACCGGTTGGCAGATGCCACGACGTGTGCCACCGAACGTGTGCAGAAAAAAAATTGCATGCATATTATTGCAACAAGCTATGCACACACACATTCACACTCGTCGCTAACGGCATTGCCCTAATTTGAGTGCTTTCGTTCCTTTTGGCAGTTCATTTGTCCATTTTGTACTGATCAAGCCTGAAGCCCACAATGCACTCGCTCAAAGGACATATTCGCTGAATATATCTCTTGTATCTGTACATAAGCATATGTACATATGTATGTATGCATAGTAAAGAACAGGCATTTTTTTGGGGGGCTAGCAAGAACTAACGCTAACGGCTTGGCTATTATTGAACCGTCTTGTTTAGCTGTTGTTGCTCGCACGCAAATGGGCGGATACAGCAACAAGAAGGACTATAAGTGTGTTAATAATGCCCTAAGTATTGTAGGGTTGTAAATTATTTACGAGTACTCATATTTGGTTATGCACTTGCAGGCCATAAGGAAGAAAGAACAAATGTGATCGAGCACGACTGGGCGATACCCTAACTTTAAACATTCCTTTGCACGAATATTTCGTGTGTAAATGCGGAAATATTAAACAAGTTTTATATTAGCCATGTCCTTATAAATGTATTATATTATATTAAAAAGCGTGATTATAAATATATAAGTTATTAAAAAGCAATATTCCAGTTTTTGCGGTCATGAAATCCAGTACAAACCAAGAATAATTGTACTTTGTGGACACTGTGGATGCGCTTCTTTAGCATTTCGCTATTGTCTTTAATCCAATTGAAATGAAGAGAGGGTATAGACCGTAGAGGAAGACATTAAATTGGAGTAAGCGGACTTTTATAGTTGAATGGAAGATGCCCCAGAGCTGTGAGAATGTGTACATAGTCATGCATATAATAATGCTTATTTGGCTAAGAGGATGGGCAAGTGGAAATGGGGTTTGAGCACAAAAAGTTTAGCGACAGCTGCAAAACTTTGACAAAGTTGCACAACATTCACAAAAGCAAGCAACAAGAAAAACAATAATAATAAGAGAGAAAGAAGCTACAAGAGATGCACAGCTTAGGCAGGAACCAACATATGTCAAACTTTGGCAATTTTGTACACACTCGTATTTTTGGTATTTTCGTATTTCCAATGTTGGGGGGCCAACAAGAACATGATTTTTGGCAAACCGCACCGAAAGGCTCAAGTGAACACTTGACTGACGCCGGGCCCGAGAGTGTTGCCGAGATTTGGCTGGAGGGCATATTTGGCTGGCCACAGCCAACGCTAAGTTGGTTGCCCATTAAAACTTCGTTGTGGGCTGTGGATGGCAGCAGCAACTTCATTTAAAGTGCATTTTTTGTTGCTACCCTCAAGCTGAGACCCCAATCTCAGCTCCGAGCTGCCCTTCCCATTCCCCTTCCCCTTCACCTTCACCTTCCTTCCCTTTCATTGTTGAAAATCAAAGTTGTACATTGTTGCTGTTGCTGGCGAGTGACATCATCAACATCACGTGCCAGTCTGGTTACAGTTCACCTCGGTACAGTTGCCTCGAACTTCTCTTTGCATGACGCCCCACTGCCACAGCCACTGCCACTGCCATCCGGACCCACCGGCCTCCCCCTCATCAGCTCTGATGACCGGACCGCCTGCACACGGAAAACTCAGTGTGACGTGGCAGTGACAGAAATTGCAGTTGCTGGAAAAGGAAAAATCCAACTATGTAACAAAATAATTATTGCACAGTTTGTGGGCCCAGTCCTGCGCAATTTGGCCAAAATGTCACCGATAAGAGTCGTCACTTTGATTGAAGTTCGCCAACGCTTCTTCTCCCCGGGCAATTTAAGTCTCAACACTGAACCGACTGCGAAATGGATTTAATTAATGCAAAGCAAACTCTTTTAGCGACGCTTAAGTCAGAGGTCGAAGCTTAAGTGGAGCTCTGGGGCTTAGGGTGTGGAGTGAGGGTGTGGGGGTTGGGGGTGTGCAGTGACTAGCAACTTGCAACTGGCAGCTGTTCGCTGTCTCAGCAGCAACAACAATTTGCCTAATTTATGCAACGACGCGTTGCACTTTAGATTCGCACTTGCATTAAGCTGAGCGCATAAATTAAGAAAACGGAAACTAAATGGAAAACTTCTTTTGTTTCTCTTCTCTTGGCTTGCAGGAAAATGGAAGATCTGTTCCCGATGTTACAGCCAGTCCGGGTCGCGCACCGCCGGGACCGCTGCCCGCCAACCAGCTGTCCGGCATGGGCAACCAGCAGCAGCACCACCTGCATGGGAATCAGCAGCAGCAGCAGCAGCAGCAGCAACAACAACAGCAGCAACAGCAACATGGCAACCAGCAACAGAATCGCGGTCAAAGCGGCAATACGAACGGCTCAAGTGGCGCAAAGGATCCGGTGCTGCTGCAGGGTGACTTTCGCAAGGTGAGCGGCATTAGTTCGGAGATATTTCGGCAGATAGAGGCCGTCGAGAATGATCATGATCCGAATACCGCTGCGGCGCTGGAGGCAGTGGAGCGACGCGGCGAGATGATTGTGCGCATCCTGGAGCCGCGGTCCATGGGCAGCAAGCAGGCCGTGGATGCGGCTCACAAGCTGATGAACAAGGCTGATGGCCGGCACACCGTGCAGCTGGTGGAGATCGTGAAGAGGCCCGGCCAAACACTTGGTCTGTACATACGTGAGGGCAACGGTGCCGATCGCACCGATGGCGTCTTCATATCCCGAATAGCCCTCGAGTCGGCTGTCTACAACAGCGGCTGCTTAAGGGTAAGCAAATACTATATGTGGGGGTGAGGAATGTTTATTGTGAACGTTTATTGAAAGCTCAGGGGAAGCACCAGCTCGCTCTTATTTCATTTCTTTCTGTTTCTTTCCATTTTCTTCTTTTTGTGCAATGCCTCCAAGCGCATATCCTCCAAATCTTCCTGTAAACCTATTCGCTTACTTATCAGCTCCTCGTGCTGCACCTCGGCATAACTTGATTCCATGCGGCTATCATCCAAGTCTCGGCCCCTATACTTGCGTTTATCGTAGCCAAATATGTTGCGTATGTACGATGATATTTCCGGCTGGCATTCGCTATCGTCGATAAAGTCGTCCAAATCCGAGTCGTAGTCGGTCTCGTCCCCGCTTGAATGCTGTTTTTCCTCCGCCTTCAGGTCCAGCGCAGCTTTACTGATGGTGCCATCGGCGCTGAGCGCCCGCCTGGCAGCTGCCGCCTGTAGGAATGCAGGCGTAACTGGAGCCTCGGGACGCTTCCCACTGCTGGGCGCCGCCTTATGCAAAGGCTTTACGCTTGGCCCGCTTTTGGAGATCGCGTTGGATTTGGTGTTGGTGCACGGCGGAGGGTCGACACATTTATCCGATTTAGGTGTCGCTTGCTTAATGGGCTGAGTGTCCACTTTTGGCTTTAGCGCTTCCTTACGATCGTGTTGCCGCTTACACCGCTTCTCCAGCTGCAGCTTCTCCCGCGCAGTCATCAATCGACTGGATGGCTGCTTCTTCGGGCTCACCGCAGTCTTGCTTTGCTCGTGCCGATTTTTCTCGGCTAGTTGCAGCAGCGAGTGAAAATCCATGGGTGCCGGTTGTGAAATTCGCTTAGTTTTCGACTTTACTTGCACATCCTCGCTCAATTTGCGCTTCTCCTCCGAGTCATACATCGTTTTCGATGTGCAACGTGTGCGTCCCCCACTACTCTCTTTGGCTGGTGTGCTCTGGTCTGTCTTGGATTTAGTTGCCTTGGTTGATACCTGACGCAACATTGGCAGTGTATTTGTAGAGGTCGCATTCTCCATGTATTTCCGATAAAAGTCATCTGTCTCTGGCGAAACGAAGCCGTAATCGTTGAAATCTGGATCATCGGGCCCATCCAATTGGTCCCCACTTTTGAAAACATTTGCCATTGTTTTGCTTTTTAATTTTGTAACTTTTGACGTTTCCAGCTTTTGTATTTATAGATTGAATACAAACAATCGTTAATGGAAAGGTTTTGACATCTGAGAACAAGTTTAATTCCGTGTAAACCCTCGAAATACAAGTATACCATGTCTATCGATATCTTATCCAATTAAATTTGTATGTCGATTAATTAGACTTCATAAACCTTTTCCATGTATTCTCGTAGTCTCTTATACCTTTTCCATTTTCATTTTATTTCAAATCTAGAGCTTACTGAATATTACGAGCGATATTAAATCAAACTTTTGATCATGTTTATGTGTGCGAGTGTATGTGTGAGAGCGTGGCTTTCTTTAATAATTTAAAGACCTACAGAAGCCACAATACTTCGATTTAGCTTTCATCGATTTAAATTTTGTACTGGCATTATGCAGATACCCTATTAAATTAATAATATATATAATATAATTAATAATATATACAATATTTTATATGCTGTCATCCTTTGTGGGTCTGCAGATATCCTACTATATTAATTATATGTATATCATATAACATAATTTAAATATCGTCATCTTTATTAATTAAATTAATAAACTAATAATAGATAATATTAATATTATCAACTTCACTGGCTATGCAGATATCTTATTAAATTAACAATATATATAATATTATTATTGTCATTCTTTGTGGGTCTGCAGATATCCTAATCAATTAAAAATATTTATTTATTTATTTATTTATTGAAAGTTAACAATGAATTATATACCTACATGGCGATGAGCACTAGCAGCCAGGGCTATCAGCTCAAAAAAAAAATATATATAAAAAATATAAATATAAAAAATAAAAATATAAAAAAATATATATATAATATCATATAACATAATTTTAATATCGTCATCTTTATTGAATATGCAGATACCTTAATAAACAATTAATAGATATAATATTATTATTGTGATCCTTTGTGGGTATTAAAAAATTCTAATAAATGAATAATATATATAATATCAATAAGTATAATTTGAATATCGTCATGTTTATTGGGTAGGCAGATACCCTAATAAATTAATAATATATATAATTTTAATATTCTCTGCTTTGGGTATGCAGATACCCTAATAAACTAAAAATAGATATTATTTTAATATTTATTGGCTATGCAGATACCCTAATAAACTAATAAGAGATATAATATTAATATTCTCTTTGTTGGGTATGCTAATAAATTATTAATATATATGTATATTATATATAATTTTAATATCGTCACCTTTATTGACTATGCAGATACCCTAATAAACTAATAATTTATGTAATATTTATATTATCAACTTCATTGGGTATGCAGATACCCTAATAAACTAATAAAATATATAATATTAAGATCGTCAATTTCATTGGGTATGCATATAGTCAAATGAATTAATAATAGATACAATATTAATATACTCATGGCTATGTAGATACTCATATAAACTAATAATAGATCATTTACAATTGACCACCAAATAATTTGATGCTGAATATTACTCTAAAAATGCAGGTGGGCGACGAAATCCTGGCCGTCAATTTGGTTGATGTCACTCATATGTCGCTCGATGATGTCGTCATCATCATGTCAATTCCTCGGCGGCTGGTGCTGGCCATACGACAGAGGCGGGGAAACCGCGGAGCCGGCTCACCTGGACCGCCAACACTATCGCGACCAGAGCAGAAGCCCCCGCCAGTGGTGGTCATCAAGCGTGATATCAGAGATGAGGACATGGACGAAACGGATCGAATGCCCCGCCCGCGTTCATCACGTGAAAGACGTACAGGTAGTTTAAAGTGAGCGCCGTGTTTGAAATGCTAATCGGTGTTCCTTCTCTCTTCCTTCTCTAATCGGCTGTAGGCGACGGCCGCGAAATGACCGAGTCCCGATCCCGACTGGGTCTGGGCCTCAACAACTATAGTCCGCAGTCGGAGCAGTTGGACATGTACTACAATACGCGGGCTGGCGTCAATGTCATGGGGGAGCCGCCCAACTGGGGCTACAAGCCGCCACCGCCACCATCCTCGGTAATTACGGAGCAGCCCACCAAGGGACACGCCTTTGCGCCTTCGCACGCCTACTATCAGAACGCTGGCACGTTGGAGAGCCTGGCGGAAAAGGTGCACGCATTCTACCCAGGTGCACCTGGTCAGCCGATTGGACCGTCCCGTCGCATGTCCACCGGTACTGGCAACGTGGGCTTGGCCCAGCAGCACGCGCGCTTTCCGCGCTCTGGCTCGGATCAGCATTTACCGCGAGTGGAGTACGCGGATTATTCCAACTCATTGGGCCGCCACTCCCTGCTGAGATCCAGCTTAAAGCCCGGCACAGGCGCGCCGATGCCAGTTGGAGTTGGCGGCACGCTGGGTCGCTATGGGCGTTACGAGCAACAGCGCGGCGGTGTTCCAAAGTACGGGCCACCGGCAGCGGGTGCCCAGTCGCTGACCCGTCGATCGCGGCCCAATCTGGACTACTCGAGCGACACTGAAGCAACCATTGGACCTCGACCCAGTTACTACTACTATAACCGGCCTGCCATAGGCAGCATGCCACGCGGCGCGGCCGGCGTCAGTGGCGGCGGTGCTGCTGCAGCGGCTGCTGCTATGCTGGCGGGCGGCACAGATCTCAACAAATTCAACTCACTGCCAAGGGAACGACCGGGCGTCCGGTTGCAGGGCATACGCGCGCGAATAGGCGATCGCATCCTGGATGAGAACGATGGCAACATATCGGCGCCCGAGTATGACGCTCGACGTGGCCGGGATATGCGCCAGCGCATTACGGCCAGTCCCGGCCCCTCGATCTTCACGGCGGACGAGTACCGTGCATGGTTGAGGCGGGCGCCCAGCAGCTCGGCCATTGCGGAGCAAATGCGCATGACGAGGGACATGTTTGCTCAGCCACGCCCACATCGTTTCTCCTGCAGTGCGGAAAACATTCACGACGCCCTCCGGAATGTGAGTAAATTACTATATTCAATATACAATCGCAGACCTAACCGACAATTAACCTATGCTTTATCCTTGCAGACCGAAAGCATTTACTCCAGTAGAACGGGCATACTTGGCGCTGGCACACTGGACCGCAATTTGGGCCTCACACGCCCGATATCGGCGCTTCCGGTGCGTTCCATGTCCTCGCAGCATATAGGCGGCGCTGGTTCGATACGCTCGCCGAGCATACGACGCATGCGTCAGCTGCTGGAACTATCTGCGGGGCCGGCCAGTCCCAGCGGCAGCATCATGAGCACAGCTGGCCATCAGAGTCCGGCGCCCACGCCCAGCGCAACGATGCCGCGTGCGCATCGCCAGATCGACATTAATCCGGCAGAGTTTGCCAAATATAAGCTGGATAAGCCCATTGTCGACATTGGTGGTGCCTCAGGCATGCTCTGGATACACCTACTGGCAGGCCGTGGATTGCGCTCGACGCCAGAGCAGGGCGCCCAGCATGCACCTGGCGGAGCACCACTCCCACAGACCAGGGATCTATACTGCGTGATCGAGTGCGATCGAGTGCATAAAGCACGTACTGTGGTGCGCTCCGGAGATCTGCAGTTCGACTGGGACGAGTGCTTCGAGCTCGACCTGGTGGGCAATAAGCAGCTGGACGTGCTCGTCTACTCCTGGGATCCGCAGCACAGGCACAAGCTCTGCTATCGCGGTGCCATATCGCTGTCGGCGGTGCTGAGGCAGTCGCCACTGCATCAGCTGGCGCTGAAAGTGGAGCCGCGCGGCACCATCTACATACGCATGCGGCACACAGATCCCCTGGCTCTCTATAAGCGTCGCGGTCTGCCCAGCTTGCGTGCCGGCTATCCAACGCTATTTGGCGCCGATCTGGAGACGGTGGTCAACAGGGAGTCGAAGAACGCGCCCGGCTGTGCGCCAGTGCCGGTTGTGCTGCGCCGTTGCGTTGAGGAGGTGGAGCGGCGCGGCCTCGATATAATCGGGCTGTATCGCTTGTGCGGATCGGCGACTAAAAAGCGTTTGCTGCGCGAGGCCTTCGAACGCAACAGCCGCGCCGTGGAATTGAGCCCGGAACACGTTCCTGATATTAATGTTATTACCGGAGTGCTCAAGGACTACCTCAGGGAGTTGCCCGAACCACTGTTCACACGCTGTCTTTTCCAGATGACAGTCGATGCACTGGGTGAGGCTGCTTCGAGTCAAGCTCTGCTCTTTACTTTTCTAATCAATGCCAATCTCAATCCCCCAGCTGTCTGCCTGCCGGATGATCCTGAGGGCAATGCGAAACTCATGCTTAGCATACTCGACTGCTTGCCCAGAGCGAATAGGGTATAACCATCCCATAGCCTCTCTCTTTGCTGATCGTTTTGTAATTATGTTGACACTTATCTTGCAGGCCACATTGGTTTTCCTGCTCGACCATCTGTCGCTAGTCGTGTCCAATGCGGAGCGCAACAAGATGTCTGCTCAGGCGCTTGCCACTGTGATGGGTCCTCCGCTGATGCTGCACTCGGCTAGCGCGCAGCCTGGCGCTGATATTGACCACGCCCAGCCAATAGCGGTACTCAAATATCTGCTACAAATCTGGCCGCAGCCGCAAACCCAGCAGACGCACCATCAGCAGCTGGCTCAGCACATGGGCGGCATGGCCGCGGCCAGCAGCATGAGCAACATGGCTGGCGTTGCTTCAGGTAACGTAATCATTGTGTCAACTATGCCGTCCATACCATTCGAGTCCAGTGGCCCAGTGGCCAGTGGCCAGTGGCCAGTGCCCAGTATCCGCCAACAATAACAGAAACACTCCACAACACACACACTCACACACACACACACACATACGTACTATACACAAACTGAGAGTCGCGTGTTTTTTTACTAGTGGCACAATAAACACACAAAAGTTTTTTTTCCCGCTTTGAATGTGCAGCAGCAACAGCAGCTCCAGTTTGTTCCTTTTTGAGTCTTCTACGTAACGGCGGCACAGAAACCGTATCCATTGTCAAGCACACACACCCACACACACCCACACACCCACACACACACACAGACACTCACACAGACAGCCACGTACACTTGATCAGCCCCAGTCCCAAGCCACAAAATGATCGTTCACATTAATATTGATTAATACAGAGTCCTATGTAGACAGGTCGGCGCGGCGAGTCAACAGGGCAGCGTGGAAGCAAAGTCAGTGCGTTGCCAGTGGACAGACAGCAAATACTACTGCAGCAGCAGCAGCAGCTCATGGCGGCGGGCAACCTACTGCGCTCGTCCACTTCGGTAACCAACATACTCTCCCAAGGCCATCATCAGCTCTCAGCCACAGCCAACAGTCATCTGTATCAATCAGTAGTGGGTCAGTTAGCTCAATCGCATCGAGCCTTGCAACAAGCGGTGCAACAGGTAAACAAACAGTTACAAGCCACAACCAACAGTAACAACAACTAACAAACAGTAACAACAACTAACAAACATTAACAACAACAACAACAACAACAACAACAACAAAAATCAAAGAGTATTAGCCATAACAAGAGCTCTTAACCATGAATCGGAGTAATTGAGAGAAGAAATGTCTTAAATAGTCTCTAATACTAACCATAAAACACATGACTTGCAAATAAGCACAAACGAAAAACAAAAAAAAAACAATCATATTTCAAATTCAAATTAAAAAAAACTCTTACAACAGTTCGTCCGATTACATAACATTTGTTCCAATGGAGCATATTTATTTATTTTTTGCTCTTCAATATTGCTACTCATCGAAGTTTTCTCTCCTTCGCTCTCTCTCTCTCTCTTTCTTTTTCAACATATCTCAGTTTGTAATATTTTAATATTTTGACTCGGTTACTCACATACATATAATAAACAAATACTCGTATATTTATACACACGCACACACATGAACATTTTCAACAACTACTTTCTTGCTCTTCTAACTCTTCCTGTTGACCGTTTGTAAACGCGTAACGATGAATCTGATATATGTGTAATAACTGAACAATTATATAATCAATATATATATCTATATATATGCATTCGCTATTGATCATTTGATTACCGCTTCTTTAAATTAAATATGATTACAAGTAATTGTTTGGCCGTCAAATTTTGATCGACGTTGTAATTGTGATATATATGTGTAACTCTTAATTATAACGATTATGAATATATAAATATCGATAACGATAATGATAATGATAATGATGATTTGAGCGATGTGATAAATGTTAACGGCGTGTTAAGCATGATTGGCCCACTACTGGTAAAAATGTAACATATCGAATATACATATCTACTAGAATACGAATTCATAACAATTGTATTTGTGTTAACATTCGCCCACACACTCCATTGTACAAAATTCATCAATCATCGCCCTATATCGTACTATAACCTTCCGAATAACTAATGCCCCTTCCCGCAAAAATCTTAAGTGATGTAATGTGATGTAATCAATTCCAAAAACTAACGTACATATATTTGTGAGCACAACAGAGTATTAAATAGCAAAGCAAATAGTTTATCTACGTTCATCTATTATTGATGAATTGTTGCAATGCAATTTGCTAAAATGTAAGGGAAGCATATAGAAAAATGTTATTGTTTTTTTTTTTTTTTTTTGGAACTTTTCATACCCTGCACCTCAATCCCGCTCTGTTAACTGCACATTTGTAAGGCACCCTGTTTGCATGCCTCACCTGTCTCACCTGTCGCCTTTACTTTAATCCATTAATCAGAACATCTCAACAAGTTAAAATAATTGGTTATCAATTGGCTGTAACGAGTGTCAAATCCTTTGTGAAGTGTTTGTCCATTGAATGTTCTCCACCCCCACACACGCACTCAGTACTATGTATAACAAAAATTGAAAATTGAAAATTAAAAATTGAAAATTGAAAATTTCAAATTTAAACACAACGCACTCAGATCCCAAATACAGACCCAAAGGTATACACACAGTGTCCACTCCCAATATAAGATGCGATGTGCTGCCAATACAATAACCAATGCTTCGTATTGTGCTTGCTTCCTTTTCGTCATTTCTTTTAGCCCTATCAATTGGCGGCCTCAGCGGGCTCAGCAATTCCCGACCAATCGCCACTGCCACTTCCAGGCACACCCTCCCCAGGCAGTAGTTCGGCATCGACGGGCTCTGGCTCGGGATCGGGCTCCGGTTCGGGCAAGAGTAAGTATTGAGCAAACTTTTATGAGACGAACGCAAATGATGAGAACAATTCCATTTAGGCACTGATACCATCAAGCGTGGTGCCTCGCCCGCATCCGTGAAACAAGTGAAAATTGTTGATACACCCAGCCCGTATTCGGTCGTACAGAAGAAACCACCGCTTCAGAAAGACGCACCCATTGAAGAACTAACGCCACCCGAGGCCAATGCAGGCGCCAGCAGCTCGACAATCCGCAAAGGCGTCGACTTCTACGAGCCGCACAATTCGCATTCCAAGAGCTTGACAGCCGACGACTCGTACGCATCTAAATACACCAGCAGCAGCAGCAGCAGCAGCAATTTGGAGCCAAAGAAGAGCAGCTACACCAGCAACTACACTCCCGGCAAAACCTCAAGCACCAGCACTAGCAGCGCCATCGCCAGCGGCAGTCTTGGCACCAACGATGACTACAAGGCCATACGCAATAAGTCGAGCGCCACATCGAGCTCCAGTTCGTCGCAGGCGACGGTGCTCAGCGCTGGATCCACAGCAACGTCGGCGCCCACAACTTCTTCGGACGACTCCGACGACTTGGTCTCGTACAAGTCATCGGCCTCAACAAATGCGCTGCTGGCCCAGTCCCAAGCGATGACCACCAGCCAGCTTATGTCGAAATACTTGAAGCGCGAACCACGTGTGCAGTTCACGCCCATCAAGTCGCCGGACTCGCCGTCACCGCCCGGTGGCGATGGCCTGCCGAAGGGCACCTACCAGCTGGTGACGCCCAGCTCGAGCACCAGCTGCTTAGCGAAGCCCAGTGCTACCACCGGTGCGATTAGCAAGTATACGACATCGACATCGTCGCCCAGCTCGGCGGACACCAGCACAAATCCAACGAACAGCAACAAGCTGTCGTCGCCGACGCGGCTGGCCAAGGATGGCAAGTCGGGTGGCGCGGTAAGTAGCTCCTCTTCCCTGGTGTCGAGTGGCAGGCGTCTGTTCGACAGTCTCGCCTCGTCGTCGTCCTCTGAAACGGAGACAAAGACCTACATTGGCGGCACCACAGTTGCCAGCGCAGTCAGCACCACCACAACCTACACAAACGATTCTAGAAACAGCAACAGCAGTAGCAATAAACCGGGTTCCGGCTCAGAGCACAAAAGTTTTGGTAGCGCACTGTTTGGTAGTAGCTCCCTGGGCAATGGCAATGACAGTAGTCATGGCCATGGCCATGGTCATGGTCATGGTCATGGAAATGGCGCCCACTCCAGCAACAGCCCCTTCGCCAGCACCAATGGCAACGCGAATAGCAACAGCAACCACAGTGCCATGAATCTCTATGGCACACTGCCCAAGAACGGGGCTGCCAATGGCAGCAGTGCGGGTGCCACTCTCTTCGGCGCCAGCGCCAGTTCCTCGTACCATTCAGGCAGTGGAACAGCCAGCAGTAGTGGGGTCAGCTCCATGACTGGCTCCACCAATAGCTACGATTTCTATACGAGCAGCAGCTTTGGCGGCAGCAGCAGCAGCAGCAGCGCACGTCCCTTTGCCAACGGTGGCAACAACTACCATACGCTAGGCACCTATCGCGCTCAGTACGCGGCCACCAATCCCTTCCTCGATGCCTTCGACGAGAAGCCCAGCAGCAATGGGGCCAACAACGGCCTTAACAGCCACCATGTGGCCGAGGGCAAACATGCCCTGAGCTCCGATAAGAGCCACCAGCGTGCCTCTGTGGTGGCCGCCTTCCAGTCGGGCGACTCGAAGAATGGCAGCGATGAGTACGATGATCTTAAGTGAGTGGCGCGTGGCGTGCGTGAGTGGGGGGCCATGGGAGGGGTCCGGGAGAAAGGGGAAATTAGATGCGATAAATGCATACGATATCGGTAATGGCATCAAGTGCGGAAATTGTTCTTTGGAGTATTTACAGTTACAGCTTACAAATTTACAAAAGAAATGCAAAAAGGCAAAACGAAAAATATGAATATATAAATGGAATGACTATATATAAACAATAATTCAAAGCTACACTTAAATCGAACAATTAAAAGAACAACAACAACTTTATTAAACGAATTTTTAAGATCACATCAATTTATAATGGCAATCCACGGAGACAGAGACAGCAGGAAATCCGGTTTAAAATACACATACAAAAAGAAAACAAAAAAAAAAAAAAAACGAAACAGAACAACAAAATGGCTGCCAAGCTTTCGGTGTCGTGTGTGTGTGAGTGTCTGTATGTCTGTACTATGCGAAAAGCTTTGCATTAGCATTTATATATCCATTGGCAGCCATTTTGATATCGAGGGCAACCTACCTTTACAAACAGTATTCGACAAAAACTTAACCCGTAAAAAAATGCAACGTATAGATTATAGGTAATACAAAATTAAAACTTGATAGCTAAACAAATGGTTGAGCGCGCATTTAATTTTTCTCCAAAGATAGTACATATAGATAACCTATATATAAAAATATAGGTTTGCTGAAAACATACATACATACATACATATTTTTGCAATAATTCAAATCAGAAACACATTAATATTCGAAAAATCGATTTTTTCCCTCAAAGAAAAACCCTCCTAAAAACTTCTATGCGTATGTAAGCTTCTTTTAAGGCGACCAAACTCTTAACTATTAAAGATGATACTTCATTAAATATTGGATACATTTTCGAGCAATATATTTGCCAACCCTCTTATATATATATATACATATACATTAAATACATGCATATATATACATACGTATTTATATGTATGTGTATCAAGTAACAAATACAGATACATGCTATACATGCATCATGTACATATGTATGTACTTCCGCAGAAGTTATACAGAGTACTATTAGAAGTTTTTCTATAGATGCTAACGTATCCCATTCTGTTCGTTCATTCACTCACACAAATACTAACACACATTCAACATACAACATACAACATACAACATACATGAATACATGAATTTATTGACAAATCGATGTGCTTAGTTTTTTGTATGAAACAAAGTCTGATATACACACTAATATACAAGAATACGGTATTAAATATTCTTAAACATAAATATACAAGTAAAACAAATAAGAATGTATACATATATATATTTATAAATATATATGTGTATATGTATATTAATAAATATATACATACATATACAGTGACATAACTAAAACACGCTTTGCGACTACGACAAAAGAAGAGTCTACAAATTTTACAGCCATTTTGTTTGAATACTTATTAACAGCTTTTTATAACGAATATATATATATATATATACGAGTATATGTACTTATGTACGAAATAAGTATGCATAACAAACTTGAAACTATAATAAACTAACTATATATAATTATTATGTCTGATAACAATCTCCTATTAAACTGTAAATACCCACAATGTACTTTAAAACTTTTGTGCTTTGGTGTTAGTCAGTCGGCCAATGGAAGAGCTCGATATACTATAAAGATAGTCAGTCAGTCAGTCAGTCGGTCAGTCAGTCAGTCAGTCAGTCAGTCAGTCAGTTAGCCAGTCAATGCTTGTCAGTTCTATATAGTTAGTTTCTAGGTATAGGCTTAGTTGCGTACTTAAGTTAGGCTTTTGCTAACGGGAAGTAGTGCATCAAAGGGAAATATTATTATTTTATTTAGGAAGCCAGGGAGCATCGTAAGCAATAAATATTTACATATACCCACACACTAGAGACACCGAATATAAATGAAAAAAAAAATAAAACAAAACAAAAAACAAACAAAAAAAAAAAAATAAAAAGAAAACAAAGCTAAACAAAACATATAACACCAAAACAGAATCATACCTAGAATCATTATAAAATACGTTATATATGTCTATACTATATATGTACCAGGTAGACAAACTTAAGTTAGAATTACCTAATGAAACACCAGCATAATCATTCGTCTTCATCTAAGTACAACTTTCTAGCAGCAAGAACAAGAGCAAGTACCGTAACTTACAAGATATATACAATTCGAAATCAGATTTAAATTCGCATCAATAACCAACTCAGTAACGAACGATAATTACGCGTATAGCCAAAACAGTGCATTATTTGATACTAAACAAGTTTTTAAGTAAATGTACGATGGATGGGACATGCATAAAGATTTTAAATAGCAAATTATTCGGTTAATTGTTGTCGCATTTTTTTTATACAGAGCTAGAAGAAAAACCAAAACATTTTAAGTGTTAAACATGAAATATCAAACCAAAGAGTTTAAAACAACAAGAAGAACAAACCTAGTTGATGCTATAATTAATTTTTATAACGAGTATAGTAAATTGTTAATTATTATATATAGCGCGTAGTGTTTTAAAAAAAAAAAAGAAAACAAAAGAAAAACCAACAAGCTAACAACAATTTGACAACATTGCTAGCTGTTCATTTGTAGGGGTCCAAAAAATAATTTGGGGTCTGCAAGCAGTTTTTTCTATTTGTTATTCATGCTATCGCCTTTTAACAATATTGTTACAAAAAACGTTGAATTTGAAGGCCATTCAAAACTTGAACCCAGCATTTCCATATAATTCGATCAATTTACTAATGCTTTAATCGTTGAACGACTGCAAGATTTTAGATTTCGTATTTACTCAAATTCCAAAGAAGAAAAGGAATGCAATGGTTAAAATAATTAATAAAATAATTCAATTAATTTGCAAATTGTTATAGCTACTTAGTTATAGCTGAGCTTTAGATAAGATACAAACAGTTGCCAGCGGGCCTAGTTAGTGTTAGTAAATTGTAGTAGAAGAGGTGGTGGTGGTGGTGGTGATGGTGGTGTTGATGGTGGTGGTGGTGGTGGTGCTGTTGGTCTCGTTGGTGGTTAAATGTGGTGTTACGTGTGGCCTATTTGTCTTTGGGGCTTCAACTGCTGCGTGTGTCTACTGTTTGGAGCGTGCTCTGTGGCTCGAAAATGCTTGATAATTATATATGTACTTTTAAAAATATGTTATGAAATATATCACTGTGTCATATCGTACATTTATACACAAGTAGGGGATACCAAGTTGTCAACAAGTAACAAGCGAAAAAATGTTTAAAGAAAAAGTATTTACGAGTACATTAAGAAAACAAACATATAACTAAATGAATAGCAGCAAAGCAGCAAATACATATAGTTAAATAAACGGAAATGATTGGCGAGCAACCACAACTACAAATTGTTTATGCATTTAATTTAGCCTAAACAATTAAACAAAATTTATATAATAACAATACTAATAAGCGTTAGCTGATTAAATACAAAGCAAATATGTTAAAGGCAATTAGTGAGCAAATATGAATTGATAAAAACTAATACACAAACGCCACTTAAAATAAATGTTAGTTACAAGAAAAACAAATTAATTTATTGAAATGTATTGCACAATATTGTACACTTATAAATATTAGTAAAAAGTAACTAAAACTTAATAGAAACGAATAGGATGGCAGCTGCGCTAGCGAAATATATATATATATATATATTGTAGTTAAGATATACAGATCCCAGCCATGTTTAAATAAACTATATACCTTTTTTTATTTTCAATATTTTTTTTTTTTGGTGTTTGTATAAGTGCCCCACATTTTTATTTTCCAAAATCAGTTTCCGTTAGAAATGTTGCTTAGTAATATAAAAGTTTTGATAAGTTGGATAGCAAATAACCCTAAGTAAATAATTAATTTAATGAATGTGTGAATTTATGTGTATATGTATTAAATGTGCCTACAGCTATCATTTATTTGAAAACCAGGGAGAACTTTTCTGCGAAATACCCTTTGACAATTTTTGGGGATTCACTTTTAATGTTTTGCGCACTTTGGTGCAACGATTTCTTTTGTCGAACTTAACAAGCAAATGGAGACCAAATGCTCAGGGCTTAGCGAGTTATTATTAACATAATATACAACAAAAAATAAAAAGGCAAAACGTATTTAAGAACTAATTGTAACACATCATGAGCATGCTCCATTAAAAGTTAAACATTTGCACCTCAGTTGCAAATTTAACGCTATTGTCATCATGCAACTAAAATTACCACAACAACAAAATAACAAGAACAATCCAGCAAACAAATTTACAAATCCAAGCAATCAATTTCGTTATAAAGACTGAATGAACAACAACAACAAGAACAAGAACAAGAACAAGAAAAACAACAACAAAACACAACTGCCTAATTAACGGGAGAGTTTTCATATCAAATGGCAACGTTTTTCAACAATCCCCAAATAAGAAAACTTTAATTTCACTTATTCAAAATGTACATTCTTTTACTTTACTTACCTTTTCTAACGAGTCCACAATCCGAATAATCCACTACAAAGTCCTTAATGAATCGAATAGTCGAATATAGCGAAAATAATTCAAATATTACCACCAGCATTTTGCTACATAACTAACTAAATATAACTAAAATGCAATAATATGAAAAATAGTCTACAATATAGTTGAAAGATCGTATGAGGGCAGGTGTTGACGTTGAACTTAAGCGGAAAATTTATAGTAGAACAATAAAGTATACAATGGATTAAAATTATATAAAAAATATTAAAAAAAAAAACTAAAACAATTTAATCTAAAACATTGTATTTGGAAATGATTTTTGAAACCCACCATAAAAATAAACAATGAACAAAGAAACTGAAATATTCAAATGCAAGGCAATTACAAGATCTCGATTTTCTGATTTCATCTCAATCTATTTGTCATCACAATCTCAATCTCAATCTCAATTCTTATTTCGAATATGAATAGAAAACAATTCGCAACAGCAATACTTAAATAAAATAATAATAAATTTATATTGTTATGTACATATGCATGCCTATTGGAGACACATATGTATATACGCGTACATACTTACACATATGTACATACGCCCAGTCACAAAGCTGAGCCATAATCAACATCCAACAACAATCCAAGCATTCTAAGCCCAACACAAAAACAAGTACATGTTAAGTCCAAGCTGGAAGAACAAAATGTTGTGCGAGACAGCTTAAGCAAGGAACAGATAATACTCTGATTTACCACTGCCACAAGTTAATGAAAAATTGAATTAAATTTATATTATACAAAAACATACAAAATATACTACCTACATATATACATATGCATAGATATGTGTACTTTGCAAGTGTATAATGACAAGGAAATTCATTACAATTACATACATATATACATTATATGCGTATTCAAAACCGAGTAACAAGCAACCGCATTCGTTTGCAGAAGCAGAAGCAGCAGTAATAATAAATACATATAAATACATAAGTCAACTTAACTTATTATTTATTCAGTATAATAACAATGATAACAATAAAACTTATCTTATAAAAGCATAAACTAAATCCAAAATAGTTCTTTGCGTGAGAATATGTTACATTATTTAATGAAAATATATACATATAAATAAAATAAAAATAGTAAATGTGTTTTTCTTAAAAACTTTTTCATCTTTCAGTTCCCATTTATTGCGACTGGTGTTTACCTGGCATGAAGCTATTAACTCACTTTTTTTTAATATATATTATTTTACATTGTACACTCATATAATTTTATATTTATCATTCATTTGTATACTTTGAACTTAAAAGTATTCATTTTATGTTCATCCAAATAGTTTCTCAGAACGTTTAATAATAAGAGTTCAGTACAATACTTGTCTTATGAATGTTAAAAGAAATGGACGTCACATAGAGCTTCTGCCCTGGTTTGTAGTCAGTTGAATAATAAATCTTTATTTCTAATATGCTAGTATGTATGTATATGCATATGGCATATACATTAGATATATACAAAGGATATTGTAGTTCTCATGCGCTCGGTCCATACATAAGTGGTCGATCATATTATTGTCATACCCTACAATTGGTTGAGTATACGACAGTATTGTCATACCTACAATTGGTTGAGTATACGACAGTATTCTATTACGCATGTAGTTATACACTACAATACGTATGGTTATATTTGTGACATAGAACACGTGCGTATATATGAGTATACTTCTTCGAGTGAATATTCCAAATCACTAGCGCCTCCGGCTTCCAAATTGCTTTTATACAGCTAGTCAGATATGGAGAAAACAAACTACTCGTTTCCTTTCGTTAACAATAATAAATAGCTAATGTAACGACCTGCAAACATGCATTTTGTAGTTTTGACATATTTGGGAAATATTTCATTTCCATTAAACAAAAAAATGTCCCTTTAGAAGCAGTTCAAACTGGCATCAAGCAGTGCACGCCAACAACTGCTTAATACTATTGGTTGTTGTCTCCACTAAAAAAAATATTTCCCTAGTATAAGTATAATTTTATAATAAAAGAACTCGTTAACATTTAGAAAATTCAATAAAATATGTCTAGTTAATTATATAACTAACTAAAATTTTTGCTGTTGACTAGTACGTTAAGCTGCTTTTTTATTATTTTGAAAATAAATATTGTTTTTTTATTGTCATTTTGCTACCGTAAATAAAATGAAGTGAATTTAGCTTTTATAACACAAAAATTTATTTAAAAAAAGCAGACAACTTTGCTGTGGAAATAGAACCAGTAAACCATTAATACCAAGCGGTCGTTCAATCTCCATATAAGTGCTCATTCCAGTCGGTCTATCTGTTTCACTGACACAAAAACAAAATTCAAAGTAATCTATATAATAATAATCTAATAGTCGAACAGGAAATCTTGAAAATTTGTGATGCTTATTAAAATAGAAACCAACAGAAAGTTGGTTAACGTTTTAAATCATAATTAAAATTTTCAAAATTTTTGACCAATTCCGAGATATACATCACGTCATTAAGTTTGATAATATTGCTTACATAAATGTGATAGTTTTGCCCGGGTCAGCTAGATTAAATAAAATACACAAGATACAAAAAAATGTATAGTTTTAAATGATTTGAATCATTTTTTTTTTATTTTGTATTTATTTCTCAAATATTTTTAATAATAATTAATATTATAATAATTAATTAATGCTTGTAACATAACAAATATTCATCTCATTTCATAGTTTGAAATTTTTCGTCTGCGCAAAATTCTTTCTGTCACTTTTACCACATGCTCTACAGAATTTCTTCAATTTTTATTGAAGTTTTAAGTTTTAAGCCTTTCACGTCTTGTCACACCTTCAATTGTGGCTAAAGTCGCCTTTCTACTTATGCATCAAGCAGAATGCTCAACTTCATTGTGTGCCCATAAAACACGTGAAAACCGAAACTGTATAATTTAGTTTATAATTTTTCTTTTCTTTCATTAATTTTTAATTCTTTTGTTTTTAGTTTTTTTTTGTTTTTTTTTTTTTTTTTGTATAATTGGAGTCGCTTAGCTGCTGTTGGATTCATTCATTCTTGCAACCGCAATACATTTAAATATATAGTATCAATATAATTTTGCATTTCATTTATTTTTATATACAATACACATAATAGATTTATAGTAAAATTTGGTGAGGAAAATCTTGTTTTGTTACTTTCATTTAGAGCGTAAAATGATTAAATTTATTTTATTGATTTACCTTTACGAGTAAGTTGTACAATTAGAGAGCACAAATGTTAAAAAGTGTTTACCGTGGTGTAAATTTAAAAAATGTTTTGTTTTTTTTTTAACATATACTTCAAGTTCGATTTTGATTGTTTCGCGTGATTTGTTTTAAAGATTCGGTAAGTTAAGCATTAGAATCAAGGATACATGTTAGAAGCTTCTTGGCAATATCTGTAAAAAGTGTGATGTTTGTAGGTTTGTAAGAGCGAGTGCCTGAGAAACAGCGAGAGTGCATGTATTAGATGATTTTCAGTATTCGGTTTTCAGTTTGTATTTGATATTTCGATCTCGAATATTGGGTACCAATAAATCAACAAATTGGCAGATTATGAAGCCCATTTTGTTAGGGTTCATTTAAATATGTAAGTTCTTTAAGATAATTGATTATATTTAAAACTTGGACCCTAGTTGAATTTTGCCATAATGTTTGATTACCGCGCACAAAATTTATAGACATACCAAGGATAAGAAAGGAAAGAAAAAGCAAAGTAGACTACTCTTAAGGTAAACGAATTCAAAAGTGATACTTATTTTGCACATAAGTGTATATTTAATTCACTGCTGCAAATTGTCTTGTTAGTTTCTGTTTTTAGCATTTATTTATCATTTCACTAAAAAGTAGGAACTTCTGTCTGTTTTCTGTTTTCATTTTTGTTTAAACTTGTATGCTGTTTGTTTTCTTTGTTATGTTGTGTGTTTCAATTTTCAAAACTGAACTCAAGTATACAAAAAAACAATTTAATATCAAAGAAGCAAGTAAAACACAGATTTTGCTAGCTATAATAGGTATGTACGATTATATATAAGTATATATTTGATATATATATATATGCGTTGCCTGCGTTTGTCCAATCGGCAAAGTAAACAAGAAAAAACTCTTAATACAATACAATACAATACATTACAAACGCAACAACGATTTCACTTCCATTTGAATTCCTTGCACTTTCTGCTAAAAACCACGCAAAAATTTATGCTACTAAAAATACTAATGAGCACACAAATCTATAAAATCTATAAAATATTGTACCAAAAACATTTGAAATAAACTTCTTAAAAAAGTATACTGTAACTATATAAAATTAATAATTCATTTTTTGTCTTTCTCATTTTGTTGGCAAAATATTTAACAAATTCTCTATGCTTTCTTCTATGACTCGTTGTCTACGACCAAAACGACGTTACCTGGTACGAACTCCATTCTGGGGCGTTTTCTTAAAATAATTTTTCATTTTGCATTTTGCATTTTGCATTTTGCTTGATTTCAGATATTCTTAATTCCTAATGCTGTTGCTATAACCCAAACGCACAATTTCTATACTCTTCTCATCGGCTTGCTGTGGTGTGTGACTGCTCTGAACGGAAATGTTGGGCACGAGAGGATTTGAATTGTGTGAATCCATAAATAGGTCTTTAAAGGACTACTCGTACTTATGGGACAAATATGGTTGATATGTTTCTGTTAATGTATATGTATTTGTATAAGAATGTTGCGCATGTGATCCGATTTGAATTGGTTTCAACAAAATGTGTTTGTTTTCCTGTTTCATTTTACTTTATACCATTCGCGATACACTACAAGATTTTCTTTTTGCAATACATTTATGCATAGATTATAGCTACAATTACACATACGACATACATGAAGCATGTATGTAATGCAGTTTGCGTGGGCATTTAGCTTCGAGCGAGCGTCTCACACAACTAAAACTGATACATACATATGCATATGTATTTAAGTATGTATTTTAGCATATGTGTATGTAATACATATTACTTAGTCTTCAATTTAGTATGCTTCAATATGCATTTTGGTAAAATCTCATCATTCGTCATTCAGCTCGAAATGTACAACTTATAACTTTTCGCTTTCCTTTCCATTAACTTTATTTAAATTTATTTAACTCTTTTTTTCATATATATATATATATATATATATATATACATACATATATATATATATTTATTTTAGCATTCGCAAGTGTTTGTTCTATATGAATCCCTTTCATGTCCCGCAGCAGGCGCGAGTCGAACCAAAGCTAATGAGGCAGCTCTGAGTTGCAACTTCGCTCGTTAAATGTAATTGTTTATCTGATAAATTTTTAATTATTAAATTCTTCAATGTACTTGTAAACTATGTATTCAGTTGCTGTTTTTCTTATATTCTTCTTTTGTTTTGTTTTTTTTCTTCTACATGATAAAGTAATACTTTTAGTGTTTTCTCAAATAGCTGCGTTGCTATGATGTATGTACTAATTATGTATGTATGTATATAGTTCTATTAATTCGCTTGCTGCTTTTCTCGGTGTGTTCTTAATGATTATCAACATAAACACGCTCTTCCGCGAATTGTATCTGTGTATCTGTATCTGTATCTGTAAGTATATTATCGTTGGGCTAAATATTTGATTACGCTTCAAACGCTCCATACCAAAAAGCCGGCGCATTTCCACTTTCATATTGCAGTTGAGTAAGAGTGTATGTGTGTGTGTGTGTATGTGTATGTGTATGTGTGTGTTTCAGTGGCTAAGAGTTCTTAGTGTATGTCTTAAAATTGTTTCACAAACACATAAATATTTAATGATTTAACTTTTCACATATTTACTTTACTATAATTTATCCTGTTTTCTTTTATTTTAGTTTTGTTTTCCTTTTTTTGTTTCGTTTTCTGTTGTAATTAATTATAGTTTTTGAAATACTTGTATGAAATTTTTGATTTGTCAAGAGTTCTCAGTTGAAATTCTAGCAGTCGTGGGTTTGATATATATATATATATATATATATATATATATATATATATATGTATATATATTTATATTTATCTCTTATTACCTTGTATCGATGCGCTAACAAAATGTATATATATATATATATATATATATATATATACATATATAAGTGGTGTATGTATTTATATAGTAGACATAGACATAGACATAGACATTTAGGCTATATATATAATCATATATATATATATATATGGTAGATAAGTTAAGATTAGGATAGAATGTATACATGAAACGCTAGAGTTAGTTTTAAAATGTACTGTAAGCATTTGAGTTATATGGAAAATATGTGGGTGTGTGGGTGTGGGTGTGGGTGTTGTTGTTATGTGTAAGTGTGTTCATTCTTAATTTATGGTTAGAGTATGTTTTCTTGTTTTTTTTTTTTTTTATTTTTTGTTTCTGTTGTAGAGCTTCAAAGGAACTCACACACATGCAAATTTGTCCCTAGTCTGAACCATACTTAACCATACATCTACGTATGTATGTTTTGTAGGTAATTAGCAGCAGCTGCTCGCGACTTGATTGATAATTGTAAATACCGTATGCTATTTTAATTATACATTTTACAATATTTTACTGTTGCTTTTCGTACACGTTTTATGCTTCAAAATTTACCATTTTAGTTAATTGTTAATTTTAAATTATGATCACTGCTACTTATACTTAATAACTAATCCATATTATTCAGTTACAGTTACGATTTGTTTATTAATCATTTTCTTTTTATTTCTCTTCTCTTTTGTTTTCTGTTTTGTTTTGTTTTGTTCTGCGTTGTTTTTGCACCAACATATAAATAATTTCACTTTCTAAATATATATAAACATTGATGTGTATAGTTAGTTGTGCCTGTCTGTTTGTGTGTGTGTGTTTTATGGTTGTGTGTAGGGGTTCTTTTTGTAAAATTATCAAAAAATCATTGAGTTTTTCTTTTTGTTGTTTTTTGTTTATATATTTTTTTGCTTTGTTTTTGTTTGTATTTGTTTCGCTAAAAACACTTATATGTCTTTCATATTGGTATGCTTAGGTCTAAATATAATTACGATTTTTGAGATTTTACTTTCATAGCTTAAAATTTGTTTTATTTCCTGTTTCATGTTTTTGTTGTAGTTCAACATATACTTATATGTATGCATATGTATATGTATATCCATTATACAGTATATATTTCTTTCTTAACTTTTCTTTATGTGTATATATATTTTGATAATTTAACAACATTTACATATACACACACAGACAGAAGGTTTTACGTACGCATTTTACATTGTTTTTTATTTTGTTTAACTGCTTTTAAAAGTATTAACTAATTTTTGTTTTTCTGGTTTTCCTCTGGTTTTTTTTTTTTTTTTTAATGCTAAACGAACAGACGTACTTAATTTATAATCCGGTAGATGCTTTATTTAATTTATATTGAATACATTACAGCGCCTTTCTCTCTCGGCTTTAATTACACTCAAAGAGTCAATGTGCACATTGATTGATTATTGTAGTTGTTTTTGTTTTCTTTTTTTTTTGTTTTTGTTTTTATAAATTACGAATTAACATTACTCGTACCGCTAACAAAATGAAAATCGTTTAAAAACAGCTAAAATGCGATCATGCAATTTAAATTTGTATGTTTTGTTTTTGTTTTTTTTCTTTTCTTTTTGTAAAAAAATTAGGGTAATCAATGAAAGTTTTAATCACTTAAAATATAATAACAGTAAATACTCATACAATGTAAAACAATGTTTTTTTTTGTTTTTGTTTTTGTTTTTGTTATGCTTACTTCATTGTGTAACATAAATGGTTTTGTTTAAGTTTTATTCTTTTTGTTTTTTTGCTTGACTTCTCCTGTTTTTTAAAACCAAAACACAGTACAGTGCAGTTAAGTTAATTCTAAGTTTGCTTTGTTTCTTCTTTCGCTCTATGCAATGCAACTTACTTATAGACTACATTTAGGTTTTAACTTTAAGCTTATGATTATACGACGTCGCTGATTGTTTTGTGGGCTGTTTTTGTGTTTCCTTCTTTGTTGTTGTTGTTGTTCTGTTTCTTTTATGTTTGAAGTTTAAAAAGGTATTCTTCATTACACATATATAATATATATATATAATATAATATATATATTATATACATATATATATATATAATTGTAAAGTTTTGTTTATTAAGTTTTAGAATTTCTGCAGTTAGTGCTATGCGTATGTTATAATGAGAACAGTATTTAGATTTTCGATTTTAGATTTTAGATTTTGTTTGTATATAAGTAGCTATAGCTCTTGCATCGATTGTTGCTGCTGTTGTTTGATGGGTTGGGTTTTATTTAATTGGATTTGTTGGGCTCGTTTCTCATTTGTTGTGTGTGTGGAGGCGATTGCCTTGCACGCCGCTTGTACTACGAATAAAAGATTGTATCTGTTGCTGCCAAAAGAACTGCTGCCGTAGTGCATAGCTGCTGTTGGCATTCAGTCAAGTTCAGTGAACCTGACTACGGGTCGGATTCTAGATGTTCGACTTGGAGAAGCTCACGCGCAAATGATTGGACTCGGACAGCTGATGGTTGTGCATTTTGATTAGTGCCAGAACAGCCTCCTCCACCGACGACAGTTGCAGCAGCGCCATTTTGCGATCCTTACTGCAAACGCATACAAAACATGTTAATTTTCATTGATATATTCAGCATTGATTTGTTGTTTACTTACGGGAAAAATTTGAATGCTTTAACTTCGAAATTGTTGGAGGTGAAGGCTTCTTTGATGTCATCCTCGGTGCAGGATGAGCTGTAATATGGAAGAGGAAGAGAATGCGTACGCTAAATTAACACCTATCGATTTAAATTGGCATGCTGTGCGTCTATAGATATCACATAAACACCCCACCAAAACAGCAGGCACACACACAGACACAGACACAGACAGGAGCCTCTACAGCTACAGGCGGGGCTATAAGCACATAAATTCATACGATAGCCGCCACTCTGCCCCCCACCCCCACCCCCTCTGTGGCACACAAAAACCTGGCGGGGCGCTTTGTCATATTTGGCAGACAAAGCGACGCGGGGAGTTTGTTTCTGACAATGGCCGCGACTCAGTCTCCGACTGTGGCTGCGACTGCGACTGCGACTGCGACAGCGACTGCCACTGTGGCTAGGGTTGGGAATTGAGCCTCGGGTTTGGTGCTCGGGGTTTGAATTTGGTGCGCTCATAACGGTAATTGTAATTGCCCGTGTGGCGTGCTGATGAAAAAGCAAACTCCAGCTGCGCACGCGGTACGCAGCTCGCCTTTAAACGCTAGAAGCGATGCTCTACAAAGGATACTTACGGAATGTTGCTTAAATGCAGTGTCGCCGATGGCGGGTAGATGTTCTGATAGTTCTTGCTGCCGGGCTTCTTGAAACGGTGCAATGGATTCTGTGAATAGTCACGTGTGAGGCCCGCGTCCGGCTGTCCCTCCTTGGGCAGTTGTACGGCCTGATGTTTGCTGGCCATGACACGTATTGGCTTGCTCCATAAACGTAATTTATCAAGGTGAGACATGGCTGAAAAAAAATAAACAAAATAAAACACAATGTTAAAACGTTAAAACGAATGGGCAATGCATGAATTTAGTGGCAAAAGTTGTGCCAAGAGCGAAGCTCGTTCAACTTATGCGGGCGAGAGCATATTTGTTCACGTTCTTGTTCAACAACATGTGCTCCCAGATGTGTGTGGATGCAATTTAGTAGATGTATATATAGAATATATTTATAGATATATAGAAAT
The DNA here is from genome assembly GCA_037075185.1 of Drosophila pseudotalamancana. Classification (NCBI taxonomy): domain Eukaryota; kingdom Metazoa; phylum Arthropoda; class Insecta; order Diptera; family Drosophilidae; genus Drosophila; species Drosophila pseudotalamancana. The sequence goes on from JBAMCK010000158.1 coordinate 900,223, forward strand.
GCTGTTCTACAAGCTATAAAATTACGTTGGATCCTCCACCCCATCTGCATCCCCCTCCGCGTATTGGACTGAGCGCCAGCAATAAGCACAGGCAAATATTTACATACTAAATTGTACCTGCAACTTTATCAATGTCGTCTGCCTTTGGTGATTTACAAGCAAATGACTCGCCATAAAATGCATTGCCCACAAAAGTTTGCTCTTGTTTCAGTATTGCTTTTTTCCCTTCTTTTTTTTTTTTTATTGCTCTCCCCTCCTGCATTGCTCCACTCACGACCCTGAAGTCCCCATCGAGATGTCGTTTGTTTCCCATGGTCTCAATAGTCATAACACCTGCGGCTCTGTTGCAAAGAGACAACTGCTGCACAATATGCCAGTTAAACGGAGTAAACACTGTAGTTTCTTGTTTCATATTCGCTTTCGATTACGATTACGATTACTATTACGAATACGAATACGAATACGAATACGAATACGAATACGATTTCAATTTCGATTAAATTTTTATTCAATTTGTTGCCAAGTCATGCTGGGACTGAAACACGGACAAGGCCTGCCAGAGCACTTGTGTCCCTTTTTGCATTATTTTAATAAATTACATAACATTTTATCATTTGGCGCAGTTGTCATGGGCATGACGAGCTGGAGGCTGCATTGGGTACGTGGAAGGCAGATGACATCCTGTTAGGTTGCTCATGTTTTATTGTAAAATAATATGCTTACTCAGCCGTTTATTGTTTGCCTAATGGATTAAATGAATTTACAAAAAATAAGGCTTGAAAATATAATAAATTGTAAAATAAAAGGCTGTCTGCTAAAGGACACCGAGACGACGAGGCAAGCTGCAAGCAGCAGTGACAAAACGCTTCTTACATTTTTCCACATGCGACGCCTACATAATATATATATATATATTTATATATATTATATTATATATATATATATATATATATATATGCATGTATAAATATGTATGACAAACACTTGTAATAAAGATTAATGTGAAGTCGGGAGTGCCTGTCGCTTTGCTCTGCTAGCCCAAAATGGGAGGACGAACTTTGCCTATCATCGCAGCGCCTTTCAAAATGGGCTGCAGCTGCGCTCGTGGCAGCGGCGGCTTTCGTGGCTTTGGCATGGGGCATGGGGCCCCAACTCAAAAAGTATCTTCAAGTTTTAATTACCAGCCTGACCAACAACAGCAACAACAAAAACAAAAACAAAAACAATTCATTATTAACTTACAAGGCGGCATTAAGAAAAAAAAAAAAAATGTAAAAAGTGCACGCACAGCTGAGCACCGCAGAAAACCATAGAGTCCCAAAAAATATGAGTTGGTAAAGTTTGCCCAAAAAAAAAAACCCAAAAATGACTTGTAGATGTATCCGTCAGGATTTGTGAGTGTGTCAGAATGGGTTAAGTCATGTTAGCCATAAGCACAAGAATATAATTAAGGAAATTAGGAGATACACCAACACCAGCGTTCAGGTAAAATGGATCTGGTTGAGCCCAACAATCGCGTCACTATTATATATTGACAGATGGTCCATTTTATATAAAGTCAGTTAATCAAAAAACTTTGAATAGCCCCAAGCACTGCATAATTCAGTTGGAGCACATATTTATGGACGTTAAGTCATTCACGGAGTCACTTAACGCTAAACTTTGTCAAAACTCTTCGCACAAGTGGCACATGGCGTATGCGTAATCGGACCATCCATAGACAATACACATATATACACACATGAGTGTGTGTGAGTGTGTGTGTGTGTGCAAGTGTGCTGTTAAAATATTTGTTTGCTTTTATTGTAAATAGTTGTATGCGTATGCTGCGGCTCATGCAAAATATTTTGTAGTAATTTGTATAGCAAAAATTTATTTACGCAAAATTCCCCAGATAACGGCAATAACAGATGAAGCAGGAATGGTCAGGGGATGGGAAAGGGGATGGAGCATATGCTGGGGAGCCACTACAGATGGGCGGCATCTGTGCGTGTGACTATCAATTTATATGAGAGTTGTGTGTCTATAGTTTGTAATAAGTTGTGCAAAAACTTAATCCCGGCACGGCGGCAAACAAATGGCGGGCGTCCGGCTGGCAGCTATTCGGACAATGTCGACAGCGTCGCCAACGACAACGCCTGGCCAAAAGGGCCATTATAATATTTCCCACACACACACACACACACACACCTCAACCTGTTCCAGTGGAGTGGAGTGGACTTTGCCGAACCCGCCCAGTGCTTATTGTTTTTTCATTGTGTGTGTTTGTGTTTTTGTCTATTTGTGCTTTGGCTTTGCCTCTTGATTGCTGTCGCACTTTGTTTGCTCCGAGTTAGGTTTCGGAGTCTGTCCAGCTGTCTGCTGTCTGGGTGGTAGTCGTAGTCGCATCGTTCTCTTGACTTCATTTACACTAAAAAAGTGCTTTTTCGCTTTTACGCTGTAATTCGTATGCTGAGTGTGCAATTGTAGCCGTATTTTGTAGCCAACAACAAACACCGTACGGTCAGGTCCTCGTGCTCCTCTTGCTAGACACTTTTATATGCATGGAGTGTGGGCTGGATTGGTGGACATCTGCTGCCTGGGCAATAGACTGGGCTGGCCCTGGGTCGGTAATCGTCTTTGTTCTGCCAAAGTTGCGAGAGTTTTGGGCAAAGTAACGAATGAATTTGTTAATATTTTATGAGTGCATAAGTGCGCACTCACCGACCAAACACCCAGGTACCCAAAACAAGCAACACAACACACTTACGCGACTTCACCTGTACAGGAGGAGCGGAAGGACAACAGAACGGAACGATGGAACGACAGAACGACGGACGGAACAGCAGAAAAGCTGGTGGCAACCGAACTCAGCCGGAAGTGTTTGCCATTTGGCAGACCTCGCGGCACATTAGTAGTCTGTGTGTTGACGCAGCGCCATTAATATTTCCACATGCCACCAGCAAGTGTGTGTTTGTGCGTATGTGTGTGACTGTCTGTGTGTGTGTGTATGTGTGTGTATGTGTGTGCTTTTGGTTATACAATAATTTGCTTGTCGAATAGCATTGCTTTTGTTGCCACAAATAAAGCAAGGTATTTGTATTTGGTTTGTGTATCTATAATAGCTTCATCAACTGCACCACATGCTGCGGTTTACCTGTTGTCAACTCATTGACAAATAAAATTAACAACACGCGTACGTATTCGAAAAGCTATCCACCAACATAAACAATTTAATGCACATAAAAATTCGAATTGTCGCTTTGAAGAAAAAATGCAAAATACTTTAATCCCAACTAAAGAAAGGAAGCGAAAAAGTGCATAAAAGCAAGCAGAAATGTTTCGCATTACTTCAATCTTCTCAAAGTAGGAATGCGTTTGAGCTCAAATATGCAGCAGCAAAATAATAATAATTGCAAAAATTAATTGAGTGCAGCACAAAGCATATTTTTACCGGATCTCCAGAGCTAATGGCCAATGATTGTTGTTGCTGCTGGTTGACATATTTTGTTTTTATTTTTTTTATATCTGTTAAAGCAAATAAAGTAAAAAAGCTGCAGCCAATGCAGTTGAAAGTATACGACTCCGCAATACTCGTTTATTGACAAAACCATCAGCATTCACATATATAAAAAGAAATTATTTATTATTATTATTTTTTTTTCTTTTCAAATTTAGCGTTGGCCGATTTACCGGACGAACACCTTTGCATTGAATGAAGTGAATGAATATTAACAGGGAAATTTACATGTCGACTAGTTTTTTTTTTTTTTTACTGTTCGCCAGATGCCAATCGCGCAATTTGTTGAACATTGCTGGTTAATGCTTAACGCAGTTGCTGCTCTTAATATGCACTGCATTTTTTCACAAATTAAATTAATTTAAAATTTATTAATAACTATGATAAGTGAATGTGCTGCTGCAGGCATTATCAAAAATATATACAGACAAACATATGTATATGTTATATGTGGAGTATGTGAAAAATTATTCGTTAAGTATTTAAGCGTCAGCAGCTTGTGTACTTATTGTATATTCATATGTATGTTGCATGCCCCAAAGCCGCTTAATTTGAGGCATACGCGCTCGAAATATCACCATAAGCAGCTAATAAGCACAGCTGCATGCAACAAAGAACAACGTTGCGTATGCGCAATGCTCGTTCCCAATTACAGTGTTTAAAGGCTTCGCGATGTCACCTCCACTTTTCAATTAAGCGCCGAGCGACGGCAGAGCTTTGGCTGCTTTTGAGTAATTTTCCAGATGAACCATTGGCCCGTACGCCCCACCCTCCAATAGTGAACGACTCTCTGACCATCTTCTGGGCCATGGCCACTGCTTGTCGAAGTATTAAATGGAATAAAACCAAATTGAAATTGAAAAGGTGTCGCTGTCAGCGCTGCTTGTTTTCCCTGCTGTTTTTTTTTTTTTTGTTTTTTTGTTTTTTTGTTTGTTGTTTGTAATAAAGTGGAATTTGGCACGTCGGTTGGCTGCTCTTAACGCCTCGCAATGCCAGGCGATTTTTATTTCGTTTAATGCGGACACAAACAGCCAGTGGAAAGCTGTGTATGGGGCATGGTAGATGCGGACTTTGCCAGCCTGACAATGGCAAAGTGCACACAAATAAATGCAATAAAATGATTGGCACATCCCGCTGAGCAAGCGCCAAAAACGAGCACCATGGGTCGGTCCTTTGTTGGCCTCAGGGATGCCCAAACGCAGCCATCGACAGAAGTGGCGGTACACCTCGGACAGAGAAGCAACAGTGCCAGGGCCAGGGCCAGAGCCAGAGCCAGAGCCAGGGCCTGGACCTGGAGCAGGTGTTGGGCAGGCGCAGGTAATAAAGCGCTTATAAAATTTCATTTATGCGCACAGCCAGCTTTCGCTTTGCTGTTTTTATACTCTACTACTACTCAACTGTACATATCTGTCCATTTTGCCATCTCTTTCGGTTTAACAATTTTTATTATTAATACATTTTGTTTGCCGTATTTGCTGCAACAGCGGGCAACAGCGGGCAACAATGGCTGCCGAAGATATGCAATGTTTGGAATTTCATGTTGTTGGAATTTTTCATTTTAAACAAGCTGCAAATTGCAGTGGCCACTGCCGTTGCCGTTGCCGTTGCCGTTACCGTTGCTCGCATTTCATTTATTTTTTGTTTACATACCCTGTAAATGATGACATACTAATAAGGTTGATCGCAGGACGAAAACAAACGAATGAATGAAACGATTTCCATAAGAATCTCTAGTTAAAACTTAATATCTACAATTTCTATTTGTATTATAGAAATACACAATACACAATTCTATAATTCACAAATCGGAATTAATAAGCCTGTGATATACGAACAGGGTTGCAGGGTATGCTTCTGTGAAGCCCTCTCAAAGGGAGCACAACCTGTCATGATTTCATTCTTCCACTTTGTAAGTGATGCACCTTTCACCACCAAAAGAAGCGCAGATTTTTCATTACTTTTGGGGCGGATCGTTGGACGGGTTGATGGGTTGTGAATTTCGGGATGTTTGACTTACCCAAATAAGCTTGCTGCGGCTCTGCCATTTGTATGAGTGCGGAGTCCTTTTTGTTGTACAAAATCTTTACACGTTGCACATCGCCGTATACACCTGTGAATTGCAAAATGGTTGGTATTATTAATATGGATTTCAGTTTATTGCAACTTCGTTAAAAGTGCGCATATAACGTTGGAAAAGCGAGAAAATATTAAGTACGGATTCTACTGTTTGCTATCCTGCCAACACACATTGTAGCTGCAGCTGCTGTGGCTCTAATGAATATATCCAAAAATGTTAGTCCCAGCTTTAGGCAGCAGTAAATACCGAATGCCCAGCCAACGAAACTACGAGTACTTGTACGATGCAATCTACAAAGTAGAGCGCCGCCATAAGACGCGACTTAAGCGCCGCTCAATTCAAACGGCGGGCCAGGAAAATTCGGACAGCTATGAGCGTTTTATGCAGCGCGCAAATGTTGCTGCCTCCAAAGGACGAAAGTTTTATACGCCACCAAAAAGTCATAACGTGTACGAAGATGGTTTTCCCAGCCATTTCCCGCCTCACCCCAACCCCTAGCCAACGCCTTCCAGGTGCGGCTGAGACTGCTAGGTATTATTGCCGGAACGAAGCCGTTAGTATCATGTACGAAACTCATAACTAGCTCAATAAGTTTTCTCAGCTATTTTTTACGACCGACTCCAGGCTATGGCTTCGGCAACTCCAGCCTCTCTGGCAACAACTACAATACGAGCTCCGGCTCCGGCTCCACCTCCGACTCCGCATCCGGTCGCATACATTTTAAGGCTGCGACACGCGGCTGATTTTACAGCTGTCAGACAAGGTGTAAGTGTGACGTTGGGGAGTTTGCAAGTTTCGCTGCTGGCCGCGTTATTGAATTGAATTTTATGGCTTTACTTACGCGGCGACGCCGCAAAGTATGCAATATGCATTGAGCATTGAGCCGGTTGCTCTAGCACCGTCTTGTGCAGTCTTTTAAGTTTAACTTTAAGTTACTTTAAGCGCAGGACAAAGCTTGTGCTAGTGATTTCCTGGACTTCGGACTTCGCTTTGACAGCTGTCTGGAGCGGAGGTAAAAATAAGCTTTGCTCCTGGCAGTGCTCCTCTTGACCAGCAGTCCGTGTGTAGCCAATCAGCGGTAAATTTGCAGCCGGGCGCAAATTGCCATCGAGCATAAAAAATAGTTGTTGGTAGCCGGTAGCTAAAAGGTCGAAGCATCGTCCCCTCGACCACACCCAATGCAAACAATGTAAAGTGCAGGCGCCCTCGGTTGCCCAAGACAACAAATCGAATAATGCGAAAAGTAAATTTTCTACTGCCCCTCCCCTTCTCCACCCACTCAATCCAAAATTCAAGAAAAAAAAAAACAGCTAAAAACAGAGAAAGAAAGAAATAGAAGAGCAGAGGGGAAGCACGGGGGAGCGCTAACAAGTTACAAAAGTAGCAATAGAAATGCAGGTAGTAAATAGTGCGGGAACATAGTTCAACAGTTGGCAGTAAATCCATTTTATACAGTCGACTGGCTGCTTCACTGGCTGCTCGACTGGCTGACTGCACAGCACAGCACAGCAGAGCACAGCAGAGCACAGCAGAGCAGAGCAAAAAGCTGAAGAGCGCTCCGAACTGAAACTTGACTTATGCCAAACACCGAAAAATTTCGTTTCCTTCAAATTGGCTTGCCGTAGCAACAATTGCAGCAATAAAGCAAGCCAAGCGAGCCAACTTACTCCGGCAAACATCGTACGTATCTGGCAGGCATCGGCTGGTGGAGCATATTGAATGCCTCTGCTGTCTGCTGGCCAGCATTGCACCAGCATTGAAAGTAACAGCTAAAGCAAACGTAACGGCATTCCAGTTTGACGTCTAACGGGGCGTGTGAGCAACTGATGCTGCTGCTGCTGCTGCTGCGGCTACTCTGTCAGCCGGTTGCCATGCAAAGTGCCCCAAGGCAGACCGCCTCTGGCTAGTCAGCCAGTTTGAGAGTCTGCCAGCCAGACTTTATAATAATTTATTATCGCAAAAAGATTTAGCTATATTTGTACAGCCATGCGGCTGACTTTGAATATGTTTGCATACTTTCTGGCGCTCGCGCTGATTCCCCGGCGGCCCATTAGTCGTACGCTTCACAGTACGAGTGTATTTTAGATGAAAAAATATCGCAGTTGGCCGTCGTTAAATGCAAATTTTTGATGCTGCCTTGTGGCCTCTATGAAGTTTTGTGAAAACTTTAAATGGCTAAGTGAATGTTTAGTTGAGTGGCTTGAGCACATTGTTAAAGCCATAATCACCCCATTTGTGGTCAAAAGAGCTTAGATGCTTCACTCAACGACTCGACGCCTAACCATTTAGTTAAATGGAACTTGCTCAATTATGAAAAAGTTTTATTGAAATTTTTGCCCATATTTTTCCCTTTTTTCCGGTCACAGCACTTTATCAAATCGCACCACACACACTCACGTACGCCATCGCTCCTAAATGTAGCACATAAAATTTTATGAAATTATTTGAGCGCCCAACGAAAATCACGCACACGGTTTGCATCGAGCTCATAAAAATTCAATTAAACACGTTTCAACAATATTTTCGGTAGTGATATAAATTTTTAGCACGCCATTACAATTACATAAGCCGATTACCAATATATATATACATATATATGTACGCACACACGCATGTACCCACACATACACATTAATATGTTATACTAAACGATTTGCAGACTGATTAAGTTTTTATTGTGTATGCAAAGTAGGGGTCAAAAGCTGTGAATGGGCCAAAAAGTAGGCAAAAGTGGGCGCTATTAGACAGGCAGACAGCCCAAATGGCATTCGGCATGTGGCATATGGCATATGGCATGTGGCATGTAGCATACGGGAAGCGGCATGTGTCAAGTGTCTAAAGAGCATGTCATAGACATCGTAGCATTGAGCAGGGCAGCAGCCATCGGGTCGCACAATTGACTCTTTTGGGGATGGCCAACAACAAAGAGCTGTCAAAACTAATAAAATGAAGGCTTCAGAAAGGGTTACCCCTTAAAGAAGGCCTTTTTTCTATTGGTGTTGATCAATCTAAACGTAAGCTTTTGAAGTGCGCTGTTTTTGGGGCGTTACGAGCTTTACGCTTGCCACTTTTATTATTTGATATGTAAACAGCTTATATTCAATAGCAGCAGCAGCAACAGTAGCAACAGCAGCAACAGCAGCGTGGCCAGATACCCGCGATTGAATTGCCAAGTCTTCCACCTGAACGTGGCTGTCAGGGCACGGCGTTCCCGTCATGTGTGAACATTGTGGTTGCGAGCAGCAGCTCCTTGCTGCCATTAACATAACAAATAGCGCTGTGTGTACATTGGATACTTGTGTGTGTTTGTGTGTGTGTGTGTATCTGCGAGTATCAGTGTGTGTGTGCGTGTGGCTAGTCAACTTTCTGTTTGCCCACAAGTTGCATCAAGTGTCACTCTCGGCCAGGGGCATGTGCGGTGCGTTGAATCTACTTGGAAATTCAAAAGTTATTACATAAAATTTTAGCGCTGTCATTTGGCTGATTGCCCGCTTAGACTGCCTGACCGCACAGCCGTCATGTCGTTGGCGAGTTTATCTAAATCTATTGGCACTCCATTCTGAGTCAGGGCCTGGGCTTCCAGCAATTCAGTAAGCAGTAAGCAGCAAGCAGTAAGACGCTTAAGAGCGTTCAGCTTATCGACATCTCGCTTGCTGTGTGCAACGGTGCGTATGATACTCGTACAACTAACAATTTTCTGCTCCACGCTTCACTCGCCTCTGTCCGCTTCTCGTGGTCCGGTTGGCGTTAAATCAGCAATCGAAGCTTTATTAGCACTGCAGGCAGCTGCCAACTGGCAACTGGCAACTGGCAACTGGTAACTGGCAACTGGCAAGTGAAAGGCAACTGCTGGCTGTTTCTGGTTGCAGTTAGTCTTAACTGTGGCTAACGAGCTGCTGATAGGATTTACTGTGGCTCAGTTGCTTTAAGCTGTCCTTAGTTGTACGTACGGTGCGGTTATGCGGCCAGACTTCCTTTATGTGCATTACAGTGGATATAACCAAAAACAACAATAGACCCAACAGAAGCAATAATCATTTTTAAGCAATTAATGCATCTGGCAAATTTTTGTTTACTTTATCAGCGATAAGTCCCAATTGCTGACAGAATACAAAGCAATTTGTTCATAAATACCACACAAACGGCTACATTGGTGAGTCTTTGTTCACATGCATTCAAAGACAAGCAATTTAAGCCACTGTCAGCCCTTTATCTCGCCCACACGCTGCTTACATTCTGGACCTCTCTGCACTGCGGTTGCGTTTGCGTCTGCGTTTGTTTGTCAAAAGTTTATATTTGGGTATTTAAACTCAAATTAAATGCATTTGCATACAAACAAAGCGCACAGACCCAACAAAGATACAGACACATACAACACACACGACACACACACACACACAGCAGACACAACACACATGTCTCTGTGGGTAAACAAGCCGCAACAACAAACCGTATTGTGACACCAGAGACAAAGGGGGCAACAGACTTAACATTGTTGTGCGTGTTTTTGTATAAGTTGTATGTATGTGTGCGTGTGCTTGTGTGTGTGGTTACCAAGTTTTGTGCGTTTTGTGCTGTTGCAGCACAAAAATGCGATACATCGTGCAGAGGGCAGCAGCGGCATTTTGTGCTGTGGCAACAAATCCATTATGCTGCAATTATGCGCCACACTTGGCAGCAACAACAATAGCAACAGCATTGTGGCTAACAAACTATGCTGCAGGCACTTGCAGCAATCGAAGTATTTTGGTAATTAAATAAAACAAACAGAGGAAGGGACGTGAGTCGAGCGATGCCCTTGGGCAAGAAGTGAAAGCAAGTTATATGCAGTGCATGTGAAAAGTCAAATCCAAATGCCATAAAATAGTAAAACATACACTTACACATACACACACACACACTCATACAGTTACTCAGAGGGAAACACAACGTTTTTGGCCAGGGGAAGTTGAAGCTGCAATTCAAACAGCAAACCCCATTAACTTTACAAAGTTAGTTAAATTCATTTAGCACACAGACATGCCGCATAGGGCAGACGACAAAAAGACACAAAGACAAAAAGACAGCAAGAAGACAATAACCCGGCTAAAAAGCCACCAACCTCCCATCCACTCGACCACCCAAAACAACGAACTACGAAAAGTCACAAGTAAATTTTATTTCAATTGTGAAGCCAGCAAAAACTGTGTGCAAGTGTATAAAATGCACACACATGTGCATGCAGCATTACAGGCGAAGGAGTAAAGGAGGTGAACAACACACACACACAATGGGTACAAGAGCAACTGTAACGGCAACAGCAACAACAACAGCAACAACAAGCGCAATGATAACTAAATAAATGGACATTTTTATAGCTATGCACTTCCGCACTCAATCTTTTGTTGTGCGAGCCGGTGTGTATATGTATATATGTGTGTGTGTGTGTGTGTGCGTGTTTTGCAGGATGAGCGCCATGTTAAATCATGTGTCCTGTACATGTGTTTACCTACATATATATTTATATACATATGAGCCAGGAGAGAGCCGCTTTCTGGTGCATAACAATAGGCAACTGTTGCAGGCGGGAAGGGAATGGGGATGGGAATGGGGATGGGGATGGGGTGCACGCGGGGTTCGTGGGGCAGAGAGTGAAGCGCACTTAATTCACGTAATTTTACATGCACACGAGCTTGTCGCAGACAACGACAACCAAGGAGCAACAGGATGCTGTGCAAGTGTGTGCCTGAGTGCGGTTTCACTTGTTGCCCGTTTGCCAATGACGGCTTTTTAAAACGTGGCTTGTGTTTTTGTATATGTGTGTGTGTGTGTGTGTGCATGGTTAGTGTAGATTTATGCAAGTGCATATATTTTCATTTTCATTGTTTTACAATTTGTAAGCACAACTTATGACAGGATAACTGCCAGCAGGCAGTCCTTGCATATGCAACTGTTGCTGTCTAGCGCTCTCTTTCTTTTTTATCTATCTCTCTCGCTTTTTGCATGAGTATGTATGTTCGAGCATCCAAATATAACGCTCTGATTTTCAATTTCAAGCTGATGGATTTGCTGCTCCTGGCAAAAAGCTATTAGAAATCCATTTGCTCCCTCCCAATACAATAAATATGTTATATGTATACGTATGTGCAAAAAAAATATTAAAAAAATGTCCAGTTATTGTTATTTAATGTGCATTTCCTCTGTTACTATTTCCCGAGTTTCAACTTCTGGATGTGACATTTTTATGCACTGGACTTGGAGATATTCTATGCTAACAATTTGTATTCTAACAAACCGAGAAGTTTTTACCCGACTTTCTATGAAACAAAGTAAACCTAAGCTGGAACCTAAAGTATTGCAGATTATGTCAAATCTAAAAGATAGATTATGATAGAATTGGATAAAAGGAAATGCTGATAGGATATGAAAGCTGGACAGCTTGTTACTGTAAATGCAATCAAATAAAATCATAGCCTCCATTTAGAAAAACAAAATAATGTTCAAGTTCAATAGAATTTTGTGTTTGCAAAAGGGATTTTCAAATCGCATTATATTGTTTTTTTTCTTCCTAGTTCGTTGTCTGCCAATTGGACTCTTTAAGCTGACTTAACATTTAAAACATTTTGCCAGTAGTTTGTGTTGTTTGTTTTTTGCATGTTTTAAATATTTTTCCCATTGTTTTATTTATTTTTCCCCACCCACGCAATTCTGTGTCTGTATTTGTCTTTTCGATATGTGTATAAATAATTCATAGCACTTTTCCTGATTGCACGTAGATGGCGTGAATTTCGAAACGGAAGTACGCCAACGATTCCCGCTAAGGGATGCCAGTCAGGCTGAAAGGGGTGAAGTTTGGTTGAAGTGCGATCTAGGACTAGGACTAGGACTAGGACTAGAGCAAGAATGGAACAGCTACAATGTGTTGGTTGCTGTCAGCTGTTTTTAACTTTCCTACGGGGACTAAATTCAATGAATAAACAAGTGTTCTACTAATAAAGTGGTCAAGAATTACGTTTGTGGTTAAGACAGTGGCCCAGTCAGGCTGGTGGCAAAGCAAGTCAAGAGATGAAGGGTCAGTGTGGTAGAGGAGAGAGAAGTTTAACTAAAGATTGGATGCATTTAAGATACGAGTATTTGTCTTGCATTTTGCTTAGCTGAGCCACCGATTCTGGTTGTTCAAATTGGCAATTTGTTTAAATATAATATATATGTATGCAACATATATAGCATGTAAGATATATATATATTGTATTTGGTATTTGTTTTGTGCGGACGTACCAAAGAGGGTAAATAGAGCATCAGGCGTGACCATCTACAGAGAAAAAGAGAAAATAGAAGTTTGTTGTCAGTTAGCGAAAGTTTTGTTTGTAGATGTATTAAAAATGAAATAAATCATAAATAATAAACACGAAAAATAATACCAACAATAATTTGCATTCAATTTTGTTTAACTTTAAGTAAATAATATATACAGCAACTGAGAAATTTTGAATAAATTTGAAAAAAAAAACGAAACAAATGTAAATAAAAATATTTAAGTACAAATAGTATGCTTTTGTGAAAATATTTATAGACGAAATGCAAACTAATTACAGGCTATGTACGAGGAGTACTTTTGCAATAAATATATTTTATGGGTGAGTAAATAGAAAGTATGGGGATCTTGTTGGTATATATTTCAATACATATGGAATATATATAGATGTGAATAATCAATTTGTGGGTCGCTACTCAATTACAATTTGTTGCACTTAAGAGATTCAAGTCAGTAGCACTTACCTCCTCATTTAAATTCGAAACGAGCAGCACATTCGAGTAGCCGCGTATAGTGGGGGCGGCGGTCTGCAGAGCGCCGCTGTTGGCCAACGAGAAGGCGGCCAAGTTGGGCAGGGCGTTGCTGTAGCCGCCGGTAAGTGGAGCGCCCAGGCCCAGGGGGAATGGCGGCAGCACTCCAGGAGCACCAAGGCCGTTGACTGGAAAATGTAGGTAAAGAGATATAGAAAGATGGTAAAAGGAGCGTTGATCAAGCGATACAGTTGCATGCAACTTAACACTAGACGAATCGATAGCGAGTGTCAAAGGCAAAAAGTCTAAAATCAAAGCTTTGGATGTGTGTGTGTGTGTGAGTGAGTGTGTGAGTGAGTGTGTGAGTGAGTGAGTGAGTGTGTGAGTGAGTGTGTGAGTGAGTGTGTGAGTGAGTGAGTGGTTATGTAAGCAGGCGTTATTTGCACGAAAAATAAAATGATAATAGAAGGAAATTGTTCTGTTTGTGTTACCTATTTTATCACCTGTTAGTGATGGCCGCTGGCGTGCAGCAATCAGCAGCAGATCATTGGTATTCATTAGGCCGCCGGCGGTGGGCATAAGATCAACGCCTGGCTCGCCCGGTGGCAGCGCCGGATTCGTAAAGTCACGTGACTTATCATTGTTGTACTTGACATTCAAGGCGGTCAATTTGCTGTTGTCAATGCGCAAGGTGCAGCAGCCATTGTATATATTCTGGCCGTCCAATATTGACTTGGCCTGCTGTGCTGAGTGGGCATCCGGATACTGGATGAGAGCCTAAGGAAATATTGATAGTTCAATAATCAATAATTTTCATTCAATTTGCTGGTATATTTTTCAAATAGACTGTTGCCGTACTTACCTGGAATGAATTGTTCTTGGTGAAGGTGACGATCTTGAGTACCTTGCCAAAGCGTTGGAATATCTGATGCAATATATCTAACGAAACGGGATACATCAAAGTCTCGACAATGACGCGCAGCACCGTGTTGGGTCCGCCGGCTGCATTGGTGTTGTTAACGGCGCTCGTGTTGTTCTGCAAGATGGCCACGGTGCTGCAGTTGCTGTCGCCGGAGCTGTTGGCATTGTTGCTGGCCGCATTGGCCACCGCGCACAGAGGTAAGGGTGAGCCACCGGCGGGGGATTGAATACGGTAGTCGCCTTGCACGATCGACGCATTCAGCTAAAACAAGTAAAAAAAAAAAAACAAAAGTAAAGTAAGTAAAAAAATAGGGGAAAGAATTGTTAAGTCAATGGACGGTAAAAATCGTTTCCGTCAAAGTTTTTAGTTAAACGCTGCACATGGCAAAACTTTGTGCATTAATCAAAAACTTGCCATCCACCAACAAAATTTATGCATCTCGTTCAGTATTAAAGGGAACTTCGCAAAAATATGTTAAATATTTATAGCAGTAGCAGTAGCAGTAGGAGCAGCAGTAGCAGTAGGAGCAGCAGCAGCAGCAATTGCAACAACAAGAGGCAGAGTATATGTAATGGGAACAGGAAGACCCAGCCCGGCCCAGCAACATAAATCTCAATCAAAATCAATAATATCAAGTACCGTAATAATAAAAGGAAATCAAAGTGCAGAGTGAGAATGGCAGGATGCTAAGGACGTAAGGACGTAAGGACGCCAGGCCGTTAGAACGCTGTCAGCCCCATGCTGAGCGGCAAAAACTTCTTGCGTGAAATATACACGTTCTATCGGAAAACAATTTAATGACATTCGGAAGTAAATTTATTCCTATTCGTGCTGAATTTTGATTTCGAAAATCATAACGTAAACACATTCGACCGTCCTTAGCAGTCAGCCACCCAGCACAGCGACCATCTCGACGCCCCCTCCCCCGAGTCCTAGCGGTTTTTTTGTGCGTTTGTCAGCAACAGCAACAGCAACAGCAACACCGACAGCAAAGTTCTAGACACACACGTGAAGCAACAATCCTCCCCAGGCGTGCCATTTGTTTTTGCTACCTCCTGCTAGATAAATTCCCGTAGACGAAACAAAGCTAAAGGCAGGGAACACAGCCTCAGTTTTTGTCTTGGGCGCTGACTTCTGCCTAGGTTTATAAAAATAATAAAAATTGATTAGAATTGCGCTGTGTGAGGTCTCTGCCAGCCTACACACGCGGCGTATGTGTAATGTGTGTGCGTGTGTGCCGTTGGGTGGATGGGCAGAAGTGGATGGAAGTGGATGATGCTGTGGCCGTTACGATTCCCATTCAGTTCGGCTCGTAGTCTATGACTGTAATTTGATACTTCACTTTGCCTGATTATTATTACGATGAGACGATGACGATGACGTTGATTGTGTAAAAATTGTAATGTAATTGTAGAGCAAACATTGCCGCTCTCACTCTCCATATCTCTCTCTCTCTCTCTCTCTTTTTCTGTGTTTCTCTGTGCCTGTGTGTGTGTGTGTACTTCAACTTTGCATATGTTAACTGAATGTCAAGTGGGCAATTGCAAATTGAGTGCATTGATAATTGCCTTCAAACATCGTACTACAATTATGACCGTCTAATAATAGGCCGACCCACTTGCCACTTGTCACTTGCCTCTTGCCTCTTGCCACTTGCCACTTGCCATTTGCCACTTGACTCAACTATTCTAGTATTCTGGTAACAAAGGTTTCCAACTGGCTACATCATTAAACATTGTGCGTATGTGAGTGTGTATATGTGTGCGGTGTTGGCTTTCCCTTGTCGCGGTTTAGTCGCTTAATGAGTCAATTGTGCATTGTCTATTATTCCTGTTTCCGTAATTGTTGTTGTTGTTGTTGTTGTTGTTTTTGTTGTTTTGGTTATTGTGGATGTGGGCGGCTTGCGGCATTGATTAGTTGCCATATACACACACGCACTATCAGTGAGTGGAGCTTACTCAGCACATTGTAATAATTTAATATGATAAGTCAGATAAACTAAACTGCTTTGATAAGCAAAAATATCAAATGTGCTGATAAGCTAAATTATCGATCCGTTCTCTGTGTACTCCACTGTTTTGCGTGTGTGCGAGTGTCGTTCAGATTAAAACCTTAAGTTTGACAGCTCCCGCTGGACTTTCGCTGTCTTAAATATTCGACGGACAAAATATGTAATGCAAATTCGAAGCGTTTGTCATTTCACAAGAGAATTGCTGCAAGAATTCTGGCAAAGAAAAAAGAAGATAGCAAAAAAAGGCTGCTAAAAGCTTTTAAGCAAACTTTTGCAATATTTACGCAAAAAAAAAAAACAAAAAAAATAAAAAACGAAACAAAAACTGTCTGGCAGTTTTGGTCCTGTTAGCCCGTTTTTTTACAGACTACCTGTGCTAGGAGTCGGCTTTTGGTTCTTGCATAGGAAATAAGTCGATGTCAAACAAAAAACTGAAGCAAGAAACCTAAAACTGAAAGTATAAAAAAAAAGGGGAATATCTCCTTATTTTGGCGCTACTTTCACTTAGCGGTCTGCATAAATATTATTGTTTCATAGATGCGTGCAATGTCAACCAGGCAAGCCCTTACCTGCCCTTTGCCCCTTGCCTTGCTATTTTGGGCACAGTGGAGTGCAGGACTTGGACTACATGCACTCCAGAAACTGGTCACGTCATGGCTAAGTGGCTCAAGCCGAAGCAACTTGCTGGCTTAAGTGGCGAGCCAAGTGAGTGAGAATACCAGCCGGCTGGCAGCGAGTGCAAGTTGCAGCTACTCGGTCTGCGTCCGCATGCATGCAACAAGGATTCGAAGGGCGGTGAGTTGCCACTTTCGTGCGGTTGCCAACTTGCCTCAGCTCACAATTTTTATTTTTTTGGTAAGAAAAAGGGTGAGTGGCCCAGCACAAGTTATGAACTTGTACAGTTAAGTTTTAAAGCTAAGCTGGGGATTATGTATTCGTACATACTTTGGCGTGGTTGGCTGCCAGCCCCAGTTCTTGAGCTGCTCGCACACTTTTTGTGGCCAGTGGCCTGAGCTGAGCTCAGCTCGGAGTCTTCAGTTAGCCACAGAAAAAAGCGGTGGTTAGTTGAGTGCTGCTAAAGTCGTAACCACAGCAAACTCTGTGTACGTCTTATTTATAAGCAACACAAATATGGGCTCTGGCCAAAATGCGTTGAAAGCTTACCAAAAACTTTGCATAAATAAATATGGTAAAAAGAGAAGCACAGTAAATCCTACGTTATCCCCAGCCTAAAACTAAGCAAACACAAATACGCAAACAAAAAGGGAAACATTACGCAGGCAAACGTAAATAAAACGTAGCATACTTTTAGGCAGCAATAACATCTACCGAAAGAAGAGAACTAATCAATACAATGAAAATATTGTTGTTGAAAAGTCACTGCAAACACGACACATGTAAAATACGTTGTCAGTTGTTATTGTTAATACTTCTTCGCCCCTTATGCCATTGTGCCATTGCTCTTTTCATCCTGGCTGCTCGCAAATTTGCTCACGTACTCGTCTGACGAGTGTGTGAAACAATGTAATTTAAATCCATTTTCAGCACGCCAGAGCGTCACCAATCAAATTGGCAAACGACTGGAGTGTAAGCAAACACTGCAGCTGTAGCGGCATGGCGATGTGATGGGGTGGGGGGTTGGGGGTTGGGGGAGGGTTACATGCAACAGAGACAGCAACAGCCATCCTGCCGCATAACTCAAAGGATCAACAAGCTATTGTAGAAGCTGCGCGTCGCGGCGGTCTTGTGAAAACAATAAGATTAGCTCACTTTTGCTTTCGACAGACGGTGCTGGCAAAAGTAAACGTGAAATAAAATGAGAAAACGACAACACACGACAGCAGGCAGCGGCAAAGAAAAACAAAAGCAACTCATAGAAAAATAAACAACGTGCAAGTAGAGCCGCTTACGCACACACACACACAAACAAAGGTACACACATACAGGCCCATATAGACACACAAATACATGTGTGAAGTTATTTGCCAGAGCAAAATCCTTTAACTGCACACGCCTCAGCATTGAGAGTTGAACAAATAGCCTGCCATAGTAAAATGCCTTATTTGAATCCATGTAAGTAAGTTCCAACTCCAGGCTCCTCACCCAGCCCTCACCCTCATCGAGCATCAGAAAATAGAAAGCCTCTAGCTGTCGTCAACCATCGAGAGGCTGTCAGGCAGCAGCACGAAATTAAATAAACAGTGAGCCCTCTCTGAGCATGGCCTATATTATTAAGAACATATCGAATGGGTAGTAGGATGGCTCTCCTTCCAAAATTTCTTAGTTTTCTACATGCAGCATATCGACAGAGTTGCCGAGTTTCACAGCAACTGCAACATGCCTAAGCCTTTGCTAATCAGCCTGATCCTTTTTGTGGCTTAATCGCTTGACATTTGTATTAGTTGCTGTCGCCCTAATACCCAAACGGCGTTAACTGCGCTACGGTCTTAACGCACTCCATTCCGAACCCTCCCCCACCGAAGACCCGAATACAAAAACAAGACGTCAAATGTTGTCCACATTAATCTCATTCTGGGTTTGGCACTAATGCTGACGTGATTTCTTTCCTGATATTTATTGTATTAATTGACACTGTTCACATTATTGGTTCGAACTTGTGGTCAACTTTAAGAATCGATTTTGCAACGGATTAAAGAAACAAAATTAATTTACGTAAGCAAAATAATTTATAAGCTGCTGGACATATTTTTTGTAGCCTCTATCGTATGTTTTGAGTTCAAATATATTAAGAAATAAAATAACAAATGAAATATTAAGTTTCATCTCTCTCTAATTGTGCCTGTGAAAAGGATTTCCATTCACAGAATTGAATGTAGGGTATATGCAGGCCAACTGGCCATTCGACTGGGGGCGATTGGTTTGTATTTCTTTGCTGTGGCCGGCAATTTAATTTAATCACAAGGTAACCTTATCACAGGGGAAACTTAACACCTGCAGCAATGGCCGCCACACACACTGACGTCACACACATACATGTGTGGAGTCTTATCTGATATGCGTTACGGCCTGTAATCGTTGCGTTGAAAAGCGCGAGCAACATTTCGCAAGCGTCGGCGGCGCCTTGATGCAAACTCTTCGAGTGAACTGAAACTGTTGCGTATGCCTTGCATGTCCTGTATGTCCTTTTTATTTTTTATTTTTTTGTTTGCTGGGTCTGTGGCTGGGGCTGGGGCTGGGGCTGTTGTTTGCAACCGCACAAGTGCCAATTATGAAGATTACTGAAATTAAAGGCAGCCTTTTGGTGGGTCAAAGGTTTTCAATTTGTGCTTGCCTTCATTTGTTTTAAGTCTAGTAATTGCATTGACAACTTTTGGGCGCGATTGCAAATGTTACACTAGAGACACACGTTGTCTCGTTGTATCCGTGGGATTTTGTTTTAAAATTAAATTTCAATCAATTTCATTTTGTTTGAAATTTGGTCCCGGTCTAAGGATCTGGTCCCAAGTGGACGGTAACCCTTTTTTCGCTTGTTGGGAATCAGCTAAAAAAATAATTTATCAAAATTACAAGCCTCTTCGCAGACATACACACAAACACACACGCACACACACAAACACACACACACGCACACACACATTGATAGAGACAGCATCGGCAGATGCGCAGCTACAAACAAAGACAAAACAATCACATGTCAAATTTGAGCCGAGCCACTAAACAATATAAGAGGCAATAGGCGGAGGCAGACTCGGAGCTGTTGCAGGGGCGAAGGGAGACAGGGGGCCGCTTGGGGCTTTGGGGTTCTGTGAATTTGCGGCCAGCTTGAGCTGTGGCTGTAACCGCGGGTACTTCCAGTGCATTTATCTTCATTTCCAAGCAGCATCCTAGTCAAGGGTGTCCTGACTCACACCTCGCAGTTCTAGTCTCAGTTCTCAGCTCTAGTCTCAGTTCTAGTCCCCGTTGTAGTCCCCGTTCTAGTCCCAGTCGCAATTCCCGTGCTCTGGTCGCTGAAGCGAGTGACGTGCGTGGCATGAGGAAGCCGCTTCTAAGATGCTCGAACGTAAAAAGAAGACATCAACGTAAATAGCAACGAAAATAGTCACAACAACTGTTGCCTGAAGTGCCTGGGAGCAGAAATAGTAGCAGTTGCTGAGCACTGGGGAGCCAAGCAGGAATGGCATAGGTGAAAAGACGTCCCAACCGACATGACATATTAGAATCCTGTTACACATCTCTGCCATGCGAGCACGGCACAGCCACGCCGCCTGACTGCCAACTGCCAAATTGCCAACATAAATGTCAGTGGCGCGCAGGGCTGCAGGGCTGCAGGGCTGCAGGGTTTTTCATTTCTGATGCTGCCAACTTGGTTTTCGTACGCTCGTTCGTTTCCCTTACTTTTGTTTTATTTCTATTTCATTTTTTCTTATTCTTGTTGTTTCTCTATGCGACGCAATCACTCAGGC
The DNA here is from genome assembly GCA_037075185.1 of Drosophila pseudotalamancana. NCBI lineage: Eukaryota > Metazoa > Arthropoda > Insecta > Diptera > Drosophilidae > Drosophila > Drosophila pseudotalamancana. Next base: position 920,920 of record JBAMCK010000158.1, read on the forward strand.
GTTGAAATCTGCACGTGTGTTGGGGGTATGTGTGTGAGCAGATGATTTGAAAATCCTGTATTGCTGATTTGCTGCTGCTGCTGTTGCTGCTGCTGTTGCCGTTACCGTTGCTACTGTTGCTGCTGCGGCTGCTTATGTTGCTGTTGTCGTCGCAGCTTTGCTTTCAGGTGCGTGTGGGGTTAAGTCCCTGAAGGGATGCAATGGATTTGTGCTCCCACCTGCTCCTTGGCTGCCTGGCCCAAAAGATTTAAAGGCAAAGGGAAATTTTAAAGCATACTTATTTGGGGATTCATACGGCCAATTGGTTAAAAAGAATCTGTTACCTAGGCTACAGGGACTTTAACGTAGATGTAACCTAATGCGACTGGACATGCACACATTACATCAATTTGGCATTTCGGGGTCACACGAGTTGCGTAAAAAAAAAAAAAACTGTTACATAACTGGAATAGTTTGGATGCGGAACAGCTCTTGGCTAATATTTCAGGCACGCAGACAACTGTTTATGCTGAGTTCTTCAGCTTCTTTTTCGTTGTTCTCGAGCTATGACAAGAGCACTGCGTTGAGCATCTTATCTGCAACTTGGCACGTTGCAGCAGCGTTTAAAAAAAAAATGAAAGATGAAAGCAATGCTCAAGACTGTCAGCGAAGATGTTGGGTAACAAACGCAATTGTACGACCAGGGGGAGATACACACGATGCCATACAAAAGCCAATGAAGACACTTGTTAAAATGTGAGGCCAAACAGCAGTTCCACAACGAGGCAAAACAAAAACACACACACACATGCACTCACAGGAGCAGGGCACACACACAAAAAAAAAAAAGAAAAAAAACTATAAAGAAAAGTGAATGAAATGAGAAATTGTATAAATATGTTGGTCAGGCGGCAGCAGCAACAACAGCAACAATGACAGTCAAACATAGCTCTACACATAAGATTAAGCTCATGCACACTTACAGAGAACACACACACTCATGCATTTTAAGAGATTTTCCACTAGAGTAAAAGGAACGACAGCGGCGTTGACTTTTCCACTCGTCTGCGTTGTCATTGGGGTTGTAAGCAAAAGCAACAGCAGCAGCAGCAGCAGCAGCAGGAGAGGCAGCAGGAGAGGCAGCAGCAACAAGGCCTTTTACCAGGATTAGTAGTTAACAAGAGAGATCTGGCCACACCCACGCACACTCGGTGGTACAGCCAAAAGGTAATCAGTGAAATGTAACTGTATTGTTTGGCCTGACGTTGCCGCTACCGCTGCTGCTGCTGCTGCTGCCGCTCCTGTTGTTGTAGTTGATGTCACCTTATTCATAGGCACGCCTTCGCCTATTGTTGTTGCTGTTCAGTTGCTGCAGCCTCTTAACCTTTTTGTTGTTGCTGCTGCTACTGTTGTTGTTGTTGTTGTTGGTGTTGTTGGTGTTCTTGTTGCAGCACACGACTGACGATCTCTTTTTAAGTAGTTTTGCTTGGGGTCATTTTGGGTTACAAGGCTAGCCCCGTAAACCGAGCCAAAAGGCAGGTGGTGCGCACATACACCCACACACACACAAGCATACACACACACACACACCCAGAGAGAAGCTCACACACAGACACATAAGGTGACAACGTCGTTTTGGGTTTTTCAACAAGCAACAACAACAACAACAACAACTGGAACTCTGTTGCCCACTTTGTTGCTGTTGTTGTCGTTGTTGTTGCGGCTGCTGCTTTCATTTAAGTAATCAAAATATGCTTTTGACTTTGTGCTAAGCAGCTGTCGTTGGTTTGTGTGCGTAGGTATGTGGCTGAGACCTTGTGGTTTTCATTTGTGTATAGTTAGTTTGTCTATATATGGGCGTATGTGTGTGTGTGTGTGAGTGATTTGGCCACAAAATCCCTAAAACTATGCATTTCACTGCTTTTGTCAGGCATGCGTGTGTGTGGCAAAGCTATTTACAAGCATACACACAAATATATTTATATATATAGAGAGAGATAAAAATAAATATATATTTATATATATATATATATATATATATATATATATGTATCTGCAACTGTATTTGTAGTTGGTTTTCTATTCGTATTCAAGTTTGGGGTTTGTGTATTTATTTGAAAGCTTTTTAAACTTTGGCAGTGACTTTGTGGCTTACGAAATTAAAATTAGAAATTGGTTTGGACCGTCACTGACAAATATCCCTTAGCATTTATGAATGGCCAGCATACGTGTGTGTGTGTGCGTTGGGAATTAAGTTGCCTTAGAGATTGTAATTAATCAGTGAGCGACCCACATAATAACGAGACGGCAGCAACAACATTTGCATATAAATCGTTGTTTGCGTTCGACCGAAACTTAATTGCCACATTAATAACACTTAAGGCCAACAGATTTGGCTGCTGATTTAGCATATAAGTTCTGTCTTAAATAGTTTGCTCTAACTTATACGATATACATACATATATATATAGATAGATAGGTGCATACACTTACACTATGACTCTGGTCCGTCTTGAGCTCTCGATGATTGGAGAACTGCACGTAGACCATTCGGCCTCGCATCTGTGGTGGATTCCCTATATAACAGGATACCATCGCTGTGGCGGCCATCTCGTCGTGCATTTCAATAAATGCTTGATTCTTGCCCTTCAGCACCAGGACGTTTGTCACACGTCCGAATGGTATACCAAGTGCAACTATGTCCGATTCCCCAGATTCGTTTGGAATGTTGCGCAAATGAACGACTTTCGAGGCCTTGGCTGCAATGGGAAAAGCGAACAAGATGAAATTAGTAAAACAAAAACAAAAATAGAGAGATAGATAGAGATATACGTATTGTGAGTAAATGGTTGAGTGGGTGGGTCAACTAATTAATAAGCCGCTTAAAATATTAACAGCTGCCATGCAAAATGGCAGCGTTCGCTGTCTGCACTTCCGCTTCCGTGCGTCGCTTAATTTTCACATTCCTATTGTTGTTTTTTCTTCTTTTTTTGTATGCATTTTGTTTTTCTTTCTCTATCTTCTTCTGTTCCCTTTTCACCTACAGCGAGACCTGTGAAATAAAAGGCCCGATAACATGGCCCACGTTGCGGCATTTGTATACATTTTGCACAGTTAAGCGCCACTGCATGGATGCTAAATGGCAAGGGGGAATCAGGTGCAAGAGACAGGTAGATAGTAAAAGGCGGGGTCGCGGCAATAGTCTAGCGCATAAATTCATTCATTGCACTCTCTTTTGCAGCGACTGTGAATAATCCACACAGCGACAATGTCCGGTGTGGTCCAGCCAGATTCAAGCCCAACACACCAACACACACACACACAAATACACATGGAGAACGATTGTCTCTGTGTTTGTAGTTGTTCGTTTGGCAGCTTGGTGTTTCGTTTGGTATTTTTGCATAAATAAAATTGAGGACGTTGCAACAGGGGCGCACAAATGGGATTTTAGGCTGCTGCTGTTGTTGGGCTGCAAAAAGCATTTTAGGGATTTCGCTGCGACCCCGTTGCACATCTGTCCAAAGTGCCTTAAATTTTTATAAACAAAAGCAAACAAATTTGTCGGCCACATGCTTTATAACAGCAACAACAAATAAAATATTGTTGCTCCTGCGAGAGGCTGGAATGGCGCTTCGGCTGCCGCTAGTCTAGTTGGTGCTTAGTCAACACCTGTTAATGTGCGGGGGTCTTTTTTTCTTTTTCATGGGTGTGTGTATGTGTGTGTTCGTGCCCCCTCTTACGCAAATGTACTGTTGCAAGCAAAGCTACACTCTGCAATAACGGGCTTCAGGGTAAAACGGGGTATATTGTTTTTATGGTATAAGATCGACTGCATAAAGTTTGTATTTTTGTATAAACTTGATCGGAATTAACGGCCAAATCGATTAAGCTCTATTTTATATAAAAGCTAGAGATTTGAAATTCCTATGTCTATCCAATAATCTTTTTGTTTTAGTTATTTAACATATCAAGAACGTATTAAACTATATATTCTTCTCTTTAAAAAACTAATTTTAATTTATGAAACATAACTAAAATCTCTGAAGAGGTGTTTCATGTCTTTTACTCCAACAACTCATTTATTAAGTCAGAAAGAGCTGCGCAGATATCCCTCTTATAGTTATATAGTTTTATATATATATTATATATATTATAATACAAAAATCCTGCGTAAGATTCTAAGATTCGGACTTGGTTTATTTGTTTCTGAGGGTGTATGTGTACCAGGTGTAGGGTATAACTCAGTCGGACACACTTGCTAAAAGTTTCCTTCTTTGTTTCTGTTCTTTTTACTAAGTGTCATGCACGTGTGTGCTTAAAGTGTATTTCTGCTGAATTAAAAAGCAAACAGAGTATGGCAGGCAGATAGCCCACGACAATGCCAATGACGAAAATGACAGTTAAAACTGCAATTTGCACTTTTGATTGCCAAACTGGCAGACAGAAAAGATTGCCAGCATTCCAGTTAGGAAGTACGTACATCAACTAGCCAAAGAAGGTTTTGTGAGCTTATCGAGAGAAATGACAAGGCAAAAATGATTTCTTAGCTTTCGATATATATATGTACGTAAAGTAAATATATTTGTATCTAAGAGTTAATGCTATAACTACAGTTAATCTTGCAAAGCCAAGCAACATCAGTGGCATTATTTGTCAATTTATGTATCTATTTCTCGCCTATCTTTCTCTTTACCACAATGTAATAACAGTTAACCTTTCTGTGCTTTTCCAAGTAATTAAACTTAAAATTCACACAGAATTTATATTGTCTCTGGCTTAAGCAGTTTTCCTGACACAGATTCCTTATATGTAAGAAAGCATCTCCTCTGATGTTATTGTGCTACATTTATCAGCAGTGGTTCACACACAGCTGTTAACCGCTTTCACTGGGCCCTAACTAATAACTTATGACGTAAAAGGGTCATTACCCGGCCCAGTAGTCCTGATATGCACACTGACCATTATCCACTACCGCCGCAGTTCCTGTTGCTGTTCAACAAAGCAGAACTTTAACTCGCCGCCAACCTGCATGGGTCAATGTGCCAATTTATAACAACGTGCAAAAAAAAACAAAAAAAAGAGAGAAATATAAATGAAAAATAGGCACAGAGCCCCAATCCATCCATCCTTTGGCCAACTGGCTGGCCCATTCAGGCCAACTTAAGGCAAAAGTCATGCCAACTATGAGAGGGCTCGGCCCGACACGGGCCCGACCTCTCGACTGCAGTTTGGTCAAAGTGGCCTAGTACTCGATGCTGAATACAACTAATCGGAAATTACACTTTTTGATTAGTTCGGAACGGAAATGAAGTTGAAACTAAATTATGCAGCCAGTGGCAAGGCAAAGAGCACTGTATTTTAGCTTCTCTCAACCTTTTGGCAGTTCACAAATTTATTAAAAATCGATGGTCATGTGCCATAAATAATAAGAAATCTTATAGTTAATATTATACGACTCCGATATACCTGCACTTAGTGAATACAATCTGAAATATGTTCTATAGTTGAAATATATTTATTTTTTTTTTTTATTTGAATGATGCTATCGATATGGTTGTCATTTTATACCCATGCCCAGTACCATACCAGTTGTATCTCGGCTAAGTTAGGGTATAAGAAAAACTAAATAAAAGTGAACAGAGCACCGGAAAAGTGCTGCAAAAGACAAACAACAAATCAAGTGCCGCTGGGCAGCTGCCGGAAAAAACGACAGAACTGAAAATATGTAAAACTATCTATCATGCATGATGACGTTGTCAACGAGCAGCGAAAAAAAAAAAGGAAAAAAAAACAAAAATTGCAAATAAAAAACAAATACAAATAAAAACTGAAAATATGAAATCTACTGAAGGCGCGCGAAATGAAAATTTGTGGATTTTTTGACGTTCGCCATCAACAACTCAATTTGGGTTTGTTTTCCACTGGCAGTTGCAACTGTGACGTTGTTGCTGTAGTCTGTTTTTTTTTTTTTTGTTGTTGGTGGCACATTGCTCGGCAACAAGAGGAGAATTTGTAACAAATCGCAACAAACGCTGCTTGATGGTGTGAAAACGAGAAACTACGGCAGTGCGATGAGTAAATCGACAACCATCGACATCCACTCAATGGCGATTGCGGCCGCCGGGCTACCATAGCCTCCATAGCCCTTCTCCTCTTCTCCTCTTGCAACCTGGCCTCCACACACCAGATGCAGAGGGTATAATTGAAAAGGAAGATGGCGACGAGTCGACGACGGCCGGAAACACAGCCAACAAGGCCCTGAAGCAGTCAGCTGCAACCGAAAACGAGCAACAGAACTGAGTTAAAAAAAATTTCGGTTTGTGCACCAGAGCTCAATGGGATTGGTGACTCATGCCTCGTGGCTACTTTTTTATTAAAGGGATTTACTGCATTTTGTAAGTACATTATAGAGTTATACGCTCAGATATGTTACTATATGCTTTGCCTTTAAAATGACTTCCAAAATATCTCAGTATCATAAGACCGCGCGCTATTATGTAGTTGCATCAGCATCTTTATAAGGGAAAAACCATTTAATCTGCAGAGCATACTGACAAAATAAAACACATATACACACACGCTCACGTGTGGAAAAGAAAAAGTGTACGTGTAATAAAATTTGCATTCAATAATGATGCTTGTTCCGTGATGGCACATTAATATATAAATAACAATCATACGCACGGTTGCACCACGTTTAAATGCACTGCAACGGAGGGCGCGACTAAAGCTCAACCGTATTAATGATACGCGCTTTATTCAGTCAGGCAGGGAGCAGTAGGGCGCCTTTCAATTAAGCCCATACACATATGCAGCGTCATGCCGGGCCAGGCCTCAGCCATCGATGAATTGCATGAAAAATATACATATAAACTATTTATGGCTAATTGAAAAGTTTACAAACTGTAATTGAGTTGGCACCGGTGTGGGCATAAAAGTAATGGACGGTCGGTCAGGTGTTATATGTTTCATGCCCGTATGCTGGTCGCAGTAGTTGTTGCATTTGCTATTGAACAATGCGGCGTATTTGTAATAATTTGAGAGCCATGTATACATTTTATTTTTTTTCGTTGCTCGCACGGACGCCACATGCACAAAGTTAATTAATGACTATTTAAATTCATAAAGCAAACAAAAACCCCCAAACGAGAAATGTAAATGAAAATGAATGGAAAAGCGAGTCGAGCGTCGACAGTTGAAACAAAGCCACGAAAAATATACGATAAATGGTCAACTCCCCAATACGCAGCTGCCTTCCCTCCCCCGTCCCTCGCACACCCACACACTACTTACGCGCATACAAAAAGGGGCATGGCTGATAAAAGTGCTGATTGTTAATAACAATTAAATTTGTGCTTACGTGGCGGCATTTAATGATTTAATGTACGCCTGCTGCCAATGTGTGTCTGTCTTCCGTGTGCGCATGTGTTTATGTGTGTGTGCGTGTGTGTTTATGTGTGTGTGTGTGTATCTGTGTGTGATTATTCCCAATATTTGAATATTCACACACGCAAACACGCTTTACATTTAATTATGCGACAGCAAATTAGGTTTTTACAAGCTCACACATCATAAATTTTAAATTGTTGCCCAGCGAGTTGTTCTTCTGTCTATGTGTGAGATTGAGGGTGTGTGTGTGTGTGTGTGTTTTTTGGTGCGTTTGTGTTGTGCGTGCATGCGTAATGACTTAATGATATTTACTTTGCCTGCGCCATGTCTTTAATTTAAACATCTCTCTTCGCATAATCAATCATAGCACAAGTTTTTACATCAACTGAAATTTAACGCCAGCAGCCATGTTTTTGCTCTCTTCTTCTTTTTTTTTTTTGCCTAGTACATTTCTGTTTTCCAGGCCAGCCATAATTGAAAATAACGATTTTTTTTTGCTGTTGCTGCAGATACCACCAAGGCACGAGCCTAACACCCGCAAGTAATGTAATTCATTAAAATTTTGTTAGCACATAGACACAAGGCTCAAGAGCATGGGAAAGGGGGGAGGGGGCAAGTTGCAAAAGAGAGGCTGTATGAGCGGGAAGTCAATGCACGCAAAGCCTGACGACGTTTACAAATTTTAATTGCATTTCAATTACGGGAATAGTTTTCATTTTTTTTTTTCTTATTTTTTTTTTTTTTTTTACCTAATGCCGCCAGACTGCGTTGCAGAAGAAGGATGGAAGGATGTCTGGGAAGAGCAGGTGTAGATTGTATGTCCTGTGCGCAGTCAAGTGACGCAATCGGGCGGGAAGAGTCTTGACGGAAACGACGACTACTTCAACTACATGGGTTGAAGTTCCATGAAGTATATCAATTGCATAAATTACAAGTGCATTGAGCTGGTAGCCAAGTCGAGGACTCGGCTTCGCTTTTCTACTTCATTTGCACTTTATAATTATGTCCTACTGTTTAAACAAATGGCAGTTGCTGCTTCTGCGCCGAAAAGCATGCTACGAATTGCAGGGATAAGCAGGCAACGGGTCGCATGCTTAATGAAGTAACACATATGCAAATACGCATGTGGCACGTGGCAGCTGCAACCTAAAAGTAAAATCATATATATAATTGTAATAAATGCACGTTCAACTATCCGACACGCACGTCTATTTAAAATGATCGCGCTGGACCGCAAACCATAACCAATGAACTGTCAACCGTCGATAGGTATTTGTGTGTGTGTGTGTGTGTGTGTGTGTGTGTGTGTGTGTGTGTGTGTGTTTGTGTGTGTTTGGCTTTCAGCTGTTCTTGTTGCTGCTGCCTTTGACCAAGTGCAAATTCTGATTTTTATTCTGGTTTGCAGTGCTCTCTCAATATTTACACAGACGTTGACGTTGGCGGCGCATACAAATAAATATGACAATATTATTTTATTGACTGTGAAAATATTTACAGGCAACAGACGTGCGAGCACGATGCGATATCGCCCAGTCAAGGCGGCACGCGTCGACTGCCAGAAGACACACACACACACACACACGCACACACACAGGCACATACATATATGGACATGCTCGCACCCAGGACAATGACTACTCACAGGACGCAGCATGCCGCACGCAGTTTGCAACTTTCAGTTGGCACACAGTTGCATCAGCTTCGTCCTCATGGTTATGGCCATAAAAAACATTCAAGTACTTCACTTGGCTCGGAAGCGTGTGTTTCACTCTAGCTGATTGGATAAACCTTATGATAGATTTCGATTTAGCCTCAGTGGGCAGCAAACAAATTATTTGTAAAGTCATTTAATACAAATTTAAAAATGTAGATTAAATGTAGATTTATACGAAAACTCATATTCATGTAATTTTCACACACTACTGTATGTAAGTAAAGACCACTAAATGTACCTTATATTAATTTAAAGTTGATTTTAATTAATTGTAGTTGCATCCTTAGTTTCCTATTAGTAGATGTACTTGAAAATGTAGCCACAAAATCTCACATACATATTTAACTTTGCATGTCCATAGGCCATTGCTTTTATTTTCCTCTACTTTTTTGTTTGGAATGTTACGTTTTAACACCTTAAACCATGCTCCTTGTTGACCAATGCTCGCCCCCAAATCGGTCAATATACAAACAAACATTGCCGGGGCTAGACAAACATGGTTTGGTTGAATGTACACACATATACGAATATGTATATATATATATATATATATGTATTATGTATGTATGTGTCTGTGTAGCATGTGTGTGCGCGATGGCTGTAACAATAAACAACAAACACGCAGCAGCAGCAGCAGCAACAGCAACAACAGTAGCTGCACATGCTGCTGTCCCAGGCCAAACACGCGACATTGCCACGGCTTAACTGGAGTCGCCCCGAATCGCGTCGATTCGGTTTGTTTTGTGTTTGTGTTCAGGTTTGGTTGCGTTTTTGGCGTGGCTCGAATTAGCCAGCACGGGGTCTCAAACTTTGGTCCCCAGGGACTAATTTGGCTTGCATAAAATATGCATAATAATCAAAATAAAATAAATCAAACGCCACTAAGCAAATGCGAGTATTTATTACCGAACCAAACGAAACTTGGGGCATATGAAAAAAAAGAAAATGTATATAAATACTCTACATATATATATATATATATGTATATATGTATGTATATACGGGGAGTATATAAGAATATAAGCAGTGTGCGGTTTGCATTGTAAGATGAGTCGATCGAAGCGTGGCCACTTACTCCAAGTGTGCTTCACACACACACACACACACACACAGACTCACCCACACACACACACACACCACTCACTTGAAGTGGTTGGGCGTGGTGGGGCACGGGGCCAAAAGTGTTTTTATTACATTTACGTGCAAAATTTGTTGCATGTTCGATGTCTAAGCTCGTGTAACGGAAACGTCGCTCCGTGTATTGGTTTAGTATAGCATACAAATACAATTGACAACGGCCAACGGCCAATGGACGTTGAATGAATACAGTTCCTAGTGTTGGGGCGTGCCAATCCACCAAAAGTAAGAAGCGCAAAAAAAAAAAAAACAATTTTTGGCAGTGTGAATGTGTGTGTGCGCGCGTGTGTTTATCTAAGGCTGGCCACATAATGCTTTTTGTTGCTTTTGTTGGATGCTGCCTATTTACTTGTCTGACATTCGTTGTTGCTGTTGTTGTTGTTGTTGGCTCAGTACTGCAATGCAATAAAAGTGTCCTTACACATTTATTTAGCAATTTCTTTTGTTATTATTTTCGGCATCAGCAACGTATTTTTGCTTTTGTGCGTCAGCTTTAAGTGGTTTCCATGTAAGCGACCACACACACACACACACTCGCAAACAACAAAACACAAATGAATTCATTGGATTTTGTGTGTCGCCTCTCACTCCCTCCTACAGCCGATTGTGTTCCTCTTTGTCTGTTGAACTTTAAGCTGCTCATGACTTTAAAAATTTTCGGGATGCTTTCTGTTTGCAAAAGAACTTTGCGTGGAAAATTAAAAAGGCCGCAGGTGGCATGCGGCATGCGGCATGTTGCGTGCGCCAGGTGCTAGGTGAAAGGTGGATGTTGGAAGGTGGCAGGTGGCAGGTGGCAGGTGGCAGGTGGCAGGTGTCAAGGGGGCGCTTGGTTCACAATCAGTCGAACCTCCACAATGTCTACCAACCACACTACCAGCTTGATCACCTGCCTGCCCACCTGCCCACCTGCCCACCTGCCTGCTTACGTTTGTATGCATGAGTTGGCACTCAAATGCCGCTGGGTCGTCTGCGTCTGGACCAACCATTCCGAACAATGGACGCCTGCAACTCTTTGCCAGTTACCAACTGGCCAGTACTGAGTGTGTAAAAGTGTGTGTGTGTGTGTGTGTGTGTGTGTGCGGGTATGTGTAGGATAGAGCTTGTTGCTTTTTAATTAATAGAAAAGTCCTTTGTAGAGTAATAAATAAATATTATGCTTTTGCTTTTGCGTTTATTTTCGTTGCGTTCTCGATTGCCACTTACTAGGTACGTGTCCATGTATAAATATACATTTATATATATGTATATGTATGTGTATATGTATATATACATAATTTGTAGATATATGTGGGTGTATGAGTCCTTTGACTATCTGCTATCCAATGGAAAGGGGGAGCACGACCCAAAGGTTTACGATTTGTCTAAAAATTGACTCCTATTGTCAGGTGAGAGCTATTCGACGCGGTTTCAAGGACTGCTAATTGAAAAGCCAATAGAGCATTCGTTTGCAGTACATTTGCAATGGAATCAAAAATGGGAAAGCAAAAGGAGTTTTCATTTTGTAAGCTCATTTTGTGATTACATTGGCATTTTGCAGCTCTCCAGCTCTGTGCGTGTGTGTGCGTGTGTGTGTGTGCGCGTGTGTATGTGAATTTGTTGATATTTAAAATCATTTTGTGGCTGACTGATTTTGGTTTCGACTTTCGGTTTAAACAGTGACGTTGACGGGCGCTTGCCAAATATTTGCCTAATGTGTGGTTCAGGTTCTGGTTTTTGGTTTTGGGTGCGAGCGGTTTTTGATTAGCTTTATTACTTTGTGCCAGCCAACACGCGCACGTTGTGTGTTTGCTGCTGGTGTGGGTGGTGTGGGTGGTGTTGGGTGGTGTGCGGGACTAATTAATGTGCTCGGATTGCGTGGCAGGTCTGCCTATTACGCAAACGCGGCGGCTTTGCTTTACTTTTCATATTTTGCGAACGGCAACAAAGACTGCGACGAAATGTTTGTTTCCATGTTAATTAGAGGGTTAATTGGCTATAAGAACAGTCGCGAATGCTTGACCCACACTCGAGCGGTTTCCACAAGCATCCAAATGGTCGACACTGGCTTAAGCTGGCTTACCCCATTGGCATTGCCTAATGCACGCAGCGCGGGCTGCGGCGGCTAATTGGAAACCCAACCTGGTCTAAACTATGGCTGCAAAGTGCACTTAACTTGAGCGGCACAGGCGTGCCATAAAATGGGATTATATAGGGAGGCAGAGGCAGAGGCAGAGGCAGTGGCATAATAGGTAAAGGTATAGTTAAGCTGCAGGTAAAGATAAGTTGCAACATGGCGAGATAGGCATTAAAATAGGGAGAACGAGAGAGAGAGAGAGAGAGAGAGATAGGCAGATAGAGAGCGTGCAGAGAAAAATATAAAACTTACCAATTCCGCCAGCCAGCACGGTGCTCGAATCCAGTTTGGCCTTCTTTGTGGCCAGATCCTGATTATTATTGTCGGAAGCGGGCGCCATGACTGCAGCTTGACTCAAAAGTTCGTCGCTTCCGCGCTGCATGACCGTACGGGCACAGATTCAGATTCAGATTCAGATTCAGTTACGCGCAACAAGATACAGTTGCATTGGCAATTGGAGACAGAGATTTTTGGTGCAGGCAGCGGTTGGTATATTTTTTATTTATTATTATTTTTTTTTTTTTTTTTTTTTTGTAGTTGTTGTAGGTTGTTATGTTAATAGATTGTGGTTGTAGTTGTAGTTGTAGTTGATGATGCAGAGGCACAGCACAGCAGAGAAGTTGAAGATGGTTTCAGTTTATTCAGTTGAGTTGAGTTGAGTTGAGTTGAATTGAATGGTAGGCAAGTAGGCAAGTTTGTAGTTGTGTGTGTGTAGTAGATGAAGTATATACGATTACGGTACATAAAAAGAGAAAAATAAAATAGAAGAGAACAATATAAATATTTAATATTTACGCAAGTTAAGTAAATTACAGTGATTCAGCTCAGGTGAGCCCTTGTTGTTGTTATTGTCATAGTTTTTATTTATTTATTTTTTTTTTTGTGAACTTTTGTTGCTGCATTTAGAGAAATTTGAGTGGTGCTTAAGCGAGCTTTGCGTTTCGTTTGAGTTAAATTAGGCTACGCTTGGATTGCTTCTAGTTTAGCTAACAAAGTCAACAAAAAACAGGTGAGCGCTCAATTCTAATAAATATGATAAAGCATTAGACGAGGACAGTTGGATGTGCAATCGAAAACTAAAACTAAAACTAATTACTTTCACTGCTCGAAATTAAAAATTAAACAGTTGAATAAAAATACAGGTTACTGGATATAAATATTTTAAGTACTAAAGAAAGTGTAGGACTATACATACATTTCTTAACTCTATTTAAACTGGAAGAAAAAATAATTTGCATATAATTTAAGGTAATCTTGAAGTCTTTCAACTACACTACTAGTTAAAAACAATAAATATTGGATTACTGTAGGTACAACTGGTTTTTTATAAGCTTTAAACAGAACGAAAAACCCGCGTTCATCCAATCAAAATTCGGACTCCACTGTTACGCAAACAGAACTAAGTTATATTTAAGTAAAGCTGTTTGCGCTAATTCCCCGGCTGTAGTTTTTTTTTCCCCTCCGAACAAGCGGAAAATAAGAACCCGTTCTTATTTTTGTTTTTTGTTCGTTTTTGCGCGTTATTAGTTGGGATTTGCGAGTGGCAAATAATTGCATAGAGCTCACAGAATATTCATTGAAATTAACCAGAGTCGCGGGTAGAGAAAACCAGAGTTGAGTGCTTTGGCTTAGTTTTTGTTTTGCAGTAAATGTTAAGAGCCAAGATTGGCGCTAAACTCTAATTAGAAAGCCATGTTGCATGCAGGACATGCATAAGTGTATTGTAATTACATGTGACACTTAATTACCACACTCACGAGTGAGGCAATGAGCAACAATGCCACAGACAGTATCAGAGTTGGAGTCGGAGTCTGAGTCTCAGTCACAGTCGAGCATCGAGAGTAACTAAGTTAAGCCAAACATTAAACGTAATGCGAGCTATAAAAATAAAGCTGCTGCTGCTGCTGCTGCTGCTCCGTGTGTGTGGCTTGGCTGCTGCTGCTGCTGCTGCTGCTGCTGCTCCTGTTGCTGCTTCTGGCTACTGCTATGCATTAGCAGCAATGACAAAAAGTCAATAAACGAGCAGCAGCACAGAGCACTGACAAAGGGGAAGCAGCGTTGCTTCCCCCCGCCTGCCACACGGCGGGCAAATTGAAAAGGGTAATTTTGTGTGAAGTAGGCACCTTTATGCTATTACGGGTGTGTGGGTGTGTGGGTGAGTGGGAAATGGAGTGCTGCTGGCTGCTATCAATGCTGACTTCGCTTGAATTCGCCACTTGGCTTATCATCAGGCGGCGCTTTGCTTTACTGTTGTTGTTGTTGTTGCTGCTTTTGTTATTTGTCGTTTGTTGTTGGCTGTTGGCTGTTTGCTGCTTGGTTTTTATTTTTATGTGGCTGCACGTTTTATGTACATAAAAGAATTAGCTTAAATACAAAAACAACATGTGGTAATAGTAATAATAACAAAGCCAAAACGCACGCACACACACACACACGCTCACATAGAAATATATCAACGGTGCGCAACTCGGTCGGGCGCAGGGCGAGCAGAGGTGCTCGTGTGTGTGTGTGTGCGATAGACAAAGCAACGGCAAAAACCGCAAAGCACTTCACTTGATAATATCGCAAGCATTGAGAGGGAAACATAGAGAGACAGACGAAGAGAGAGAGAGAGGGAAAGAGAGGGAGAGAGTGATGGGGGAGAGGGAAGAGTGAAAGCGCGCAAAGCGCAGACAAAAAACGAACATGACACGCACACACGCTCTCAACAAAACGAAAACTCGCATGCCGCCGTATTTGTGTGCGGGTGTCTGTGTGTGTGTGTGTGTGTGTGTGTGTGAGTACGTGTTTTTGTGGCTTGTTGGTTGAGTAATGATATCAGAGAAGCTGTTGCTATTCCCGCCCGTGTGGCTTGCGTATTGTTTTGTTATATGGCCTCGAAGGCAGCAACATATGTTTTGTTCTGTGCGTGCCATATGGTTAAAGGCTAAACTCGGAATTTGTAGCACACTTTTTTGGGTGGCTTCCGCTTTATCGGTGCAACCCTTTTTAGCGAGCGTACATTTTGTCAATGCACACACACACACACACACACACACTCACAAAGACAGACACATACACACACACACACACACACACAAAGACAGACACACACACACACACACACACACACGGATGCACGGATGCAGGCAAAGGAGCGAAGCGAGTGAGTTTAGTAATTAAATTTTAAATTGACCTCCCCTGGCAACGCTTCCACAACTCTGGTATGTCGGAAAGTCTCTAATGCATTCGTTATGGCACATTAACGCTCCCAAATGCCGGCCAACTGGCATTCATTGGGGACTGGCTTGGGCTCTCTGCGGATCATTGCATTACACGCTTGATGGGGTTTTGAGGGGCCAATGCCTCCACATTGAGCACGGCTGCAACTGTTGCCAACCTCCCTGGCAAGCTGACCGGAAATGTTATTGTAATATGCTCGTACGGTCTGCTAAAAAGTATGCTAAATATTTGATTATGAACTGTGTCCGTCTGCGACGCGTGTGCACATATGGCCTGGCTGATAAGCCCCGGGACCCAACCGAACCATTGTCCATTGCTGCTATCCACTGAGACTCTGGTGCGTTTTAATGAATTTTCCCAGAGCCTTTTTGCTTTCTATTTTCCATAAGCCGTTGCCGGCGGCCATTTCAGCTGCTGCCGCTGCCGCTGCTTCTGTTACTGCTGCTGCTGCTGCTGCTGCTGCTGCCCAGCGTTCCACACTGATTTCTATGATGACATGTGCCTTTTTGTTCTTTCTCCCCTACCTCTCACTTTTGCTCTTCTCTTTCAGCATGTTTCCTTTGCTTCCGCCTTTGTTGCCGGGGAACTGGGTCAGCGCGCAATTGTTGAAGGGCTGCTAGTGATGCTGCTGCTGCTTCTTCTTCTTCTTTTTCTGCTTTCACAAAGGGGGGTTGATGGCGCTTCTCCACCCACTGGCGGACAGTAGCTGAGAGAGATAATCACGCATATGCCTAACGGTTAAGTTTTTGAAGTGCACAACGCAGACGGAAGCAAAGGGTGTCAGCATCATCAGCAGCAACGGCCGCATGTGCGACTCTTTTACGTTTGTTGTTGCTGTTGTTGTTGTTGGTGTAATGAGCGTCCCATTCTGACATGGCTGATCCAATTTAGAAACGGGTGGTATGAGTGCTTGTTTAATTTCTTGTGCATGAGCTCCACATTTCATTTTCTACTTGAAGTCTCTTTAAAGTGCTGCTCGGGATTGTTATTTTTCTCGGACTGAGTCGCACATTCAATTGGGACAGCAAATTCTATATTATTTATCATTTTTTATAATTAACCAAATCGAAAAGGCGGTTGCTGATGGCACTAATCATTGAAAACGATTGTCAAGACAAGGCCATGGCTTTAACAATTAAACTGAGATGTGTATAATTATATTTATGATTTTATATCTATACATAAGGATAACTGCTTAGTTGGAGACTGTTATAATACTGCCATTAAAACAAGTAACGTGATCCGATGCTTATAATCAACGCTTGCTTTAATTGCATCCGAAAAGGAGGAGCTGCTGTCGAAAAGTACATTTCATGAAGTGCCAGCAACAGCAACAGCTGTCCAAAAGACCCCAATATATCAAAAAATATGAGGCATCGCATGCACGTACATATGTATGTCTGCGTATGTGTGAGCATATCAACGCCCTCATATATTGCAGGGGCCGCACAGCGTGCGGGTTGTTGTTGTGAATTTATGGCGGCATATGAATATTAAAATCGAATATGTTGCTGTCGATTAAAGGCTTTTTGTGCGGAGTGCACTCCGCGCCACCCACTGCCCCAACGGCCAACCCGTTGCAATTGTGGTCGTTTGTTCTGTCTTTCTCTGCGGCACACTCCCCCGCGCTTTCACTTTATGCTTCACTCTTGTTGTGTATGCAGAGCCCACAGCGACACAGATACGACTCGACATTTCCGCTTGTGCAGCAATGCTAGGCCATGGATCGGTCCATTGACATCGACTGTAGAGCTGCTGTTGCTATTGTTATTGTTGTTGATGATGACGATGACGATGATGATGATGGCGGTGGCATCCTTGAAAATGCAGGCGTATGGTGCAAAAAATTGCGTATGTAGGTAAAAATAATAACAGCGGAAAACTGGATATGCACCCCCTCAAACCGCAGCCGTAATAAAGAGCTGCAGCAGCCGCGGCAGCCTTTGAAATAACAATTATTGCTGGCTATCGCGAATATGACGCTTGTTGCTGCATTTAAAATGTGGGTGCACACTTTAAGCCTGCACTGGCAAGAAGCTTATAAATTCTAATTAGAACCCGTATTTGGACAGACAGCTAGCTAGTAGCTACCCCTGTTAGCAGCAGCAGGAGCAGCTGATATGAAACAGTCCCATGCTCTCATTTGTTTGCCAGTTGTGGTAGTTGATAAACGTAACTTGTGGCTGCGGCCCAGTCATACGGCCACAGCAACAGTCACTGCCATAGACATAGCAATAGACACACAGATACCAAGAAAGTGAGAACCCAACTCAAGGACCGCCTCACCGCCTCACCGCCTGCTGCCTGGCAGCCCGTGAGGCAATAAATTATATGAGAATGCCGCTAAAGTGGAGCAGCTGCGTCGTCCAAACTCCAGACAGAGCAAAGACAACAACAAAACACCTGAGATAGCGGCAATAACCCGTGCGGTAAGTCTCATACCAACACAGTTACTATAGTGAAATGCACTGTGGCGTGGCATGGGGGAAGAGACTAGCGGGCAACTTAATTTTCATTTAATTTTAGGTACATATTCAACTGTGCTAAAAGTGTGACAGTGGGGCTGTAAAGAACCGTGAGAAGTGCTCTTAAAATCTATGTACCATGCAGTTTATTTGCTCTAAGTGAGTGTTGGCTTAGATATGCGGACAAGTCTCTAGTATGTATTAATATATATAATATGTGTATTATATTATTAACTGTTATATTCTTAAACCTAATTGTTGCATTTTGATCAAAGTTTATCAAAGTATCAAGTATCGAATACAATCGCTCTATTGAACGAATAAATGGCCACGTTGTCTATTCGAAAAGGTTATACGCCTGTCCTCTTTAAATATATTTCGACTGAAATCTACATTTTTGAAGTATATATTCGTAACGCTTCAAGTGCTTTTTCAATAACGCATCGTGTGGTCGCTTTCAAGCGACGCTACTAAATATTTACGTTTCGGCTTTTATTGCTTTCGAGAGTTGGAAACCTCTTTTTTATTTCAATTTGTTTGCATAAATATTTGAAGCGAAGCTAAATTAGAATGTGAAAAGTGAAGGGAAGGCTCCCAAACGCTTAAAGCTATGTGTGTATGTGTGTTTGTGTGTGTGTTTGTGTGTGTGTGTGTAGGGGTGTGTGTTTGTGTGAGGCATAATAAACTTGCGCAAGTTTGGCCAAAACGATTTGTAGCAATTTCGCTATTAGTACGATTCTCTACCTCCATCTCCAGCTTCTTCTTCTTCAGCGCCTGCTTTCCCGCTTTTAGCATTTAGAGACCGGCTGTGAAATCGAGAAGCAAAGTCGAAAGGCGAAAAAAAGTTTGCTGCTTATGCATTTATCACCTTTTTGCTTTGGCACGAGTGTCTAAGTGTGTCTGTGTGTGTGCAAAAAACTTTGCCTGGCCTAGTGCCAAGTGAACAGTGAACAGTGAACAGTGAACAGTGAACAGGAGACTACTACGGCGCGACGATGGCGGCAGGATAACAGGCTCAACTCCTGGCGGGCACATTTCGTGCGCTCGCCCGCATAAATTATTCAAAACATGTGTTCCCAGTGTCTGTCTGTCTGACTTCTTAGCGCCGCGAATGCAGTAGAAAAACTGTTCTGCGCCCAGTGGTAGGCAACGTTTTTTTTTTCTTCATGTGTTTTTTATCTAACGCTTTGGCAATTTACTTGTGTATGACATTTTCATTGATATTTGGCATGGTGGCCCTTATGCACGGCCGGAAAGTTTGGCAATTTTTTCCGCCAGTCGACGGCGGCGTCGTCTCTATTAAGATATTCACTCTGCTGTAATGTGACATCATACATAAAGAGTTGTGCGTGAGTAGCAGAGTGGATGTGTGTGTGTGTGTGAGCGTGTTATGGGTGTATGCAAATGGCAGGCATATGCTGTTTGGCATTTCTAATGAGCTACAGTCAGATACAAATACAGACGGAGGACCAGCAGCTGGAGATGGGGCAGAGATTGTGGACCGGAGCGGAGCTGCGATTACCGGCTGCATAAATCTTGTCCTTCATATTGATTTTGTAGGCGGAACGGGTTCTCGGGTTACCTTTCTGGTCTTGGCCATTTGACTTGTGTGTTGAGGGGCTCTTTTAAAATAAATTATATGTTTTTAAAGCAAAGGCGAAGCACGTAGACGAGAAACGTATGTGCTCGCATGGTCTCATCCTCTCATCCTCTCATCCAGACCTAGGTCGTGCCGGGGTCAAGCATTGCTCTGCTTTCTGGGGCCATCGGGTTCATACAAAATTCAGCAGCATTGAAATTTATGGCGGCTGGACACACAACTTCAATAGCAAAAAAATAAATAAAAAATATACATGCTGCGTTCGCGTTTCCTGTGCGCCGCTCGCTGGGTTGGAGGGCAACACGAAGTGTTAATATGGGCGACCTTTTCACATGCATGTGTGTGTTGGTATGTGTGTGTGTCCCTTATTTATTTTTATGTGCATCTATTTGCTTGTCGTTTTTTTGCGGCAGCCAAATAAAAAATGCATTAAAAACGTCTGAGCTTCGGTCGAAGCACACACAGCTTCAGAAGGCACAGCAAGAATTCCGCGTTATTTGTCTGTTCAAGTTTAAAACGTGGTCCACGTATATTTTTTTTTTTTTGGGTTGGGGCTATGCTCCAAGACACATGTCTACATTTGCATGGCAGGTGGTATTGTTGTTGGTGTTTTCTTCTTTTTTTTTCTTTCATTTTTTTGTTCGTTTTTAAGCTTGGGGCTGCGAGCTAGTCAATGTGAAATTTGCGATGCCAATTCTCAAATGTCTAATATTCAGCTGCTATTTCTTTTTATACATATAATTTGTTGTTGCCGCTATTATCCTTGCTTTGCCTGCGCGCTGTCTATTCTTTGTGCAACACCTTCCTGCCCATCCACCTTTTGGCTCACCCGCGCTGCGGCTGTCTATCCGACTGTCTGACACGGCGTCAACTCAAACACCAAAGCATCCCAAATACGAAGCCTTACCGCCGGCTCTAGCCGCTTTTCCACTCACCTCCTTCCAGCTGGCTCCCTATTCAGGCAAATGGCGTTTCAACCACCTTGCCGTCTGCCATTTGCCGCTCGCTTTGCTTTTATTCCAAAATTTTTAATGCCGCGCCATTTTTTATGGGGCCACACTTGAATGCGCTTAAATATTTTATGTAATTTTTCGCAATTTATTTAGCGCATTATTTTTTGGTGGGGTCGCTCCCTGTCGGACCGTTTATATCAATTCATGTCCCCAAAATTGTTGTGACAAATTTGTTCTGCTGCCTGGATGCTGCCCCGTTTCCTGCTCTCGTTCTCGTTCTCGTTCTCGTTCTCATTCTCGCTATCGCTATCGCTGCCTCTGATGATGTCCATTTCTCTGGCCACAAATCGGTGCCTGCTGCAAACAATTTTGTCAGCATTCGCAATTTTCGCGCGTCAATTTCAATTTTTGCAGCAAAATCTCAATTAATTTGCACGCCGCATAATTCGATTTTATATGTCAAATTTAGGCACAACGACAGCTAAATGATTGGCATTGATTACATTTGGCAGTGTGCTGGATAAATATAAAGAAATAATACCAAATATGCCTTCAGCATGCTAATTAAAGCACATTTCTTGTTGTTGTGCCTGTGCGTTGTAGCACGTATTAATTAATTGAATTATGGTAAGCTTTTCAAATGATTCGATGCAGTTATTCAGCACTGTTCAGCTATGTAAGTGTGCGATCCTGCCCACTTAACGCCCCCAAACGCCATTTTATATCCGCGTCATGTTTGGCATGTAATTGATTTATATAAAAACATGTTGCATGCCAAACAACTTGCAGCTTGTTGCTGCTCTCGCTGTCGCTGTCGCTGAAGCTGTAGCTGTCGTTGTAATTGCATGCATTTGTTGTTGTTGTTGTCTTTTTTGGGTTTGTTTGCCTCTAAATTTATACAGTCGCCGGCTAACAGCAACAGCAACAACGACATGCGAAAGCGTAGCGAAGCGGCATGTTTACATATCGATTACTGCGCCTGCCGCTGCATGCCGCTGCGGCTGTGGCAATAAAATCGACGGGGTGTGTCGCTTGTTGGAGGCGGGCAGAAAAACATGTTGCATTTATATGTATGTATGTATGTACGAGCAAGCACACATTCACTCGCCAGCTGTCACGCACACACCCACACCCACACCCACACACAGCGCACAGTTGCAAGAATTTTTAAAGCTTTTGCTAAGAGTTTTAACTGGTTGCTTTTAGGCGCGAGCTTTAAATGTGCATTGAGTCTAATTAAAAATACCTTTACGATTTGCACAGCAACAACAAATAAAAGGTTTTAACAACTGTGGTATTCGGCCCAGCAATTCACAATCAGTCGCTCGTCCTGTAGCTGGGCTCGTTACATTTACGTTTTACGACGCGCCCTGGGCCAAAGGCCATGAAAAAAAAAGGGGCGGACAGAGACGTAAAACCTAGAATCCATAGAAAATGGACAACCGACTGCCAACGTGAAATATAAAAAATTATCTACATTTAATGACGAGCCTTAAAAATTAGCGAGAAATGCTCAAATTAAACATTAAGACGGCCGCTTCTGCCCACGAACGGCAGTGGGGGTCAGGGGGCAGCGGCTGGGACGGACATGCGCCTGGCGGAAACATCAAAATGACATCCATTAACACACCTATTAATCACAGAGTGAGACCGAGAGACAGAGACAGAAAGCGAGAGAGAAAGAAAAAATAATAAAAAAAAAAAAAAAACAAAAAAATTGAAAGTCGTGGCAAACCGAGCGCAAACGTTGACGCTTCTGTTCTGGCCAAGCCAAGCTAGCCAAAATTTGTCGCTTAAAAGTAGGCAACGGGACAATATTATGGCCCAGGTGACAGCCAAACAAAAAGTCATAGAAAATGGTCACGGTGCCCAGGCCAAAAGCGACAACAACAACAACAACAACAACAACGCCAACAATAACAACAGCCACAACTAAATAGCAACAAAAATGTAGAATAAAAATGTCAAAAATGTGACAGGTGACGCCGACGCCGACGCCGCCGAACAAAGTCAGCGTTATTGCTGTTGTTTTTCTGAGGCCGGGTCGCAACTTTGGCGTCGCCGTCGTCGTCGTCGTCGTCGTCACTGTAGTCATAAAAACCCGCAAAGTGGGTGGTGATGGCCAATTAAGTTAACGACGGCGAGCGCTAACTTTGCGGTCGATTCAGCTCGCTGGGCGGCCGCATCAGCACTCCACACCACACCACACCACATCACACAACAGTAGAGCAGAGCACACCACACGAAAGCACAGTCTGGCTACCCACAGGGCTAATGTGTCGTCTAACGGTCGACCAGGCCGTTCACTATTGTAATCTAAAACGTTCATTGGGTAACTGGCATAGAGCATTGGGCAATGGGCAATGGGCAATGGGCAATGGGCGTTGGGCGTTGGGTGTTGGATGTTGGGTGTTGGACGTTAGGCGTTGCTTCCTTCCTTCCCGTTTCGGGGCGGCCATTCCTTCCGTTCGGTCGGCGTGGGTCGTGTACGCTTGACTGGCAGATCAAGAGACAGGTGACTGAACCAATTAACAAAAAGCTGCCAGACAACAGCTACGAAAAACTTTTGCCAGCAGCCACGGTCACCGCTGCGGCAAAAAGTGAAAATTGCTGCAGGTGACGAGCGACTCGAAATTAGCACACATTTCTTTAACTTTATATTTTTTTTATATTGCTTTTTTTGTTTTTAGTGTAGATACGCGGCATAGAGCAGCACAAGCATCGCACAGAGCAGCAGCTGCGTACGCTTAAAACCTAACCTCAAAGAACGACCAGCCAGCTCGCCGTATACGTAATGTATACAATGTAAATAGACGCCAACGCCAACGCCAACGCCAAATGTCTCGCAAGTTGCAAATTAATTTCTCCCAGGAACAGAAACACCGCCTGTCGCTTCCAAGCGTTGCCAGCAGCTGCTGGGCTTTTGCCTCCTAGTGAGGCGCCCCGCCTTGCCGAAAGACACCAAATACACATACATACAAACATGGCCACAGGCACTTTGCAGTGGGCTGCTCATAATCACCAGGGCGGCCACAGCGTCAACGTCATCGTTATCATCATTATCATCCTCCCCATTATCATCGTCATCATCATCATCACCGCTGTAGTCCTTGCTGTCACAGCCGCCGTAGTTGCCACAGCATATTCCATTAGCAATTATGAATATGGAATGGCAATGTTTAGGCCATGACTAGCAGTAGTCCCAGTAATCACTGGCAACGACGCTGACTACTTAAGCCGCTCCCAACGATGTTGCTAAGTGCTGCTGCCGTCCCCACAGACACCGCTGATGATGATGTTTCGACAGAATATGATGATGATACGGACAATGAGGATGTTGAGCATGGTGTTGCATACGCCAAGATGCATTTGCCATGGTTTATGTCGCCTAACAAAGTGTCGCGAAAATTATTGCTTGCCTCGGCCAAATATTTTGGCTAATTGCGTCCCGCTTTCAAGAAAGAAAGTGGTTAAGAAATTGTACCGGCAGAAAATGGACGTGAATCGCAAATGAGGCAAACAAACATGCTCGACAATTTAACATTTTTACTAAATAAATCACAAAGGATAATCTACGTAATATATTTAAGTTTGCAATTCGAAATGTTTAATTTCAATGAATGATTTATAAAAATTCCGAAAACTCAACGATTGATAGTCTTAAAGCGGATGCTATGATCCTTCGTTTTTCTGTCATTTCCTATCACAATAAAGATGTGTGAGCTGCAACACACTTGCACTCACACACACAAACAAACAAAGTTGTACACACAACAACCGGAAAATGGGTTTCCAAGCAAATTATCTGTTTTTCATGGCTGGCGCATTGGCGCTGGAGAACGCAGACAGTGGATGGAAACCAAACACACTCACAACAACATCACTAAACAGTTTCAGTTTCAGTGTGCGTCAGTGTGCGTGTGTGTGTGTGTCGTTGGCATCATTTCAAAAACAGCAGGTGCAGCAGCGACCACAACTAGCTCTCAGCTGCGTTTTGACAAATATGCATAGGACATTGTCTATTGGCGCTTGGTCAAAGGGGGCTGCCCGGCTGAATGCCTCGGCTTGGCACGTGCTTGCCACCAGCGATTGCTGCAAATCATGGTGCAAGCATTTTTTTTTTTCTTTTTTTGTGTTGTGTTTGTCGTAGGCCAATTTTTTTGAATTTTGGCATCCCAATTGGAGCCTGGAACGCCTTTGGTGGCCGCAGTTCTGAGGCCAGACGCGACGTAATGTTGTCCCTGTCAAGGCTCAAACTTGAAGCGTGTGATTGGATACGGTAATCATGTGACAAATATGATGGCGGTGATGCTGCCTCTGCCTGTGATGGCGTCCCTTTGATTATGCGAATTAATGAGCGCTACAGAGCAGCCAATCCATTGGCCATTGGTCGATGGTCGATGGTAGATGGTAGATGGTCGATTGCTTGTTCGCTGGCTGGTATTAGCCGATTTGCATTTGCTCTTCATTAGCCCCTTCAAACATTCTGATTCGTGTTTGTCAGCCGATTGCAAAGCTGAAAAGCAGCTTTCGGCATTCATTTGCCAAATATGGGTAGCTTAAGCTGATCAGCAGAATTTGGCATTACAAATCTGCAGTTGGCAATGGCGTCTGTTAAAGGCAAGTCGGCGTGCACAGAAAAACACATGCACACACACACTCACACATACGAGTGACCGCTGCAGTGATGAGCAATTGCGGACAGGGCGATGACAGCGAACGTAATGTGCCGACAAAAACAGCGACGGCGACGGCGACGGCAACGGCAACAGCAAACAGCGAATGGCAACAAAAACGGAAATGACCAAAGCATAAAAACAACAAGCAACAACATGGCAAACGTGGAGCCATATCTGCGATATGGCAATAAAAAGTGCGCAATGACCAGAGACCCAACGTTGGCCGCTTAAATTGCAAACGAATTTCGTTGTAATGACCACAATGCACGCACACGAATGCGGAGTCACACACACGAAGGGACATACATAGAGCCGCTGTTGGTTTGGCGGCATCATTTGTAACTGCATTTATATTGAAGCGACCGCATCTGTTGCGGTTATGTTGTATGCAAAAATGCATTTTCGCGCACAGATAAGCATACAGAACGACGAATGGCCAAACCTGGCGGCCAACTTTGTATTAAGCAATGCATCAACGGTTGCATGCCACTTGCTCTCAGTCTACCCTATGTGTATGTAATAAATACATATGTATGTGTGTGTATGCATATGTGTATGTATATGTGTGTGTGTGTGTGCTTTGCCAGTGTTTTTGCTTCATTTCCGCTCGGACTTGCGCTGTGCTTCCGGTTTATTAATGCCAGTTTTTTTTTTTTTTTTTTTTTTTTTTGCATTTGCTGCCTCCCCCATCAAAAAGTATGCAATCCGCTTTTTCGCAATTAAATTATGTAGCAGACTGAACACTAAATTAACTGAACCAATTTCAGCCGCTTGACAGTGTTGCGAAAGTAAACGGGGGGCGGGGAAAAAAAAACATAAATCGTACGCAAATTGGAAATCAAAAGCGTTCTGATATTAAGCCATTAATAAAAATGGCAATCACGCAAGTGTTTTACAATATTTATAATAATGGCAATTAAAAAGAAATAAAACATACATAATTATTAGCTCATGTATTATGCACAGGGTAAATATTAAATTTCTGGAATTTCAATTGATATTTAATCGACTGTTAATAAAGTCAAACTGTCATCCAAAGCACCTGATTAATGATTTCTTTGTGGGTGTTCTTCTAAGGACACGTGACAAAGGTAAATGGCTAAAAATTGATAGAACGAAATGAAGCGAAAGTGTTTTACCGTCACGTATATGACAGCAACAATGAACACAACAAAAACAAAAAAAAAAAACAGTTAACAGAAATATGACGAATGACTGCAGCTGCCAGCGGTCAACAGGAAATAGCTAAAACTAGCAAAAGGATAACTAAAAAAAAATATATACAAACAACTGATGAAATGATTTATTAAAGACACGGAGACTGACAGTCAACAATGAACGACTCTCCAGCCAACAGAGTTTTATTGGAATGCTTACGAACATTTGTTGGAAATCAACAAATCAAGAGGACAAAAAAATGTTACGAAAAAGAGAAGCGAGGGTAAAAACTGTGTCGAAAACTGAATACCCTATGACTGATCACAAAAGTTATGTTTTTAGGGTTATGTATGGGTATTTTTATATAATATTAAGATTGCGAAGAGTTACATGTTAGAGGTTTTTATTATATAGGTGTTTTATTTAAATAACTTCAGCATCTGTAATCAGAGTTGCTTTTCCCAATCATAGTAAAATTTACAATCAAACTGCAATGAAAAACCGTAGAAACAAAGTGAAGTGGAAATTTTTGCATAAATCAAAGTTAAAAGTGTTAAAAATAGCAAAAGGGCTCAAATTGAATTTTACGCTGGTTTTTTTTTATTTTTTTTTGGCTTTGTTTTTCTGTATTTTTATTTGGTTTTGGCAACCCCTTGACAAAGGTCCGTCCAACTGTCTGTTGGCCGTCCTGTGAGCCGTTATGCCGTGTTGTACTCGTGCTTTTATTTACTTCTAGGATTTTGTTGGCAGTGGCATTCGTTTTCGTTTGTTGTGTGTTGCCCTTTGGGCAAATTTTTGGTTGCTTGTTGGTTTTCAAATTTGCGGTAAATCGGAAGTGCGCCGCAAGTTAAATGAACTTGCCACAGACGGCGTCCCATTGTCCTGTGCCCCGGTTTGTACCGTTTCATTTCGTTTCGTTTCCTTCTTGTCCTTCCGTTTGCCTTCGAGTGCGTTTTCAGCTCGTTTATTTATTTACATGTCGTTTGTTATTTTCGAGTTTTTGGTTTTTTGTTTTTTGTTTTTTTTTTTTTTCTTTCTGTGTGAATCTCTGCTCTTGGTTTTTTCCTTGCCCAGTTTGCTTTATGGTTTTGTGTCTTTAGTTGTTAATCAGCGGCCAGTCTTTGATTTTGCCTTTTGGGCCCCCTCACAAATTTGCTTAATTGCGTATAATTTGTGGTCGAAAAAGGGTCAGACCCGCAGATTTGTGCATATTACCATGGAAATCAATTTCAAAACGAATTGGGGGAATATTTATGAATTTGTAAATCCCCTTTTCAGTGATTTTTTTTTTTTACCTATTGATAAGTCCTTGAAAGCAACTCACGTGTGGCTTAAATAAAATCATATTTGAAAAAGATTTACCATTCGTTGGTTGAAATTGGAGCTAAAGCTAAACCTAAGCAGCATGAATGCCGAACTGCCTGCAGACAGAAATTATGAAAAAAAAAAAAAAATAGAATAAAATGGTGTGTGTGTGAGGTATTGAATTTGAGATACGGCAGGCCAAGGGTTCTGTGCGTCCACATGGCGTATGATCAACCCATATGCGCACATACAAATTGCAGATAAATTTATTGAAAATGATTGTATGAGTGACTGCCAGCCAAACAGTGTGTGAGTGTATGTGTGTGCGTGTGTGTGTGTGTGTGTGTTTATGTATCGCTCGACTGCCGTCTTTGCTCTTGGGACGCTTCAATGCAAAATGCATGAAGTTCTGCAAAAATATTGATGATTTGGCAAATGTGTATTGAAAAGGTTGAATCCATTGAATTGCACTAGCAGCAGCAGCAGCAGCAGCAGAACAGCAGTGCTACCAGTTGCTAGCAGCAACAAAAAGCATAGCACTTTACATGTTAGCTCATGTATGTTTTCAGCTCAGACCCAAACTTGTTGCCAGCCAACAATAGAACACGAAAAACGTATTAGTAATCCGAGATGGTAAAGAAGTGTAGCATACTTTGCAGCGCGTACCAAATAATGCTACAATATAGATGACTGTTTGTTGAATTTAATGTGAGAATTTTTAAAGTGCAGCAGTTTGAATATAACTGAGCGACATTAAACAAAAACAACAGCAGCCCAAGTGGGAGTCGCAACAGCAGCGTCAAGAGTATATAATGCAACAAGGCAAACATAAAACGCAGCGGCAGTGAAATTAATCTAAAAAGTTTTTAATGCGCTTTTAAATGATGATGCTGGTGGGGTCGCTGTTTTTTTTCCTCCATTTTCTTGTTATTTTTTGTGCAACAGCAGCAGCAGCAGCAACAACAACTACGACAGCGTCAGCTTTGCTGCTGCCATTGCTATTCATAACTGGGAAACTATCATTGCAGTTACCGTTGTCTGTAGCTGCTGCTGTTGCTGCTGCTGCTGCTGCTGCTGCTGCAAATTACAAGACCCAGACATCCGGCCACAAAAGCGTGCGCAAGTTCGCCCCTACATAAATACCCTAAATGAGTTTGCGCGGCCACCTGTTGCGCGCCTTGTCGCCGACACAGACTTTAATTTTTGCAAATTTAAATGCAAAAAATGGCCAAGCACAGCATTCCGACGACTCCATTGGATATGCGGACCGAGTGGGGGGTCACAGTTGCTTGCTTGCCAGGACGGCAGCCAAACACGCTGCAGTCGCAGGAAGTAAACAATTAAGTTTTAAGTTGGTGAAATTAAATGAAAACAGTGGGAATATTGAAATTGATGCAAAGTTGATTCAACCAGCGAGGGGGCGTGGTGCGGCGTGGCAAACAGAATACCGCTTGATTAAACTTTGCAAGGAGCAGACGCACCGAGGAGACATTTTGAGGCTGACAACTATTATCCTTGCTTTGGCAACGCCGAAGCCAGTTGTGCCTTTGCTATTTACCTTTTAATTTTCGTTGCATAAATCTGGGCGCACAAGTCAGTTACAGCAATTCATTAGCGGCAGCATGGAGTTCGAGGGGTTTACTGGGCAAAGGGGAGAAACTGGGCAAACTTTTTCGTTTCAAATTTCAAAATTCATTGAAATGCCACCAGTGTAACTTTTGGTATCGTTCACTCTCTTTCATTCCTCACTCTCGGTCTCTTTTGCTCAACTAATTGTATAACTTGGCTGGTTGAGTGTCAGCAAAAGGTCGAGCAACTTGTGCCAATTGAGCAAAAATGTAATTAGTTTGCGTGACAAAAAGAAGAAGCAGTAGTTAAATAGAGAGAACGACAGAGAGGAACACAAAAAGAGAAAGAGAGAGAGAGAGAGAGAAAGAACTAGAGAGTAGAAGACGAATCATAGGCATCTAGGCATGATCTAATGTGGCTTTAAGGCAGCTTTGCACCGGATTTGCAGCTCCTCAAACGTCTTTCTCTGCCTTTTTGCGGGCTCCTGCGCTGACAATTTCAAGCACTTAGCAAAAATAGCAACTATTAAATATGCATAAACGACGCGACGGCGGGTCGCGCCCATTAAATTGCCAACAAGCCACACACACATACACACGTACACAGACACAGCTGGTTGGTTGGCGTGTGATGTGGTTGCCACACTTTAAACACAGCTTTGCATACATTTGGGCTACGACAAGGACGACGGCGGCTGCAGCGTCAGCTAGAAAACAAAAGCCGTAGCCAGGAAATTTCTTTTGGGGCCCAGCCTTAAGCCAGAGTGAGCGCGTGCTTGGCAGAACGTCACATAAATTTGCATACATGCTCACATGTAAATACACATATATATACATATATATATACGTATATATACGAGTATATTTATATATAAAGTAAGCGACAGGATGCAGCACCCTTCTTGCCCCATGCCCTTGTATGTTGAGTAAACGCGGCACTGTATAACGAAAAGCTTTTAAAATATGCCGACGCGACACCTACAACAGTAAATTTGATATGCTTGCAGCTTAAATATTTACAAACACATATGCACACACACACATACGCGCTAGAAAGATATACTGCGACACACACATCAAGCTTGAAGACATTAAAAGCCAGCGGCATGATAATAAAATCTTTATTTAATTGTATAAATTGTGGCAACTAACTAAGCAGCCAGCGACCAGCAACAGACAAAGCGACACATGCCACACACGCACACACACACACATACATCAGCATCATAAAAATGAAGTTAATTTTAATTAAAATGCATGACAAAAGTGCGTGCGTCTGTGTGCGTATAAGTATTTGAATGTGTGTCTGTATGTAACACAACTGCTGAATCATAAAGCGTCGCTCAACATTCGACGCTCACAAAAGCAATATTTATCTGTGTGTGTGTGTGTGTGTGTGTGTGCGTGTGCGTGTGCGCGCCTGTGTGTGTGTGTGAGTGTGTGTAACGCGTGGTTGGTTTAATTTTAATTGTCAACCCTTTGGCTGTCACTTTTATAGCGCTGACAGGCGCGTTGCTTTTGCTGCTTCCGATGGGTGTCAAATTATAGGCCATAATTGTCAATATTTGCGCCTCTTTATGGCAATCATAACAGCAACAGCAACAGCAACAGCAACAACAAACGCATTGGGCGTGCCATCATGGAGCCATGCATAAAATCTAATAATTACAGTAGCAACAAAAAGTACACAAACCTTTTGCCATGCTAATCAACTCCTCATGCGCTTAGCTCAAATAAGCAGGCAACGGTTTTTTTTTGTTTTTGTTTTTGTTTTTTTGTATTTATGCAAAAACTCTTTGTGCGGCAAATAAAAGCGTTGTTTGGCTGTAAATGGGGATATGGGAGTTCATCTTGATTAGAAACTCAACTTACAGGAGTTTAAAGCTCGTTTATGTGCCTTTTTCTATTATGAGGCTTTTAATTGAAAAACATTTGAAATGTTTTCGACATGACGTTCGAAGCAGGGTAGCTTGCAGTCGAGCTACTCTAGCTATCAGACAGACAGATCTAAAAATTTATAACAGCCACTGCGGTCCTGTGGTACTTAATGCGTGCGAGCAGCTGCCGTGTCACGGGTTACCGCCAAGGTGGTTGCGGTGCTGTACGATGTGGTGCGGCATGGGGGGTGCTGAGCAATGGACAAAATCCTTTTAAAAAAACAATTTATGCCAACATTTTTGTGTTGCACGGCGATGGGGGAGGGGGGAAGGCGGTATTGGTTTATGCTACCTTTTTCATCAGGGTGTTTAACAAAGTGCTAATTTAAAAAGTTCAACAAAGCGGTGGCAACAACAATAGGTGGGAGCACCACCACAACAATAAGGCGATAATGTTGTTGCTGTTGTTGTTGGGGTGCACAACAAAAGTAGGAAAATAGCAAAAATTGCTAATTAAAAATTTATATGAAGTTAGCAGTAATAGCATTTTTAATTATAGCCAACTCATGCGCGGGCAGCCAAACAGCAAAAGCAGCGGCAGCAGCAGCAGCAGCAGCAGTAGCAGCAGCAACAACAACAATTAGCGGAAGCAACGTAAGCAGCGGAAGTGTGGAATGAACATTTTTGAGGTCATGAGGCAAACCTTTTTGCTGTTGCCTCCGCTTCTTCTGTGCAGTCGATAGGCATAGGCGCAGGCAAATATCCTGCCTCGTTGCCAGTTAATGCGACTTAATGAAAATTTAAATGCTCACAAATTTGAAAATCTATAAAGCAAGTCCACAAATTTGTCAGCTCACACACTTTACACTAAATTGTGGCAACAACCAAAGAGTCAGATTGTTGTTTAAGATATTTGCATGTGTTGCAATTATTTTGCTGGCATTAATTAAATGTGCAATGGAAATATTCTTAGAATTGGAAAACCGCAAAATCCAATATATAACGCAACCCATTAAATGTGGCTACAGTTTTAGAATTGTCAAATTTTGTATAAACGTTATTTGTTTGTTGGCCACTGACAGTCAAAGCTGAAAAAATTAAATATTAAACAAATAAAAGAAACCTCAATGATGAAATTCCTATTTAGATCATTTTAATAAAATCCAAAGAAATATATTTGGATTAAATGCCATAGGGTATTTGTGCCTCGGCGTAAATATAATAAATACATTGTATTATTTTATCTTGTTTGTGCCAGTTTACAGTTTTGTTTTTGTTTATGACTACAAAGGAAGCCTTAAAGAACTCACAATTTTGCATAGACTTGGAAGCCAGGTATTTAAAATAAATTAATTATTGGCTTCATCTGGCGTATTGTTTGGTCGAATACGTAATTGTTAGGTGCAGATTTGTGGATGGAGACCAGGCTTTAGGATTTCTAGTAGCCGCATTAAAGCTGTGCGACTTTGACAGCTGAAGTTCAATTGAAAACTTTTGTCAAATTAATTAATTAAACTACATAGCAGAAGCAGAAGCAGCAGCAGAATCGGTAACAGAAGCACAAGAAGCAACAGCAGCAGCGGTGGCAACAACAACAGACACATAAATAATAGAAAGCCGTCCGGTTGAAGTCAGCTGAGGACAAGGCTCAAACTTGTTGGCGTCCAACAGACAAACAAACAACAGTTGGAATCATAGAAATAGCATTGCCAACTCAAATGGCGCAAAAGTTCTAAAGTTCAACGTGCAACTTTGTAGGCCGTCGCCTGCCCCCAAGCCCCGATGAATGGAAGTGGGGGCGGGCAGCTTCTTGGACTGGATCGTAAAATTGTAGACTGTAACAACGCTTTAAAGCCTTCTTTAAAGCATTTAGTGTGCCGTGCTGTCCTCCATTTCAATTTTAGGCACATAAAAATCAACGCCACGGCATTGTAATTAGTGCTGGGCTGTTTAGCCACTCCTCCCCCCACTTAATGGATACTGGATGGGACTGGGGCTGGGGCTGGGGCTTGGGATCGAACCACCGACCGACCCCACTCGACAAATAGTTAAAAAGTTGTGAACTTGGGGACGGACGGCTATCATTTTCGCATTGAATACGACTTTGGTTATGAGTGGGCGCAAATCAACTGATAGATAGATGAAGGGCTGCCAGGAAAGTTGGGAGCGGTGATAAGCGCATTTGCTTGTTTATCAAGTCAGGCGATTCGAGCCGTAAAAGTTTTGCCCACTAACAGGGCTCGAAGGCTGCGAGGAAGACAGCACTTCAAGTCATTAGGCAAGTAACTAACCTTTTGTTTATGGCTGCTGAATTTCTATAATAACAATTATGAAAATTAGGCGAGGCGAGTAAAATCCTGGGAATGGGGATGGGGATGGAGATTGGTAGGTAAAAATATGGGGAGTTTTGGTTTTGCTTGTTGCCGCCGCCATTGTTTTGACGGCTAATTAAGTTTCTGCTAAATAGGCAGAAAATATGCAGCAGAGGGCAAAATATGCTTTCAAAATGAAACTCATCATCGAGGCACAATTTAAGGTGTGTGGCTGACAGGTTTTTAACTAAATACTCGTATTATTATGCTTTTCTATTACTTACTAATTGTGTTGTCATTGGGTAATATACGTGAGGACTCACCTGGAAGAAAGAAGCAGAAAGCAATTCGATTAGTATGTTAAATCTAATATTAATCTTTTTATCGTTGTTCTTGTAATTGTGTGCACAAATCTTTTGAGCAATCAATTCTAATTAAGCTCGGTCCTAATCAGTTTTTGTGGTTCGCATCGGCAGCAGCAGCCGCAACAACAAGACCAATAACGTCATCATCAGCGATAGCCACAAAAACCGCATTAAATGCGATTAATTATGAACTTAATTAGCAAAGTAATAAAAAATAAAGTGCAGCGATTTGTGCCGCTAATCTTGTTGTTGTTGCTATTGAAATTGCTGCGGTTCACAGTGCGCTGCAGGCCAAATAAATCCCTTTTAATTAAGAGATAAACAGAAGCAATTAAATTATTAATTATGTGCACAAACACACATAGAAAATTGCATACTTCATGGCGCGCAATCAAACGCACACTTTCAAACACTATGCATCCAATGTACACTTCCCATAAATCAATGGCTTGCACTTAAAGCTGCTAATTGTTGCTAAATAAACGCATATAAAACCAGTACAAAACGTTTATATACTATACTATAAGGTTTAAGTACAGGGCATGATTAGCAGACCTATTAATATTATGGAGTGTCAGTAAACAAAACGGCGGAATAAAAACAAAAGTTACCTAGTCGAAAGTCCAAAGACAGATACTCTATAGATATGTGTAAAAATGTAAAATTTAATAATAATGTTAAATGCAATAAAAGACACTTTTTATGGATATATATAAGGCCAAAGAGCGGGAGGCACAGAGAAGGGGATGGAAGGGTATTAACTCAGTCAAAAGAAACCAAAATGTGATTTCTTCTATAACAGAGAACGCTAATTGATGCCAATAAGAATTGCAAAGAAAACAGCAGCATAACACAAGTAAACATAACTGCTATTCAACCATTACATCCACTATTTGAAAGTGCAGGGTATACCGAAGTTGAGCCCACAGGGCGTCGGCACCCTGCTGAATTATCGATCATCATTAGTCAGGCCGAAGCGAAAGGACAACGCTGCTAGATATGTTTGCACTAATTAATTTCCTATAGAACTCAGTCAGGCAGCAATCAGCACTTACACACACACACACACACACACACACACGCACACACACAGACACATAAACGCACACATACAGAACACATTTGGCTGAATATTGTATTGTGACGATTGCATTTGCAAATTTTCACATGCAATGAGATTATGCATATGCGTGTTTTTGATTTTCGGGTTTCTCTCTGGATATGTTAATACAATTTTGTGGGAACAGGTTGTCCCCACTAGAATGGGAGTGCGGGAGTATGATTGGTAAGGTGGATTGATAGTGGTAACAAATTTGTTGTTGCCAGTTGATAAATCGCAGCTTATTGGCCACGCAGCCGACCGGACACAAACTGTGTAAGCCCGGAAAAGCAAGTCAAATGTCATTTGGGGGGGCGGCAACAACAGCAACAACAACAACAGCAACAACAATAGCAACAACTACCGCAAAGGGCTGTTGTTTGTTGTCTGTTTTCCTGACCTTTTGCATAATGAAAGTAACGTTGCGGCTGCCATTTTGTGGTTTGACAAATGTTGTGTCAAATTCGGCTACAGAGCCGCAAAGCACACAACCACACAGAGACATCGCACAGACGAGGCACGGGCGAACAACTTTGTCAACAGCTAATGGACTCACACACACACACACACATTCACACAAACACACAAAGAGAAAAATTAGCCATGGTCGCACTTTTTGTAGGTGCAACGACAGCAACAGAAGTGGCCACATGACAGACTCCAAAGCGAGAGAGCAGCGAGGTGGACACCGAGAGGTAGCAGAAGCAACAAGGACTACGTAACGGACACGAGCTTGCCACACATGGCTCATGTTTGACTTGCCAAACAGTGTGAGCGACCACCAACAGTTGACCATGGCGGCAACCACTGCTGATGACAGCAACAATATCATCAGCGTCAGCAGCAGCTGCACCACCACCACCAACGGCAGCAGCAGCATCATCAGCAGCAGCAACAGCAGCAGCAGCAGCGGAGGCGTTGGACAGATGCAACATGAGCAACATTAAAAAACATTAAACCAGAAATCACTTTGCAACCACGTCGTTTATTCTGTGAGCGTTGAGGTTGCACACTAGCAACGGTGCGAAGGGCTGAGTGCGTCATTTGAATCCACAAAATGCGGCTTACTTAGGCGCACAACTGATGATGATGTTGATGCTGCAGCCCGTTGTTCCGCTCTTCGCTCCTTTTAGCCAGCTAGCCAGCCAACCGGGTTGCCCTGGCAATGATTTGTTGGCTTTTGCGCGGCTAGAAGCTAGTCAGTCATCCCGCCAGTCATCCCGCCAGCCAGCCAGCCAGCCCAGCAGTCAGGCTGCGAACGTTGTCTAAATACCACAACAATGAAGCGAAGGAGCAGGAGCACCTGGTGGAGCAGGAGGAGCAGGAGCACCGGCTACGTCATCGTATTACCAAAGGCGGCCCAGTGTGAATGTAATCCTATGGAGTTAGGAAGCGTGTGTCTGCCCCGCTAGCTGCTGGTCACACTCCATTTATTTTTCACTCCTTTGGTTGGGCTTGTAGTGTAAACAAATCCACACAGGCAGGTCGAAAAGGGCTCTTGATCCGATTTCGAAGTTGGGGGCTGCAGCGCCAAAATGCATTTACAGGCCAGCAGGCAATGCACCTTTTTAGACTAAATGCTATTGTTGTTGTTTGGTTCTACTTCTCGAGCACTTTACACGCCTGTCGGCATAGACCAGCATCCAAGTCTGTGGTCCCCGGCTCATTTGCATATTTGAACAGCGAGGCGCGGCTTAACTTTGGCAAAGGCTGCTGACTTTCGAGTGTTTACTGTAGTCTCTTGTCTGCGTCCTTGCCAAAAGCTAATGCAAAAGTTTGGCTATCGAGGGCAATTCGCCAGCCGCCAGGGCACACTTGGCCCCAAAAATGAGTCTAACAACCAAGAAATTAGTGAGCCATAAAGAGTACATTGACTTCTGCATCGAAAAAATATAGACTCAAATCTATAGGTAAGCTATTATTTAATAATTTTAGTCCAACTAAGAGCTGACGCCAAATTGTGCCAGACTTCCGTCAACTTTCATTGTTGGGCAATTTCGAGAATGCGGAAAAGTCAAAAGTACAAAAGATATAAATTTACATGACTTCAAATTGAATTGTTTGGTAAAAGGTTTGACCCAAGGACAAATCAACAAAATTGACAAACAATGTGGCCAAAAAGTAAATAATATGCGACGAGAATTGCATATACAAAAGGCTGAGGCTGAAATTATTTAAATCAACAACAGAAACAGCACAAAATATTGTTGAATAAAATAAAAGGCAAATACAATTTACACGCAAGCAAGCACAATCTCACACACACACACACACACACACACACATACGCAGAGCTTACACATGCAAATGAAAAATTGCAAGTCACAGAATGATTAGAGGAGCAGGTCAAAGGGCGCAGGGGCTGACAGATTTCTGCAGCATCATCTCAGTGCGAATGGACGGTGGTCGGAGGTCGGAGGTCAGCAACTTTTGTGCGCTTTTGCATGCGAGATTTTAGGGGATTTATGCCGAAAAATGCATAAATAACTGTTAATATTTAATATTGTTAACTTGTAAATTTTAAATGAAATATGTGTGGAGCAGCCATGTGGAATAGAGCACGTTGACGACCATAACGACAACGGCTGCTGCTGATGCTGCTGCTGATGTTGCCGTTGCCGTTGCTCTGGTCAGCGCCGGTCAGGACTTGGCCCTGCACATGAATTATGCAGTTTTTAACAAAAATGCCACATGGCTTACTGCTGCATACACACACACATACACACACGCATACAATGGACATCCTCATGGTCCTGGTCAGAACGACAAGGCAAAAGTTTAATTGTTTCAGTTCTAGACATTTTATATGTATTTCTGTATTTTATTTCGCTTTTGCATTTTTCATACGCAATTATTCGACAAAACTCTTACGGCGCGACGAATACGTCAAATTAGAAACATTCACATTCACATTCACTTTATGTCATGAATGTCATCAACAATGTTTGTAATGTTTGCTCAACGAGTTTTGCATAATTAAGCAAATAATAGAGTCTTATTTGAGGGTCTATGAACAGGCATTCACATAAGGAAATAAAGATAAAAATCTATCTGGTTTATCTGTCATGTTCATCAGTATATGCATCAAGATTGATAGAAATATCAAATCAAATTGAAAATCTCAAAAATAATAATTAAATTCTTTCATTTAATTGTTTTTTTTTTTTTAAAAAATTCTACTTTCTTTCTCGATTATTCTCTTGTAATTTGAATTTGCATAACTTCAAAGTTTATTAACTTTATCATAAATGATTTATTCCAAATTTTATTTTCTTTACTTCGTTAAACAGAAATATTATTTCTGCAATTAATTATACATAATTTTCTTGTTTAATTTCACATAATCGAGACTGTTAATGGATTTCATTGTTTGTTTAAGGTTTAAATCTTTTTTATTTTAAGAATATTAAATATTGTGTATTTAAATTAAATTGAGTCTATGTTTGCCTTTTGTTAAAAAAAATTAAGCTGTAAATAATCCAGAGTGTACATATACATATATATATTTAATGGTTTATATATGATTGGAAAGCACATTCGAACTTAAGTGCATTTCAATTACAAAAATGCTTGCAACACTTCATGTTGCATCTGCCGTTGCATAAATCATAAATATAATACATACACGCCCACACATAGAGCAAAGCCGTTCAATATAAAACGTGTTGTGTGAAACAAACCGAGCGAACAGCACAAACACAAATACAGACAACCACACAAACACACACACACACACACACACACACACACATCGAACATCGGGAAGTGAAACTCTCTGGATTTAGCCGCCTTTTTCAATTTTGCTGCGCCTAGCTGCAAATTCAGTTTTCGTTTGGCCAAAAACAAGAACAACAACAACAACAACTACAACACACAGTTTGGTCATTGGCTAGGAAATTTAAAAGTTATAAGCACGCCACAGCGCCGCAGCGGCACGTTGTATGCATTGGCCGCTAACTGTTGACGGTTGAGACGCACGCACGGCTGGACTAGAAGCTCCACCTAAACCACCTAACCCAGCTCCGACTCCAGATCCAGCTCCAGCTCCAGTTCTAGCTCCAGCTCCAGCTCTAGCTCCAGCTCCAGCACCCACTCCAGTAGCGTTCACGTCCATTCCACTGGCGCAAAAGCCATAAAGTTTTTATTTATTTGCATTTGCTCACGTGTGCATGTTTAATTAAATTTGAAGCGGCGGAACGGGCGCTCGGCCGCCCATCGAGTCGCGGCTTCAGAGAAACTTTTATTTTTTTGGCCGCCAAACACACAAAAATACATGCGAGCTTCTGTGGCGCCACCTGCCGGCCGTCAATTCGTTGGCACGAAAAGTTATGTCTAACGGCAGAATGTTTGTTTGCTTGTGTGTCGCTGGGCGGGACAGGCGGGGCAGTGGGTGGCAGGTGCACCTGCACGGGCATATGATGCAGTTTACGTAACGAAAATTGAGTTGGACATGAACAAATTGCGGTTAGGTCTGTGGATTTGCCGGCTTCTATTTTTGTTTCGGTTTCGGGATTTGTTTTTTATTTCTGCATTTTTTTTTCTTTCTGTTTTCGGCCTGTTCATGTGCAATGGCATGATGCAATGGCAGGGGGTGGACGGGAGGGGTGACTGATGAGAAGGTCCGCTGTGTGGGGATAGTTGTAATATGCAAATTGGAGCGTGACATGCATTTCGACAGCTTTCAAATGCAAAAGCTGTGAATGAAATTTTATCTTAAAGTTTGTCAGTTAAGTGCAGTCCTTTAAGCCTTAAGCAATCCCAGCTTATCTGTCTAAAGGCAGCACCGAATCTGTGTACCCCAAACAAGTTATTTATCTTGTGAATTGGCAGTTGGCAGTTGGCAGTTGGCAACAGCGTTGAAAAGTTGATATTGCCAGCGCGAATGTTTTATTTTTCCGGCGTTTTGACTCGCATGACAAATGACAAACAGACGATGTTAGCTAAAATGCGTTAATTAAATTTTGTCTCTCAACTGCTTGAATGCGTAGACAAGCCCAAAGGGACATAACACACACCCCTGCATCTACACACACACACACACACTTACAGCTACGCCCACGTGTCGCATTACGTTGCCTACTTCTAAGCGCTGACATCTTGTTTTGCCAGCAGCTCATAAAATTTGCAGCTTGTTTCAAGCATTTTGCCACCTGCTTTAATATGCACACGTGTGTGTGTGCGTGTGTTAGTGTAGAATTTATGCGCCTCATTAGTTGGTCCAGCCCCAGGAGTTACGCTCATCACCTTGGCTCTGGCTGAGGCTGATGCTGAGGCTGAGGCTCAGTAACAGCATCATCATTAGTCACAAGTAGCAGGTCACAGGCCGCTGGGTTTACGGTGCCTAAAAATATGCTAAGCATTTGCGCTACGTCAAATTAAATGGCTTCGACGATGTTTGACATATTTGCACAGTTTAGCTACAGCGTCGTCACGTGGCCCCGAGTACAAAAGTCATGCAAAATACATACATAAACACATGCAAAGATTTTTCATATTTCCAACAACATTTTTCACGGCGTTGAAAGGGTTGAAGTGTCTTAGAAAACAAAAACAAAAAAAAAAAAAACCAAAAAAAAAAAATATATAAACAAAAATATGTGAAAGTGCGCCGTGTATTCGTATTCGGTACAGAGGGGTGCATAAAAGTAGGCGTATCTCGCATTGATTTTTTTTTTTTTCGCCGACTATTTTCCGACGTCGTGGTCGTCGTCGCGGCTGCTGCGCTCATTCATTTCATTTCTCGTCTTGCGTTTCATTTTATGCTCCGCTTTTCATTTTTATGAGTGTGTGTGGAAGAGTCCTGGCTGGCTGCAGCGTGTGCTGGCCTGCCTCGTTCAACTCTGCCTACTTTTTATGGGTTTTTATTTATTTGCGCCGCTTTGCAATTTCAAAAAGTGTTCGCGTGTAGCCCCAGACTAAGGCAAAAAGGATTTGGCTTAGCCAACTTGTCTGGCCCGCCCGGGCCTGTGCCTGGTCTGGTCTGGTCTGTTCTGGGCCGTCGTCCTATTTCGTGCTGTGCCGGATCTTGCGTGTTTCACTGCCTTATATTGCAAAGCGAGCATAATAAATATTTGACGCTTCATAAATCTTTAAAGAGTTGCCAAAAGTAGCAGCAGCACCAACGGCAACAGCAGCCGACCGACTCGTCTCTTATTTTTTCCGAGAGCCTGGGAGTTTTGCTTAATGGATTTGCTATTTTTCGGCGCTCTTCGTTTATGCTAATGACTTAGCCTGACCCGCACCCGAGTGCCTAAAACAGAGGCCAGCCTTGGAGGCTGCAATTGGAAGCCACTGTGTAAATTGGACAATGAGCAGGGCTGGCAAGTGGGAGGTGGGAGGTGGGTGGAAGGACTACCGGATAGACAGTGTCGGCCACTTGGGAAACCCTTGCAAATTGCATGGCCAAGAGCGGCTTGAAATCTTTGGCACAGTTTTCACTTGCACTTGCGCGCCGCCATTTTTGATTTCCCCAATGATTTGCATTAACATTTTTGACTCTACGCATATCATCCCGCCAACATTCCCGCACATTTTCCAAGCAATTTAAAAGCCACACACGAACACCACGAAGGGAAGAGCAACCGATGCCGAACGGTTTGTTTAAGCCATGGCAACTGCAGACAATGAACGAACGAACGATCCGGCAATAAGCGCATTATGCGGGTTAGTTGCTTCGGTCTGCCCCTCCCCCACAATCGTGGTCCCATCCCCCTGCACACCCTTTGCCAAACCACTTCGGTCTGCACACAAATGAACTATTGTTTATAAACCACATAAACAAACTGAAGCGTATTTATGTGGCTATACTGAGTGCTGCGTACTTAAAGTTTTCGGCAGCTTCGGGGCATTGCGGTTATTGCCAATTGGAAGTTGTGTACCATAATTAACGGTCTGAACGGCATTCATCGTATGCAGGTGTTGATTTTGTTGAATACCCCTTAAGAGACATTTCAAACATATGGAGCCTGTTCGCTAAACTCTGACTAGACTATTATATTCGACAAAGCCATAATTATTATTATTATTATCTTTCATATTTTAATTAAATTTCAAAATCAAAAAGAATAGTTTCCATTTAATTAAGACAAATGAATTAGATTTTCCGTATACAATTAATCCATAAAAAAAACTCTGTTTATACATATACATATTTCATAGATGATGCATCAATTTTATACTAATAAACAAATGAAAATACAAATTTTGTCAAAGCCAAACAATCGATTTTAAGCTATAATATTATTAAACTAAAATTAAATATATTTTCAAATTTAAATACCGAATTTATATAACAAAAATATTTGTTGAACTTTAATAATTTAATTTCTTTTTTATTGTAAACGAAATAAAATTCAAATTTATTAAAATTAAATTAGTTATAATAAATCAAACAATGCAATTAAGAAATTGGGTAGTTAAACGAGTTATTAAAACTAAGCTCAAATATCGGGTTTAATTAGCTAATAACAGAACTTTTACCATATATGAGAGAATTATATTCTTTTTTTTTTTTTTTGGGTAACGTGTTTTACAGTTCATTAAAATTTGGCTCAGTGCCAGCAGCAATAAGCATTAAAGTTATGCCCAATAGTGTGCACATAGTGTCTGGGGCTGGCACGTTGCGTGTGGCTTGTTGTTTGTGCTGTTGTGTTTGTTGTTAAGCGTGTTAACAGGCATTATATTGCACACACACACACACACGCAAATACACATATACACACACATGCCGGCTAGCAAGCCGGCTGGCTGGCTGGCTGGCTGCCTCGGAAGGCTGCAGCTATGGCTGTCTGTCTTATTAGCGTTCAACAACGGCGCCGCATGCTGCTCATTGAGCACACGCTTGACATGCAGGGGCAGCTAGCAAAGGGTGGGTGGAAGGGAGGGAGGGCGGAGACTGTGTACTGTTCCTGAGCTGCTTTAAAATAGCATCGTCTTAAACTCTGGAAGCACACACACATACACACACACACACACAACTGGTGCACAGCACACTTTTGTGCGCGACCGGGCTGACAACTTCCGACAGTTGCCGCCCACCGCAGCTGCTCGTTGCTATTATTATGAGCATTTCAGTTTTTTTCACTTGTGCCTGACTGTGAAATAAAAACCGCAATTACCAGCGAGAAACATTATATACATATATGTATATATATATATGGCAATGAGAGGGCAAATAAACATACGAGCCTTCTTATATTTGTAAACGTGTGTGTGTGTGTGTGTGTGGGTCTGCGTGTTTGTGTGTGACATAAAGCAAACAATATGGCGACACGCAACACTAAACAGATGAGGCAAGCGACACAGGGAAGTCCACCAACAATACGCCCAGCCACATCAGTGACGACTTTTGTTCTCCTGCCTGAACAAGTATATCACGCATACGTCGTGTTGTCAACGCCGCCAGTGCCAATGGCAGCAGTGGCAACAATGTTGCAGCAACAAAATTGTCAACTACATGCAGCACCAAGTCGACTGTGTGAGCGACTGCCCAAGCGCGTCAACATTAGTTTAAACTTGCAA
Source organism: Drosophila pseudotalamancana (assembly GCA_037075185.1). Classification (NCBI taxonomy): domain Eukaryota; kingdom Metazoa; phylum Arthropoda; class Insecta; order Diptera; family Drosophilidae; genus Drosophila; species Drosophila pseudotalamancana. Next base: position 964,375 of record JBAMCK010000158.1, read on the forward strand.
ACAAAAGCTACTTTTCAAGCAAAAAGGGCACAAAATGGAATTATACGAAGGCGTCAATCTGTGTGCGCGCGTCTTTGTAGTAATAGTAGTGTGTGTGCGAGTGTGTGCCTGTTTGGGGCAACTTTGGCTCTGTGTGTTGCCCCACCACCTTTGGCTGCACTCATTGTGCGCTGAAGTGCGCTGCCATTAAGTCGCATTGTTTCTGTTCTGCTACTTTTCCTCGTTGAGCACAAAAATTGAGTAACTGCACGTGAATGAATGAAAATGAAAACAAAACCTGGCAAACAGGACAAGGGAGGAGTGCAGGCCGAAGGGATATGGCCGGCTAAATGGATAAAAAACCAGACCAACTTTCACGCTAAAAACTTTCGCATTTCTTAACTAGTTTTTGTTATTGTTAGCTGGTTTTATTTTCTTGTTGCTGCTGATGTTTTTTGGTGCTTGCTGTCGCCTTCGTGCCCTGCACAAAATGCGGAAAATTAAATTGCCCTCGTTCTGGCTCGTTCCCTTGCCTTGCACACACACACACACACACACACAGACACACGGGCAAGCAGGACACACACTAAGAGATGGCACACACATACAAACAATAATTGAAATAAACACTTAAAAAGTTTGACTGCACGCTGCTGGCTTGCTTTGCCTTTGCCGTTGCCTTTATTGTTGTCTTTACTTTTACTTTTACTTTTTGCATTTCTCTTGGCCATATTGTTGCACTTGTTTTTGTGCGCTTTGAAATAGTTTCTTGGTTTTAATGCCGCACGCCGTTGCAGCTGTTAAATTTTATTAAGCAGCTAACAAAACTTGAAACAATGGACAGATTTTCATCAGTCCTTTGTGTTGCTGCTGTTCTTGTTGCAACTATTGTGTTAAACGCACAGCCGCAAGCGAAACAAATGGCAGACAACAGAATTGCTGCATACTTTTGTGCGCTGTGAAATCTAATTATGCCTTGGCAACTCGTGATTTACAGTTAATTACATAAAATAAATATAATTAAGCCATTGAAGCGTTTAGGCCAGCGCAAAAGCAAAAGCAAAAGCAAAAGTCAAACAATCACATCACAACACAGCACAAAAGCCAAAGCACATGTCCTGCGGCCATTTATTCGGCTGTGTCCTTGGCCTGCCCAACAGACAAACGACAAACGACAAACGACAACCAACAAACGACACTTGTTCTATTTACATTTGCGCTCATACTTTACGCTTATTATGTGGGCGAGTCGAATGCATGACAATTGGCCAGATTGCGAAGCCTAAAATGTTCTCAACTTCAGCTTGATAAACAACTTGAGCCCCAGAGTTTGATAAACCGAAGTCGTTGAGTGGCAAACATAAATCAAGGACTCGAAGCAAATAGACTTCTCATCCTGTAGCCTTTAGCATTACGTAGTTATATGCTCATAATTGCTTACTTTACATTATAAATAACACATACTTAATACTAAACTACTAACTAAAAACAACAACTAATTAGTCTGACAGCATGATTATGCAAATTTATTATATATGCAATTTGCTTTTCATTCCCTTAAAATATTAGCAATAGAAGAGAAATAATATTGTAGGATTCACGGGTTTTAAATATGAGAAAAACCAGATATATATATAATTAAGCAATTAGATAAACTTTATTTCACTTAGGTTGAACACATTGTATTAACCCACCCAATCCCCCCAGAGATTTCCTTATTAACTATAAAAAGAAAAAATGTACAGTATTAATTTTTGTCATTTCGTTAATAAAAAATTATGGCAAGTTGCAAAAGTGTTTTTGCCGAAGAGCAACTAATTAATTTGATATTTTCTGCATTAATGTCGTTTTTTTTGTTTTTTTTAAGTCTATGATAAGCACTCACACATATACAGAGTAAAATGCTTTTACTTTTACGGCCATTCCACGCAGCGTTGCAAAAGAAAATTAATATCAATTTTCAGCTTTGCCTATGACAGAGAGCTCAGTGTTGTTGTTATACTTATTATTATTTTTTTTTTTTTTGGTTATTTTTCTGTTTTTATATTTTCATTGCGTGCCTTTGGCCGTTATGCATGTGTCCTTCTGTCCTACCTTATTATATTAACAACAATTACTCACAATTATGCGCCCTCTTTCGCACACAGTTTTTTATTCTCGCTCTCTACACATACACTTAGCTGCAATTAACTTGATTACAACTGGACTGAAGGGTATATTTTTGCTATTGTTGTGGCTTTTTATCAGGTTACGCTGACCAAAACAAGGGGCGTAACACACACAAACACACACACACACACACACACACACACATACAACAAAAGAAGCCCTTTACGGTGCTCCCCCGAAGGCCCCATCAACCGATGTACATGCTGATTAGAGCTGTCTTCAGGCCCCAATGGCAGCAGAAGCAGCAGCCAAAGCGGTGGCGCTTCAAGGAGTCGGTCCTTGAGCTGCGTTTGGTTTCGATTTACTTTGCTTTTATTTTCCACTCAAATTCAGTTAAATGCCTGCGGCTGGGGCATCTTTTGAGTGCGCTCTCCCCGATGGATATTATTTCTACGCACAAACAGCACGACGCACACATATCCACAAACTGATAATAGAACATTTGGCCGCAGGACAAATTATGCGCCCGCCACGCGCACTGCGCACTGCCAGAAACGACAATCAGTGTCAGCAACAGGAAGCTGTTGGCTGGTTTCGGGGTTTGGGGATTGGGGTTCGGTTTTTCACTTATTTTTTTTTTTTGGTGTAATTGAAAAGCGCCAAAAGTCAAAGTGACAAACACAGCCGCAGCAATGGCTGCAAGGATGCGTCAAGAACGCGCATTTGCTGATTGACTACAAGTCCCATTCATATTGACGAATACTAGTCCTAACGAGTGTCTTCCCCTCCCGGGGGCAGTTGTTGCCTGCCACATGCGAAAATTAATTAACAACATTTTTCATTTTCGAAAAGCAGACGCGCTTTGCAATTACCGTTAATGAGTTTAATGCCAAAGGCGCCAGCAAGCGCACCTCTACCTGTAGCATCCTTTTTTTTTCACAAGTTGGATACCTTTTCTTATTGCAGAGTTCGCTTTTTCTAATGACTGGCACCAGTTTCTAAACGGTACAAAAATATAAAAATAAAAGAAAGGTATTTATTTACCTTGTCTATTCTTTTCACTTTTATTTACACTTGACTTCATTCAAAGGCAAAAGCTGCACACAAAGAACGCAACAAGTTTGTAACTAAAGTTTTTTTTTTCTTTTCTTTTTTTTTTATCTATATTGTGAAGGAATTTCGAAAGGGTTGCATATGTCTGAAGGGTGGGTTAATCATGCTATTTGCTAATAAGGTTTGTATTAGGCTCGTAGGGTATATCCTTGTTGATCATTTAGCTTGTTAAACTTTGTCTATTTTCTTGGCTATAGAAATTACCCTTTTTACCGGCCACATTAATTTGCCCATCCTCCCATCCTCAACGATTTGGAACGGGCAACCCAAGAATGGAAGCCACAGCATACACCTGTCCGACCTTTTAAGCATTTGACCAGTTTATTGAAGCGTTTTGCGTTAAGGTTAGGGGTCGAGCCCTCGAGCCCTCGAGCCCTCGGACTGGACTTGGACGAGTCCCAGTTCAACCCTAAATGTGCCGCAAATAGCATTAATGACTGCCAGGAGTTGCAAATAAAGAAGAGAGCGCTGATAACTAACTCGCTGCTTACATATCTTAGGCTATCGGGTTTTCTTTGATTTTCGACTTAAGTCCGTCTGCCTGATTGGACGGCAGTGACTTTCAGGCTATTTCAATCACTTTTCACTTTTTCACTTTTTACCTCTGATTAAATAAAGCTGCAGGGGAATTTTACAAGTGTTAAATTAATTATCTAATGGCCGCACATTACTTAGATGGATGACTTATAAGACTTTTAAATCAAATGTAATTGAAGTAGTGCGCACTTCTTTTACCTTTTTGCAACATAGTTAATTATATTTGCTGATAAAAATAAAATTGCAGTTTATCACAGAGGAAGTGTCAAGTGCTGCACAAATAGCCAGTTCTGGCCAGTTAGGGTCAGGTTAAGCGGTCGGAGACGATAACGACGATGCCGACGACGACGACGACGACAATGGCAAGACAAATATTAAAGCCAGATACACATATGTGTATATATATGAGGGTGTGTGTGTGAGGGTCCGAGTGGGTGTTTGACTTCTGCTGCTGCATTGCGAAGTGTCAAGCCGCTGAGCTGGCCGACTTAGATGTTGCTAGGAAATTCTGTTATAAAAATGGTCAGGCAGCAACTTGTGAAATGCAATAACAGGAGAACAACCACACACACACATATATACATATATATATATATATACTTATGGGTAAACAGTCACACAGCCAACAACAACAGGAAAATCTTGAGCCGGGGCAATAAACAGAAGGAAGGATCCGGTTGCGAAGCGTGTGTAAGAAATGTAAACTTAAATATTTTATAACATTAAAGCAACAAATAAAATAAGAACAGCAGAGAGGAAGCCCAACAGCTCGGGCCAGTCAGGCAGGTAAGTGGCGGCTGCACTAAAATAAAATTGCATACTTTATGGCGCAGGATGCGGCTGAACAGGGCGAACCGTTGCGTCGCAACGATATCTACGCCTTCAAAAGGCAAAAGCAACGTAAGAAAATTCGATGAACTTTATTTACAGTTAAAAAGCAGACAAGTAGAGAACGGTAGAGTCGAGCACAGGTTTTTGGGCGAGGGCTCTTGCAACATGAGTGTGAGAAGTGTGTGGGTGTGTGTGTGTGTGTGTATCATTTGACTGAGTTTATTTAAAATTCAATTATGCAACTCGATTGATACAAAGTCAGTCGTCAGGCAGGCGGAGTCAAATGAAAATGTTTTCTCTTTATGGATAGGATCAGTTAAACATTACATATATTTGCATTGTGGCTTACCCAATGATTAAATTTATATAGAAATTGTTCATCGATCCTTACCTGAAACAGAGCAAATGAGAGAAATTCATTTATTATTAAAGCAAACATTGCGGAGCGCTTAAGTCTAAAAAACGTGTATAACTGGACATCAAATCCCTGTATTTGTATACGTATACATATTTGTATAATTATACTATACATACATTGTATACAAATACACTGTAGCTTAAGGACACACAATATCAAATGCAAATATTTAAGTATACAGTCACTAAAATGTAAATTGTATTTCACTTACGAAGAAAATTCAACAAATTAAATAAATAAAACTTTTAATAATAGGTCATACAAATAAAAATATCTTAATTCTAATGAGGACTATAATTAAATGATGTGTTTTTTCTATATTATTTAAAATTCTTTTTGTTTTTTTTTTAATGTTATAATAGCTTTGAGTTCTTTAATTATATAAATTGTTTTCCCGACAATATTAAATTTCAACAATTTTGACATTTTCTTTGCGCATAATGAGCCCATTTTCGAAAACCGTTAATAGCCATTCCACCCACGATTCACTTGCCCATTCTCTAGCCTTGGGCGTATCATTTTCAAGGTCTCACTTGCAATCAAATTATGAGTAATTTATGCCGATGCCGATGCCGATACCGTTGCTGCCTACTTATAATTTTAATATCATGACACCCAAAATCTTGTTAAAGAAATCTCAATTATCTACTTTTATTGATTTGCAAAGCAAGCAAAGCACAGATGCTAAACACGCGGAGCGAAGCGGAGATCCTGATGCTATTTACGCACCATTTTGTCGCTTTTCACTTTCGTTTTCGTTTCGCTTTCCGCTTTTGACAAACGAAATCTGGAGCCAAAGCAAAGAAAAAAAAACAACACAAGATGCACGAAAACAATTACGATGAAAATATATATGTATATAGATTTATATATAAATTTATATTTATATATACACACATATATATATATACATATTGTAAGTAGGTTAGGCCCAGGTTGCCGGGGTAGTCTGTGACAAGCCCTGAGCATGGATAAAAGCAAATTATGATAACAATAAAGATTTAACTAGAGGAGCTCGTGAAGTGGCAGCAGGCGGCATGCCGCTAGACACAAAGCCTTGCCACGGAACGGAGCGGCCCGGCACGACCCACAGCCTCGGCCAAGGTACATAGCGAAGCAGGGACAATTTAAATAGACATTTATCTTGCCAAACGACAACCCAGGTTGTGCACCCACACCAACACCCACAGACACACACACACACACACATACACACACGTGCCATTGCCTATAACAAAATTACAGCATTGCGGCTGATCCATGACGATGACGATAATGTGCGGGTTCTCATAGCTCGACAACGAGACATCCCCCAAGCCCTCCCCAACTTCCTCTCCCACTACATTACCCGCGCCATCCCCTCCGCTACCTTTCTAACATTGATGATGTGAACGAGAGTTGGTTCGGTTTTTTGTTTGATTTTATTTATGCGCTTTCGTGTATTTTGTTTAACAAGAAGAGCGACCGCAACAATTTTCATAGCATTCGGCGTGGCGTTGCTTTCAGCTATTCTACGCGGGCTGAGCATCTTCTTCTTCTACTTCTTGTTTTTGTTTGCTGTTTTTATTTTCTTTACAATTTTTGGCTTGCCAAATGTTTTTCAAAGCATAAAAATACTTTTACATTAACTTGTTCTAACAACACGAACATACACACACACACACACACACACGCGTAAACAGCTGCAAAAGTTGTAGAAAATGTTGGTTTTTTTCTACATTTTGCGTTGCTTTTAGCGCTCAACGACTTTGGCGCTTGGTGGCTTTGTTGCTGCTCTTGTTGTTGTTGTTGCCTACTTTTAGGAAAAGCGAAAGTAGCGCAAGAGCAACAACAAGTTTGAACCATCGCAAATGTAGAGCGTGCCACGTTATGGCAAGTGTGTGTTTATGCCCAAAGTTTTCGAAAAAAAAAAAAATATATATAAAGTTAAAAAAAAAAAAGCAGCCCTACAAAAAAAGTTGCCCTTCGCTATATCAACATCATTTGCGTTAAGTGGTTTGAAAGCAATGCGTGAAAAGTCGAGCAGTTACAAATATGCTTCAGCCTAATGCCAGCGTCTTTATCTGCCATTTGGACTGGGGCTCCGTCTCCGCCGCTGTCGACGTCGTCGTCGTCGTCGTCGTGGTTGCCTATTAAACTGCAATAAAGATTTGCTGGCACGACGCCAGGAGCTGCGCAACAGGAACAGAAACCAGTTGCTGCTGCTTGCCAACTGCCTATGCCTAATTGGCTGTTGTCTGCTTGTTGCTAAAAACTGTTGCATGCTTTAAGGCGAATGCCTAATAAAATTTGCTTTGCCTGACAATAAAGCAAAAGGCAACAAAATAAATAAAATGGCAGCATAAACACACAAACACACAGTGACACAATCACACACACACACATACACACACACACACATACACACACACACATATGTATATGAGGAGGGAAATGCCAAGCAATCCGAGCATATTTCATGGCGCTCTACGTGCTGCGATTTTTCGTGTATTTTTTTCTAGCCAGAAGCAGATGGAGTAGGCGGAGCTCACCTGCTTGCCTTTGTATGGCACTTTGTATAGATTTCGGCATATCGATAGCATATACACACACAAACATAGAGAAGGGTATTTACATTGTATGTGTGTGTGTTTTGGAGGAGGGGTATCCTTTTTTTTATAGCTGCCAGCAAAATTTATGATTTCTATTCATGCTCTTGCTTTGTCCAAAGGATTTGTTCTTTGTGTTCCTTGTTACCTGCATTCTGGCGTTAGTCAAGTAATTTATAAGCTTTAAATTTGTGCGTCAATTAAATTTGCATGGGAAAAACCAAAGCAGGCCAATAACAGCAATAACGACAACAAAAGCGTTTTCTAAATTATGGCAATTAAAGCAAATTAAATGTTGTCGAGAACCTGGCTAATAGACAGCCAGAGGAAGTTAAGAAAATGGGATATCAAAGTTCAAACACTCAATAAAGTTAACTAAACAAAGCGGTTGTTGTTGTTGTTGTTATCGCTGCTGCCACTGCCGCTGCTGCTGCTGCTGCCGCTGCTGTTCATGATACTAATGAACCTGCCAAGTAACATTTTGCACACAAAGCAAGAACAACTACATCAACAACTTGAACCACACAAAGTAGACAAATAGCCACATCGACAGCGCACTGAGCAAATTGATTTGCATAGCAACCAAAAGGAGCCACCAGTCTACAAGTCCTTGGCTAAATACAGCATATGACCCAAAGTCTGCTTTTGGGCCTTAACGAAAATCGCAAGACGTACGAAGCAGCGGCACGAGAAGTGCTCGCTAAGCAGTTTAACTATTTAAGGCAACAACAGCAACAATGTAGCATCTATGGCAACTTCAATTTACTGTCCTATCCAAAAACCACCCACCACCCACCACACACCACCCACTGGCCCGCCCACGCACAGCGCCGCAGGCCGAAGTGTCAAAGACATGGCCCGAGCTACACAAATGTTGACAAGCTAATGAAATGTGAGCAGCTCCTTGGCAATAGAATAGGTATGTTGGTTCTTCGCTTGCTTGGGGGCGGAGGAGGACGGTGTGGGAGGATTAAGGGCAGCTAGAACCCAAAATTGATACACTGTCGCAAATTGAGGAGTCGTTGAACGCCCAACCCTTTAAGGGTCACTGCTGCTGCTGTTGCTGTTGCTGCTGTTGCTGCTGTTGATGAACTGTCGCTCTTGACGATGTCAGCCAAATCCCGGGCGGTTCAATTTGACGTAACCGGGCAGCAGCTGGCCAGCGGATGGGAGTTGTGCTTAGACATTTGCTTATGCAAATCGAAATTATAATGAAATCAACTATAACAACTCAACTATGAACGAATAGGACAGCAGCTACCACAACGAAGCACAATCGCTGCCCAGATGGAAGCTATCGGCTGGGATCGCATCGGTGGGTTACGATACATTGAAAGTCCATGGAATGAATGCAGCCGTTGGGCCCCATGTCAAGAGCAGAAGCTGGGGCACGTAGACTAAGCGATGTATTGGGCCAGACTCTTAACTGTCTTAACGAGCGTCACATTTGACTGACACATGTATCATAACCGACGGAGCGACGCACATAGACAACATCCACACACACACACACACACACACACACACACACACACATGTATACAGAAATGGGAAAGAGTAGAAGGGTATGCTTAATTCAAAACTGAATTCCAAACAATTTGCACAGTAAACTGTTGGACGCCCCAAAGACATAAGTGGTAAATCACATCAATATGTAAGAGGGGCAACAGCAACAGCAAAAAGCAAACGGTTTCTGGGTCCTAGGCAAGCATGTTGATCCAAGGACATGGCCACATCCATCGCTAAAACCGGACTACGATTTGCTATGCAATTTACACACTTGACCATTAAACGTAGCCATTGGGAGCAGTTTGCATAGCAATGAATCCCAGTCGTACCGCAGACGGAAGAAACGGTATAAAAGCCAAGTCGAGCCCAGCCAAGCCGTAGTCGGTCATCTTGATGAAGTATGAATGATTACAACGGCATAAGAGTTAGACAGAGAAAAAGTAGTCGAACGGATGGAGGAGTAAAAGGAGAAGACAGCAAGCATAAGTGTGCTCATCTTTATCCACATTGAAAAGGTGTAGTTGACTGTAAAAACTTCAATGAATAAATTTTTTCTCGGTTTTTTTTTTCTCTCTATCTTTTTTTTTTTTGGTTTGGGTCATCTCGTAAAAGCCATAAATAAAACAGACATTCGGTCAATCACACACAAACAACCAAACACACAAACACACGCACACACGCACACATACAGGCAAAATATGGGGCCCAAAAGTAAATTGATCGAAATGAAAAAGCTCATAAATTTGCATAGAGCTAAAATATTGTAATTGAGCGTTCAAAAAGCGGTACCTTGAATAGGCAATGCCAAATGGAATTTATGTGCGAGCAGATAAAAGCCAAGTAAGTCCCAAACTAACTGTCCAAATCAACTGGCAGCCATTTAACCCATTAAAGATTCCACACAGTACACTGGCAGACAATGACAATGAAACGAGGACGAGACGTTCAAATTAAATAAAGAAACCTCCTGACACTTGACGATTTGTCATGTTGCCACAATAAAACGTCACACAGTCAAGCATGTTAAAGCCAACCGGCAGGCAAACAAAGAGAAATATGAAATGAAAGAAAATAAAGCAGCCCGCAGTAGATTCTATGAAATTATGACAAACTGTCTCGAAAATGCTGAAAATACTGTTAACGTTTTGAGTGTGCCAACAAACAGATACGGCCAAGAAGCTGGCAAAAGCTGAAAAATAAACCAAGGAATACGAGTACAGGCGAACAAAAAAATGAACTGATGCTGCCTTTGTTGGCGAACGTGGCGTATGAGCAATGTCTGCTGATGAAAATGATGAAACAGCACAAAAATATGCAAAGAGGGGCTGCTACGAGGAGTAGGGCGCAATGCAAATACAATGAGACTGTGCTTCAGAGGAGAGAAGGCATTATTGTTGCTGCTGCTGTTGTTGTTGTTGTTGTTGCTTCTGCTGGTGATGTTGGTGTTGTTGCCTCTGCTGCATTTATGAGCACAAAAAAATTGGCGCCGGCACATTTGCAGCATTTACACACACAATCAAACCCGTTTAAGTCTGCTCTTCTGTGTGTGTGTGTGTGTGTGTGTGAGTGTGAAGGAGAATTGCTTAAAAGCAAGCAAGGAGCAACGAGAGCCAAAGACGACAACAGAACTCACAATGGGGCTGCAGCAATGACAATTTTTCACAGCCGCTTGCTTTTTGAATACCCTTTTAGAAGATACTATAATGTTTGCTATTCCATATGTAACATTTTAATTCAGTTTTACTTATTTTATTCAAAATTAGTTATCGATGTGTTCACAAAGATAATTAAATTAATATTTAATTTAGATATATTACAATATTTAGGGTATAAACAGCAATTCAGAAATTTTTTTAATTTATGCCTACAATCTAGTAGATATCTAAATAATTTTTAAATATTAAAAATATTTGCAAAAAAATTTAGTAGAGTATTAGATCTTTGCGCATTCCTTATAGAACAGAATTCATTCGGGTTTTTTGCTCGAAATTGCGCAACTCATCAAAAGTCTGACCATCTGTCTGTCTGTCCAACTGTCATTCTGCATTTCGCATCTATGCACATAAAACTAGCGGAAAATTTGATGTTGACAAAGGTGACAATTGTTGGCAGCTTTAGCTATTGCCTTCGTTTAGGCCGCTAGGAGCAGTCGTAGCAGCAACTGTGGCAGCTAATAGAGTCGAGATGCTAGATAAAATAATAACTGACAGACACACTTGATTATCTGACTGACTAGCTGAGCGACAGTAGAAGCTGCCTCGTTATGAGGCATAAACATGCGTTTATGGCCAAAAGTCAAATCAAAGACTGAAGGCATATGAATTATTTGATGTGCGCTTGTAGTCGGAGATTGCATCATAACTTTATGCATAATTAAGGCACTAAAAATGATGAACACTAAGTTCTGGGCGAACATTAATTAGACTTAAACACGATCCCCCACTCCGAACGGCTCTTCTGACAAGCAGTTAAAGTATTTATTAATCAGTGCATGCATATATGTATGTATGCAAAAGCAAAATGTAGAAGCAAAGCATTTGCATTGGCTCTTGGCGCTGCCAACTTTTCGACAACTTATTTTCAACAAATTAATTTGCCAACCACTGCAACATGCCGCAAGCGACCGCAGCAGCAGCAACATCAGCAATAGAAGCAGATGCAGAAGCTGCCACACACTTTTCTTTTTCCCCCTCTCCCTCTCTCTCACTCTCTGTCTCACACTCTTTCAGTCTGTCTGTGGTGGCGGCCTTGTGTTTGCATATGCTGAACTTTAGTTAATGTAATCAGCTGCGCCCTGTGTTCAGATTTGTGGCGCGTGTGTGCGCGCGTGTGTGAAAATTTTGTTAACTTCAAACTTAAGCCAACATTACGAGTGGCGCGCGTTGAAGCGCAGTGTAACTGCACTCTGCCCCACTTCGTCTGCCAGAAGAGCGTTGTCTGGCTTGGTTTCGCATATAGTTTACGGCAGCTTGCGCGTAATTTGGAGCATGAAAATGCCTCATGCATTGAGGTTCACCTTTGCGCTATTCTTTGGCACTCGGCTGCAGTCAGTTTTTGGCTTAAATATGCAGCACATGCAATTTCCAGCTGCCACCTGCCAGCTGGCATCTGTCAGTTGCAGCATCAGTAATCAAAAGGTTGAGAGTTGGAGGCGAGGGTGGCGTCAACTACTTCTACTTCTGGCCGACCTGTCCATCCGGTCTCTCAGTGCTTGTAATGTAAAACGTAGTAAATTGAGTTCATTTGCTTCCAGCAAAACTCATCATTAGTATCGCTTTACAGCGGACTCGCGTTCCATGCGAATGCAGCAAACAGCAGCAGCCGCACTGTGTGTCAAGTCAAGCATATTTGCCACATATTCCAACTGACACACACACACACACACAATCTCCAATACACACGTACAAAGGTTAGAATGTAATAATTACTTTGCTCTAGGTGTATCTCATACAGACAGACACACACACACACACACACCCACTCAAAGTTGGGCACAAGTTTTTAGAGCATACTTCGCGGCGTGTTAAGGGTGGACCATGTCTGGAATAGCTAACGGAGTGGCCCGTGCTAAGCGTATATTAGTGGAAATTTAATATTGCAATTAATACAGCAACAAAGTGTGCATTGCATATTAATAAGTTGGTTTGTCGCTTTCAGTTTATAGTGCGCCAAAAAGTTGGTCAACGCAACAGCTCAACCCTGGCTGGATTAGTATACTCTCACATCCCCATTACACACACACACACACACACACACACACATACACACACACACATCCTGGGTGTAATACAGTACACTGAAGGGCAAATGCTTGCGCTCGTAAATGCCAAAGTTACAACCCCATAAGTTGGCTTAGGGTTGTAGAGCGTGTCAACTTTTAATGGGTTGCCAGTCAAGCGGCTACGTCGCTAAACACACACAAACACACAGAAACACACGCACACACACGCGCGCACACATATTCAATATTCATATTCATAGTCATATTCATATTTAAACACTCGTATTCATATTCACGCAAAACGCATTAAAGCTTTTAATGAATAAAACTTGCTTTGGCTGCATTAAGTTTGAGCTGTAGCCAAAAAGTATGCACAACTTTTTTAATGCGCTTTGCTGCGGCCGCTTAGCCGAGCAAAGCTTAATTCGCGCTTCTGCGTACTCTTTCAGTTGGCCATACCCAAACTTTAACACATTTTTATTCACGCCGCCTTTCAAAAGGAAATCTCCTATTTTTTATGGCAATGGCGACAAAAAACTATTTGTGCAAACAACAAAGAAAACTTGCGCACAAAAAGGAAAATCATCATCAACAGCAGAAGCAGAGCCACCAACAACAACCAGAGCGAAATGCAGCCAACTTCAAAAGCGCAACAAAAGCAATTTAAATTTAGCCAACGGCATTTGTGAGTTGGCCAGGCGAGCGGCAATTTCATTTTAGCCCAACGTTTTTAGTCATAACTTTTTAATTTGTTTGTCAGCGACAGAGAAGTAAATGTTTGCCCTCTCTCCCTCTCTCTCTCTCTCTTTCTGGTTCCATATATTCCTTTAGCACATGTCCCTCGACTGATTAGCGCAATTGTATGAAAAGTGACACTCTACACGCACACACTTATACTCTAATTGTGTGACAGCAGCGCCCATAAAGTGTGCTATAATTTTCAATAGCCCAAAATCGATATGGCCCATTCGCAGATGAAATTGTGATGCCTTGCCTGCCGTCTGAACGCTGTACAAATCATAACAATGCCTAACCATATGACTCCCTCCCGGCCGGGTGCCCAGCTTCTGATCAATGCAAAAATGTTCGGGGTGTACATGTCCTTAGGGTTGATTTATCTATTTAATCGACAACGCTGTTGGTGCCGGGGCCAAAGCAGCCCCAACAGTCGCTCACAGTTAGGGGTGTTCATAGTGGGGCGGAGTGCTGAAGGGGCAGGATGTAGTGCAGTGGGGGAGTGAGGGAGGGAGGGAGGTAAGCTGTCAATATTTAAAACGTTGTCCTTGTCGCTGTTACAGCAGGAACACAACTCAAGCCAAACACTCGTCCTGGACTCTCTGCGTGCTTAACAAGAGTTTATTGAATTTTATTTTCTCATCTCAATTTTATGTGCGTGACCCTCTTCTCCCCTAAATTGTGAGCTACATTTCTTGACAATCTCTGGGCAACAGATTGTCTGCCCTATTTTGTGGGGCTCAGGCGTCTAGTGCATTTAAATTTCAAATTATTTTATTGCTGTTCGCCAAAATAATTGAAATTTTAGTTAGAAAACTCGTTTTTTTTTTTTCTTTATTTTTATTTTGTTGCTTGTAAATCGCTTATTATAAATTTCTCTTATAAATTTCCGCACAGGCGGAAAACTTTTGCGCTGTGTTCGCGTTGTCCAAGTTTTCCGATTACGGATTAATGTAATTTATTTTTTATTCTATATGCGTATACATATATATTTGTTTATTTTTTTTTTTATTTTTTATTTTTTATTTTTTTATACTTTATATACACGCATTTGCTGACTTCTAGGCAAGATCTGCTGCTGACCCCTCCGCGGGCTGTTTGTTGACGGGCGTTTCAAAGTTTGATGAATTTTTAAATTTAAAAAGTTTATTTGTGCATTTCTAAGTTGGATGTTATTAGAAGTGCAGGCTGGTCAAACGGAAAACGCCGCCTCCACACCCCTGGCCGTGTTCATGTTCATGACCCCACTTACACTTCAAAGCCGGCGATGGCTTTGACACTTCTTCTTCTTTCTGCTTTGCTCTGTAGGCAGACATTTATTTATTTTTTATGTATCCTATATCTTTGGCTTATTTGTTTTTTTCTCGACCACGACCACAAAGCAAAAATTTAAGCTTAAATTAAAAATTGCGGACATTAAACGCAATCTCTATTTGCTTGCGGCCTGAGGGCCTAATGTCGAACACAGATTTTGAAAGTAACTCGAGACTTTACATATATATATATATATATATATATATATATATCAAATATATATATATATTTGATATACATTTTGATATTTGCACTGCCTGTTTGCGCATTTTTGGCCATCAAATATTTACTTTTGAATGAAAACGACAGGTTTTTAGGCGATTTGATTATGTGGTTTAATTTAAACTGCCCTCTTAATTTACTAAAATATGTTGCAATGCAATTGAGAAGCACACAAATTAATCAATGTACTCAAATGCAAATAACATATTTTTCACATTTTTATGAATCATTGTTAATGTTCAAGCGCGAAAAAATATCAAAGCAAATTGTTTCGCTAACAATGAAATCAATATTTGATGTTCAAATATATGTTATATGTTATATCAATAATACGTTTGAAGTTGTTGGCCAAACGCAAAAACATTTATTTAAGTGCACAGAAAACATTCGATTCATGTAGGTGCTTGTTTTTGGTTTTTTTTTCGTCCATTTGGAACATTTGCTGCATTTGCAACATTTGCAACATTTGAAACATTTGTATCTTGTCCAGACATATTAATGACAATAATATGACTCTTTGTACAAAGCGATGTAATAATAATAACAAAACAAGCGGCACATATACATTTATATATATATATATATATGTTTTTATATTTCATTCGAACATTTAATATCGTTTAATATCCATGTGCAAAATAAATGCAGCGCAAAAACGGTTTAATGGGGCAGGCGGGTCGGAATGTCGAAAGGTCGGTCGGTCGGTCGATTCGTTCGGTTGAACGATAAACAAAATCAATTACAGATAACTTAATGTCGACGCCAATGCAATTGTTTGTTTGTTTACTCTGCGGGCCGCTTATAATACAGTCATTTAGCTGCAGTTGAAACACAAACGACAAACGACAGACGACAGACGACAAAGCGCAATTGTGACAGCCAGGATATGTCCCCTGTGTGTGTGTGTGTGTGTGTACGACAAATCGATAATGAATGCGAATGGACACGGTTAAAAATGTGACCAGCTGAACACACACACCCGCACACCCATACACCCACACTCACGCACACTCGGTACGCCGTGCACACATTAAGCAACATGCTGTTGCCGCAGGAGCAAATGCAACTAAAAACTGTTAGAGAGTTGGTAAACTGGGGAGCGGGGGGAGGAAAGCGAGTTGGCTTGAGGTGGAAAGTGGACACAGTTTTTATGTGCAGCTTGCAACAATTTGCAGCGACGTTTCCAACGGCCAACTAATCAATATGGGTGACATGTGGCCCCATTCGACAGTGGAGAAACAAGAGCAACTGTTGCCACGTCAGGGCATAAGTGCACGCCAAACAATTGCGGTTAATGCTCGCATGTGCGAGATATTTATGACTGATAAAATAATAAAGCGAGCGACCACACAAAAGTTGCAACGTGGCAACGTGGCTACGGCAGGGGCAACTTTGAGGTACCAATATTTTGCTACGCAACATTTGCCACCAGCCATCAGTCCAGGCCTCAAATGAAGCTTAAATCTTCACAGCCCTAATTAAGGAAAGCAAAAGTGTCTCAACTGTCTCGAACTTAAAGCGAGGCGCCACACACAATCCGCACTTTCCACACTTTCCACACTCTTCACACTCTCTACAGTCTCCACGAGCTGTCAATCCTCTGGCACTCACTTAAGTTTCAGACTCTGTTTGTCCTTTCGTGTTTATACAAAAAAAAAAAAAAAAATAAATAAAAGGGCTGTGCCATAAATATATTCACGACCCCACAGAGTACTCCGAGTACTCATCAGTATGCCAGTCGCACGGTCAAGCGGTTGCACATTATTTTATTACGCACAATTGACTCGCACGATGTCACGCCCATCGATGGGCGATCCACAAATACTTCAGTACGTGTGCGAAGTTCGCAAGCCCCAATAATAAAAACACAAGAAATATTGGAGGGAAGACAAATACTTTTGGATTAGATATATGTCAATATAGAAATATATACCAGAGCTTTATATTCTGTGGTAATTAAATTGAAAATTAAATATTCGTACAAATGATACGTTTCTCAAAGCATATAGCGTTCTAGAGTATTGTCCGCTGGACGCATAAGAAACTAGGCATATGGCATGAATATGTCAAAAAGTTGTCTGGGAACCCAACCAGATGATTGTTTACTCTCTCCAAAAAAAAAATAAATATATTTTATGATATTTAAATTAAAAATGAGATTCTTAAATACTAACTTGAATTAGCGAACCTTAAGCTAGTTATATTGTATAGGATTAAGATTGAATAAATATAATTACAGTAATTACAACACGCAAACAACATCAAATGAAGAGAATACTCAGTAGTAAGAAAGATGGGGGAGGGGGAGCGAGAAAGATAGAGTGAGATTTCTAGATGGTACTGTGTGTTTGGCTAAAGAGCGCATATAGGTTTGTGATCAAGTTATTTAAAAAGATGTCTAATTGTTCTAAGCTTACGATAAAAAAAAAAAAAGAAAAAAGAAAAACGAAACAAGTTTGAAAAAAATAACACGCAGAGTTTGAGCTTTGCAGAAAATAGTTGAGAAAAATCGAACTACTTGAGATTTGTGAAAAAATGAGTGTGGAAAAAAAAAGAGTTATTTTGGTTAAATTAATTTGGAATGCAATGTTTTTTTTTGTTGTTAGCGTTTAGTGAACACACAAACCTTTTTAGGAGAAGATAAGTGTAGTGAAGTTGGCGATGGCATAGAACAATCAGAAGATGCAGAGCTGCAGCCGCTACTGCCACTGCTGCAGCCAACGACGCCAACATGTGCAGCGGCCGGCGGAGCTCCCAATAGCGAAACAAGGGCACCGCCGACGCCGAACGGATGGCCGGCGTCGCCAGCGGCAGCGGCGGCGGGCTGCTTAGTAGTAGTGGTGGTAGATTTGGTAGTAGTTCTAGTTACATCACATAGATTAACTGTATTATTTACATTGTTGCTCGGCGTGGTTGCCGCTGAGGTGGGCGTGGCGGCTGTGGCAAACATGGCGGCAGCGGCCACAGCGGCGGCTCCACTACACGCCGGTATGATTGTGAGCGGTGTGGTTGGCGCTGCAAAGTACTGCGCTCCAGCAGGCGGCATTCCAGCAGACGCGTATTTGGTGGGCGTGGCCGGGGCAGCCGCCACATTGTTCACCTGCAGCTGCATATACGTCTGCAGCATGGTATGGGCTTGCACCTGCGCCTGCTGCTGATAGTGGAACTGCTGCTGGGCGGCCTGTTGCTGTTGTGCCTGTTGGTATTGCTGCTGTTGCTGTTGTTGTTGCTGCTGTTGTTGCTGCTGCTGCAGTTGGAACTGCTGTTGCTGTTGCGCTTGCTGTTGCTGATGTTGGGCGGCAACGGCAGCGGCAGCCGCTTGCTGGTGAATCAGCATTGCGTGTTGTTGCTGCTGCTGCTGCTGCTGCTGCTGTTGCTGTTGTTGTTGATGCTGGACGGCGACGACGTTGCTTTGCTGCAACATGGCAGTTGTGGCGCCTGTTGGATACGCCTGGTAAGCACTTGCAGCAGCGACTGCTGGATGCTGCAGCTGCAAATGATGCGGATGGGTGGGCGGCGGTGCTTGCAACAGTTGCATTTGCTGTGCGTGGTGTGAATTTATGCTCATTCAGATTATTCTCAGTAATTTGTTGTTTGTTTGGTCTATTTGAAGTTTAAGTTTCAGTTTGGTTTTGACTTTGGCTGATTTGGCAAATGTTGGCAAACAATAATCCATATAACTGATAACAAAACACAACACATTGGCTAACCAAAATAAACTTATAAACAATTTATAATTTTCGTACAACAAATCAAAATTGCAACTCCTTCAATCCGAAGAGTCGCCTCTGGCATTGACTCTGCCTCGCCTATTGGGAAAATTATAAGACACGTATTTGGCTAAAAGGTTAATTCGTGTGAGAATTGCAAAGTTGCATTGTCTCAACAGCAACAAAAGGTGGCAAAATTAGTGGTGGTTAAAGTTAGAGCAGTGACTAAATGTTAGAGCATTGAGAACGTATAGAGCATAGGTGGTTAAAACTACATTGGATCAGACAGCAAGAGAGAAAGATAGATGGTATAGAGTAGATAAAGCAGAGCATAGGATAGTCATAGCAGTAGCATAGAAAAGATTTAGTAGTAGAATAAGTAGTAGAAGTGTAAGCTAGTTTCAAGACCAGAACTCGGGCTAGAAGTTGTGTATGTATATAAGTCTCAGATTACGAGCCGACGAACACATTCTCCTACCTCCACAGCCTGAGCGAAAGAGAAATAGTGAAAAAATAGTCGTCAGGCCATGGAACTTTATTTTCTTTGCATAAAATCAACTCCAATCATTGAATCAAACACATAAACAATTAAGTGTTTGCTTTAATGTCAATGGTAAAAGGAAACTCAATTTCAACTCAAGAATAAAATACATTTCAACCGAAGATTAAAAACACAGAAAGTAAGGTTTATTTTAATCCCAATGAGTTTTGCGAACAGAAGAGTCTCATTCGTACTATCGACAAACTTAGCATTCTGTTATTAAAGAAATTCTTGCATTGAACTTGATTTCAAACTTATAATTTTTGTATTACACTAACTCGAACTTTTGAAAAACTTCATTACACGCTATAAAAGCACATTCTGAAAAACCAATGTATACCCCCTGCAAGTGTATCGAAATTGTATACATTTACCAACATTTTATATACAAGAATGTTAAAATTAAAACTAAAATAACTTAAATAATATTAAAAAAAAATAAAAAAATTAAAATCAAGTGATAAAGTAATAACTTTATCAGAAGATTTGCAAATTTGTAAAACCATTGACATTAATTTTGAAATTTACGGATCGCATAGCTCGTAACTGAAATGCTTATCGTACGGTTTTAATTTATAGTTGGGTAGTAAGTATTTATAATAACTAAAAATATGAGTAGGTAGAGAATAGGAATAGTTTCTTTTTGAATATTAAACTGTACAACTTTTTTTTTTTTGATGAGGATTATATACTGGGTAATTTGATTTCAATTGATTGCATTGTTATTTAATTATATGTATGTATGAGTATTAACAAAAACGAAACTTTGGATTCAATTTTCAAGGTAAATGGTAAATATTTCAACTTTCGTTAATTTATTTATTTGGTTTTTGTTTTTTTTTTTTTTTTTTTTTGATCATTTGATTGTCAAATTTGTAATTTGCGTTTCTTTTTCAAGTGCATTTTCTTGTGCATTTTTTTGTTTCTGTTTATGTTGTTGTTAGGATGTGGGCGGCGCTTACCATGATTAAATCGTTTATGGGGGAGGACTCGGCTGTTGAATCTGAAGCAACGATTTCGCTTTTTACCGTTAACGGCGGCGACGGAGTTGCTGCGGCTGTTGCAACAGTAGCGGCGGCTGCGACTGCGACTGTCGGCGTTGCAGGGCTGGCGCTGGCGCTGGCGAGCGACGCTTGAGAGCTGCTGCTGATACTGAGCGCTGCAATCGCTGCTGACGCCGTGGTTTCTGTTAACGCGGCAATGATGACAGTTTTATTGGCAACAAATGTTGATTGAAAATTTTCTATATTCTGCACTGGTTTAGTTTTTGGTTTTACTTAAGTTGCGGTACGTTGCGTTTTTTTTTTTGTTTGTTTTGTTTTGTTTCTTCTTATTTGTTTAAATGTTATTTTGTTTTTGTTTTTCGTATTTTTTTTTTTTGTGCGTTTATAGTATGTATTTTATTTGGTATTTTCTTGATGTGGGAATTGCACGGGTTTTGGTTTTGGGTAGTCAAGAGTTAAGTGCTTGTGTGTTTAGTGAGATTGTTTTAACTTCCGAATCGTTATATCTATATGATCATATATATAATATATATATATCAATATATATCAATGCCAATTGATTAATTTGGAGAAGTATGCCAATTGTGTTTTTAAAGTTTTACGCAAATTGTTATCAAGTGCTGAGTGCTGAGATTCCAATTAAATATAAATTTAAGTTTGAAACACGTTTCTATTGTGACAAGTTTACCTTTTCTTTAAATAGTTTAGTTTACTCTAAGTTAAAGTTGAGCGTACTTTTAAGTGACTTACTTGTCTGCAGATTGTCTTACTTATAAGGGCACTCTATAGTGCGATGTTTATATGCCTATGATTTACTATCACTATCAATGCGATTAAATAGTTAGACATTTATAATATATGTTCTGTATTGTGTATATATATATATATATAGTTTGATTTAGATGTATAAGTATAGGGTATATATAAGGTGTATAGCGTAAAAGTTTTGAAAACCGTTTGAAGATTGTTTAAAGTTTGTTGATTGATTGATTGATTAAGCCTTAAGTTAGGGGAAAATTGCCTTAGAGATTGTCGTAGAGTTTTAAAGTTTTTGTAGTTTGAGGTTTGGTTCGAGTTGAGAGCAAAAGTTGCGAAAAGTTCTTTATAAATATAAATATTTAGAACAGTTGTGTGTATATGCTATATATATAGATATATATATATATATGATATAATGCTCTGATTATTGCCTTTGAATGCTTTGATTGCTGCTACTCAATTTAGGCTTTAAATATATACGCTAATTTTTACTGATTGTCAAAACGCGTACTCTTGTCGATCGAGGCATCAAGTCCCAACGATTGCTGTGTTTAACCCTAACAAAAATAATCTACAAATATGTTTTGGTAAAAACTTATCCAACTGCAAATACAATTAGTCAAGAGCTAATGAAAAACTCTCTTGTTGATTGACACCGTTTTTGTTATTATTTTATCTAAGTATATAAGTAATTCTTGCTACAATTGACTGCTTTTTGAATTCAGTTACAACCAATTTATTATAATAGACATTTAACAGACACACACACACAAATAGATTTGTATTTGATTTCGCTTATACTTGTGGTATTTACTTTATTTTAATTTGGTTTTTTATATTATTTTGTGTATTATTTTTTGATTGATCTGCACTTTCAATTTCAGCTATAATTAAAATGCTAATTAGTTGTTTGCATTTTCTCTTTTGATATGTTGCTATTTATCTGACTGCTATTGCCTCGCCTTTTGTAAATATTTATACTTAATTTCAATTAAACAACCTTTGCATTCTTCCACAATTCTACACTTAACCCACAAAATAAAAATACACACACCAAATTAGAAAAAAAGGGCGCTAAATATGAAGTTCTGTTCGGATTGGGCACTGGAGCTGGGGGCACAAAAAATGCAATTACTTAACCCTTGACCGCTTTTGCTTAAATATTATCACCGTTATATCCCCTGCTACAAAGCCTTTCCTTTCACCTAGCGACCAATCTTGTATTTCGAGGGGGTTTTTCTAATTGATTTTGTTTTCTTTCTTGTTTTTCTTTGCCAGGTTCACTTGCAAAAAAAATACGCTCAAAATTAACAACGAAATATACAATTTACAATTCACTCAATGAATTCCCAACAATGTTTTCGTTTATATATTTAATTTAATTTAAAAAATTTGATTTTCTTGTAAATAGTTTTTTAAAAATCTCTCTTTTTTTTGGCGATAAAATGTACACAGTTTATTTTATTTTGTTGAATACTGTTCTTAATTTCGCATTTTATTTGAATTCTCAGCTGCTCAGAGGCGAAAATCAAGATTAAGTTAAATTTGATTTCCCCCGCTTTCAACTTTTTCAATGTATCAATAAAAATTAACAACAATTTGCCACTTTTTTCAGTTTAGCTGCCTATTGTGCCGTAATGCTTAATTGATTTTTAAGTTAACTTTTTCTAATTTTGCTTGAATGCGCTGTGTTTCTGTTTGGTTTTGGTTCTGTATTAGGAATTATATTTGTCTGGATTGGTGTGGGAAAAAGTGTGTGATTCGGGTAAAGAAAAATACCAGTTGTTGTTCTTGATATTTATTAATTATAATATTTCTCGATATTTCGCTTGCTTGTACTGGTTGTTAAGAAATTACAAAATTTTTAAATTATTTCAGTTGACGATTGTCAGAGTTTTGATTCATTTCGAAGAGAATGAGGAATGGAAATCAACGTTTGCAAAAGAAAAGACAAAGTTTAAACATAACGAGGTTATTTTTTTGTCAAATTCTAATTAAAATATATTTGCCAATTGAAATAATAATATTTAATTGCATCACTTTTCCACAATTATTTTTGTAGTGGCTTTTTTTTTGCCAATTCAAAGCCAAACTTGAAACTTATGTAAAAGGTCGAAATTGGAGAAACAAAAGAGAAACTAAATGAAGCGCAAACAAATAACAACAAAATGGCACAAAATAAGTAACAAAAACACACAATGGGCATGAGAATACTTAATAATAATTTTTGCTCTTATTACCAATTAAATGTCGAGTCAAAGTCGTTCAGAAGATGAAGTGAAGTTGTTTTTGTTTTTGTTTTAAATTTTATTTTTATTTTTATTTTAATTTTTTGTGGTTAAAAGTTGTTGGTGTTGCCTTTTCGCTGATGTTTTATTTGTATTTTAAGTATTTGCTTTTCAGTTGTGTCTTTTATTTGGATTTGTATTTAATTTTTTATATTTTGTAACTTTTGCAGCTAAAAATGTTGTTAATGCTTTTTATTGTTGTTGTTGTAGTTGCTGTTGTTGTTGTGTGATTACTTGTAATTATGGCTCTGAAACAAAACAAAAAATTTGCCTTTGAATATTTTGAGCTCTTCTTGACTGAAGTGCGTAAATAATTTAGCTTGTGTATGACTTTTATTTTCTTTGAAAATAATTATTATTATTTATTTTTTTTTTTTTGTAATTTTTTTTCTACTATTTTTTATGGTACGCACAAGAACACGTTTTAAGATCTTAGGAAAAAAAAGAAAAGGTAAGGCGACTAAATGACTCTTGGCCAACTCTGAATCAGTTCTCTGGCAGTTCTAACAATTGTGCGAACGCTTTACTCTCCTCGTGATTAGCACGCACGAAATTTCTTTGCCTTTACCGGTTTTTGCCTTGTTTTTTTATTTTCATTTTTTGTTTGTGTGTGTGTGTGTGTGTGTTTGGCTGACTCAGTTTTTGGCTTTGGGATCGCGTTGGCAAGTGAGAAAAGAGCTCAAACTAGATTCAGACTCAGAAGCCAGAGATATGAGCGTGGGCTCCGTACTCTCGCGATTGACTTGGAGACGTGTAATTACAACAATAAAAATAAACTACGGGAATTACTTCGATGCGTACTAAGTACGCGATGGCGGCCAAACAGGAGAGACTGAGAGAAAGAATGGGAGAGAGAAAGATAGGGAGACGCGAAGTGAAGTGAGTGTGCGGCCTATTGGAACGTTGGCCATAAGGTTTTATGGCTAACAGGCACAGACACAGACGACTACGGCGACGTCTGAAGTTTTGTATTTCTTCTTCTTTGTTTTTTTTTTTTGTGTTTTGCCTGTTTTATTTGGCTTTTGGTTTTGTGTTTTGTTTTTGCGGCCTGCAAACACAAAAACGTGTTTCTTTGTTGCTGCTCAGCCAAAGTCTCAGCGCTGACTTGGCTACACCTTTCCCGTCTAACGTCTCCTGCATTGCTGATATATATGTATAAGTAAGAATTTTTTGCCGGCTTTGAAATTTCTTTGGTTTTTTTTTTTCTGAGCCTATTCGCCTGGACGGACCGACTTGAGCTGTGCTTTTGCTCTTGACTAAGCGACCGACTCTGAGTGAAGAACGTGAACGTTTTGTTGCCGTTGCTTCTTCTACCGCTTCTCGGCTTCAAAAGCTGGCTTACTGGCATCTACTGGCAATAAGAATTAAAATCGAGTCGGCGAGCAACGAACTTTCGGCCAGCAATTCTTTTTATTGTTGTGTACAGATATTTCAACAATTTTGAGCGCTATTCGCTTAAATAATTTCTTCCATTTTTTTTTTTTATTTTTTTTTTTTGCAAGCACAAAATAATTTTGTGTTTTTTATTTAATGTTTTAACAATTTATTTATTTAATTTATTTTTTGCCTTATGAATTTTTGCTTACATCTTGGGGCTGTTGCTGTTGTTGTTGAGTGTCAGAAGATACAAAATAGCGATACACTGATAGTTTAAGTTTCAAATCAAGTGAGAAGTTCAAGTGTTTGTAAATCTTGTATTTAGTTTTTTAGCACACACGTATAAAGTGAAAACTCGAGAATTGCCGAAATAAAGCCGTTTGTAAAAGTTAGCGGATTTGTTTTAAAAAATTTATTTAATTTTGTATTTAAAAATTTGGATTTTATTTTTATTGCAGCTGTTTATAGATGAATTTGATTTTATTTATTTATTTATTCGGAACTTGGCGATTTTTGACTATTTGATATGCTGCGTGTGTTTTTTATTATCCGCGTGCTATTTGCGAGACGTTGTTGCTGGTATTGCGGCTGTTTTCGATTTGAACTCAACTTTGATTTGGATATTGAAATTTTCGTGAGTGAGCGAACGCGTATGTGTGTGTGTGTGTGTGTGTGTTTGTGTTGCTGCTGCTTCTGCTTCTGTTATTGTTGTTGCTGCTGTTATGGGGGTTTGCGTTGGTGGTGGTGGTGGTGATGGTGGTGTTGTTGGTAGTGGTAGTGGTGGTGGTTGGTTTGTGATGTGTGTGCTGGCTGCGACGGCGACGGCGACGGCGGCTACGACAGCGGCGGCGATGAGGCTACGACTGACTACGGCTACCCTGTTGATGATGATAACCAAAAACTCTAGAACTCAAACTCCAACTCGAACTCAGCTCAAGAGAAGCGACTGACGGTACGCGTGTTATACTATAGCCAGGTGTGTGTTTGTTGTTGTTGTTATTGTTGCTGCTGCTGCTGCTACTACTACTACTGCTACTGTAGTTGTTGTTGTTGTTGTTGTTATTATTATTGTGCCAGTCGCTGCTGCTTTTGTTTTTGTTGTTGTTATTATTATTGTTGTTGTTGTTGTTGTTGCTTTGATACTACATATGATTTCTATAGAGCGAACGAGCGAGCGAGCATACGAACGGCGGACAGAATTGGAACGGGTTAAAGCAAAGACTGTACGAAGACTGAAGTAAGAACGACTGGCATTCTAAGGTAATATACCTTTTTTTGTTTCGGAGTGCGGCAGCGCTGCTGTCGCCAGATTGAATCTGTTGCGCCAACGTCGACGCCGGCAGCGACTGAGACAGCGGCAGCGACGCACGTTAACCAAAATAAAGCAACAGTAGAGGCCAGAACCGGACGAGTTCGACACCGACACCGACCACCAAGAGATGCTTCTCGTGTGCGAGACGACGACAACGACGACAGCGACTACAACGACGCCGACGACGACGACGACGACGACCGCGGCGACGACGACGACGATGACGACGACGACGACGACGACAACGACTGCGGCGTAGGTCGGCAGCATTTCTCCTGCTGGCAGAATAAACTCCGAAGAACTGTTTTTCGGAGCGCGTAGCACACCTTTTCACACGCTCCTCTCTGTTCTGGTCTCTCTCTCTTTCTCTCTGCTGTTGTTTGTTACCTGCCGGTTCCTTGGCTTGTTGCCTCTTCAACGTTCTTTTGCCTTTGATATTGCCATTGTCATTGTTGTTGTTGTTGATGTTCTTGTTGCTGCTTTGAAACGCTTCACATGAGGCTCGGCTTTTGTGGTGCCTCAGGTGCGCAATTATTAACCGTCTTTTGTTCATTATAATTTTTACTTGTTGGCTGTCGTCGTTGTTCGCTGGGCGCGATTTGGTAACGTGTTCATTGTATGCATAAACCCATGACTTCAGTTATATAACACTCGTATAAGATGGACATGAGACTTTCGTATAAGACTTTTCGAGGATCAGATGGGGCAGGAACACACCTAGTGGCATACCTGAGCAGCCGACGCTGTGGGACTCACCTTCGTGCGAAGGGACACGCGCTGCTGCCATCTACGACTGTTGCTGTTGTAATAGCAGCTATTGTTGCAGTAACAACATTACTAGCACCCACCCACCCACACCGTACACAGCACACACAGCACACATAAACACACACCGACACACACGTGGGCCACGTGAGACAACAAATGCAAGCGCCATGCGTGCGCGCCCTGCCTCTGGCGGCGAGTGAGTGTGAGCGAGCGAGCGCATTGATGTGCGAGCGAGAGAGTGCGCTTAAGAGAAGTGGAAAATGGTAAATGAAGAGGCGCCGGACGCAGGGCGACGGGCGGAGCGTGCAACGCAAAAAAGGAAAAACAACAACATCGACAGCAACGACGTCGTCGTCAGCAGCGGCAGCGACGACAAAATCAACGAGAAAATAATAATTGTTACACCTGCTTCGGAAATGCGCGCAAGGGGTGGAAACAGAGCGCCCAACACACGACCAACAGCGACAGCGACGACGACGACGACGACGACGACAAAGCAGCGTTCGCTTTCAGGTGAGCGGCGACGCTTTCGCCACCCTCCCCCAAATGGAAGGCGAGCGACGCAACTGTCGTGCCGAAATGCCGAAGCACGGAAAACCGAACCACTTTTCCGACTAAGCCCAACGAGCCGATGCTGCCGCCTGCCGTCGCCTCGCGCGCTGCTCGTATGCGAGAGTCCGAACGGACGCAGCGCGCATGACGCCAAGGTGCAAATACGACGTAGGTGTGAATGAGGCAGAGTACGAGCTGTGGGTGGCCGACGCAGCTAGGGGAAGGCGATTCGCTCAGAGGGTTGCTGGAGTTGTTGTAAGGGGTACCGTTAAGGGGAACTGTTAAACTGTTAACGTTCCCACTGTTAATGTGAAGCTTTTCGGAAAGCTTATATGTGTATGACATTTTAGTCAAATTTTTTGGTAATAAACAGGCCTATCTATTGCTTGATAATAAAGGCAACACATCAAATTCTAAATATGGTGTAATTAAAAATCTAGTTTGGGCGAGAAAAATAAAAATTAATGTACCCAATTTTAGATATAGATTTATTTGTTCGTCTAGGACTAATAAAGTTTGCAACCGATTTAGAGTTTTTTGTTAAAAACTTACTCAAGGAGTTAAAATTGTTAGTTTGTGAAACAATCCCAAATATATATAAATAAATAATAAAGTAATTTTTATATATTTCTATAAATACATTCTATTTTCAAAAAAAAAGTTGTAATAATTGTTTTAACAAGCAAAATGTGTGCTTTACCTACTGAAACGTGCAGAAAAGGCTTGTAACAATTTTAAATTCTTAAAAAATACTCGAAATATATAATATAAAAAATATATACACATATTTAAGTATACATTTGTATGGTATGTATATTAAATATTTACTTTATTTGATTATTTTTTTATGTAAAATAATTAAATATTTATAAAATTCAAATAGAAATATTCGAAAGGCAAATCCTTTAAAGAGTCTTAAAGAATTGTTCACTTTCTTAATCAAATGTGTGAATTTCATTTGTAATGCATTTGGGTCATATTTGTTCTTAGATTAGGATTTAAATCTGAATTGGAATTCTATATTTAAAAACAAGCTCATACAGTGCGAGTCACATGAAGTACACTTGTAAAAGTAAATCCCTTAATACACTCAATGTGACCGTAGTTTGAAAATGTTTCCGTTGATAACCAGCCGAAATCCGAGAGATTTGACCGTTCGATTCGGTACTGATAGATATAAATTTCATTTATCGACACTTTTCAGCAACTGCTTTCATTTAAAAAAAATTTGTTTTTTTTTTTTTTTTTTTTGTTATTTTTACAACTTTTAGGCTATTGGCCGTGTTTTAGCTTTGTCAGCTGGCCGTTTTGGGCCCTCTGCTGAATCGCCTCCTTCCCACACTAACAGCATAAAACCGATGCTCTGCATAAAAATCGCTTTGTTATTGTTGCAGGCGGCAACGTTGACGGCGGCGTCATCGATGATGCCGCATTCAGTTGAGCTGTTGTAGTTGTAAACGGTTTATGAGATTTACGCGCAATTTGTTGGCAACTTTCATTGTTGTTACCTTTGTTGTCGTTGTCGTTGTTGCTGTTGCTGCTGCTGTTGCTGTTGTTCTTGTTGTTGTTTCTGTTCTTGTTGCTGTTGCTGGCATATAAAACAATATGCGCCCAGTCTAAGCTGGGCTCGTTAAATGATTTGCGTTTGTTTTTACTCACGCTCTTTATGCCGCATTAGCCTCGGCTCTAACTGCCACTCGCTGTTCTCGTTGGTAGTTCAAAAAATGTAAAATGGGGCTTACCTGCAGCGTCCATAAAAAAAAGCAAACGAGTGCGATGGAGGACCATGAGTATAAAACTTATTTACTTTCGTTTAATGCACAAATATTGATTAAGCTGTAAAATCGCAATACAAAATTGAACCGAACACACATCAAGATTTTCAATTGGTCTTTCCCATTGCCAGTTGCGAGTTTCTGATTTTTTGGGGCACAATGTTGTGGCACAGAAAGTACAGCACTACACAAAAATATAAACATAGAGCGCATAGAATGTGGTCTACCAGTCGCATGCAACATTCATGTTGCCACTAGAAAAAGCAGCTCAGCAGGGCCTCCACATATAGATACAGATATATGTGCATATAATTTTTGCTAGTCAAGCGCAACAGCTGCGAAAGGGGTTTGGGGCAAGCAGAGCGAAGCAGAATAAGAGGCAGAGGCACAGGCACAGGCACATGCAGTCAGTTCAACGGCTGTGGCATGCAACAGGCAATGAATCTCAATCTCGGTAACGTTGTCGCTAGCTGGCTAGCTGGCTGACTGGCTGGCTGGCTGACTGGCTGGCTGGTTGGTTGGCCTGACTGGATTTCCAACTGCTTACATCGCAAGAACAACGAGAAGGAGCCGTTGACTTTGGTAATTCAATGGCAACAACTGGCGGGCAAGGCAGCCGCGGCAACAACTACAGGCCCGGAGCCGCAGACGACATTCAACTTCAACTTGAATCTTTTGGAGAGAAATATGCGGTAACAACATTTACTAGCCAGCCAGCCAGCCAGCCAGCCAAGCCAACAAGCCAACCAGCATTGCCTTGGCGACTCCCGATGGCGGCCAAGCGACGCAAACCCAGCCAACCAGCCAACATTCAACAAGCAGCAACACACAACAACTTAACGCACGAAATAGTCAACTTGCCACATTTTAATTCAGTCGAATATTTCTTTTGCAGCAGCAGCAGCAGCAGCAACTGCAGTTCTTTTTCTTTGCGCCGCTCGTCGTTCTTATTGCAAATGGCATAAACGGCGAAATTGCATGCAACTTACATAGACATACACACACACGCACATAGACACACACAGCAAAGAAACTCACACACACACACACATAAAAACTGCGACTTAACTTTGCTGCTTGCACTTGGCTCTGACCAAGGCTTGGAATGTCTTCTTCTCTTCTTTTACTTTGTCTTGCGCTTAACTTGGCTGCTTGTTTCTGCTGCAGTTGTTGTTGCTGTTGCTGTTGTTGTTGTTGTTGCTGTTGCCGCACCACATTCCTCTAGTTGCCATGTGCAATGGTGCACTGGCAATAGAATTATAGTCACTATAGTTGCTGTCTCTTGGTTTATTTTAAGCTGAATTTATTACCACAAACATTTTGCATTGTGCGAATGCGAAGCAAACAACAACCTGGCCAGGAACTGTGGTTCCCGCCCTCCGACAAATGGTAATGAAATTTCCTAAGACGTTTAGTATTTGTAAAGTCATACCCGAAATTCTATAAATTACATAAACTGATTTAGAAATTTGTATTTATGTGCTAAACATAGCAATTATCAAATTTTGTTTTTCTTTCGATTCGATTTTATTAAAAAATCAGCTAAATAGAAGCCCGATATTCGTATAGATTCCTTAATTGATTATAATTATAAATTAAGATATAGAATTCAAGCTCAGACTCAAAATCAATTGAAGCATCGAATTAGTAAATAGATATAAAATTGCAGCAAACAAAAATTATTTGTTTTGCCTTTGGGAATTAACAAAGATAAAATTCGGCGAAGCAAGTTTCCAAACTATTTAACAGAATAATTGTTTCTTTTCATTTAAAATTGTGTTATATATATATACATATACATATATCTATATTTGTGTGTTAAAAGGGGAATTAATTGCAACAAGTACTGTAAGTAAATGCTGCGCAGTGGTGCATGCAACATGAAGCTGAACAGCAAACAAAAAAAAAAAAGAAGAAGAAGACTTTGGCGTGTTGCTGTAATTGCTTTCTACTACCGCTCCTATTCTTATTGCTATTGTTGTTGCACACCTCAATTACTTGGCCATGAACTTGCCAAGCCACCACGAACAGCCGCACTAGATCCACCAGCAACACCACTCAAACAGATATTGGAACACTTGTTCATTCCAAACTCTGCCTGGATTTCATTGCCACCAGCCACTTTTTTTGCCATTCGGCGTTTGTTTACATCGTTAATTATTTGCTGCTGATGTTGCTGTTGCTGTTGTTGCTGTTACTGTTGTTGCTGTTGTTGCTGCTGTTGTTGCTGCCCTGCACCACATTCTCAAACCAACCATTTATACGATGGTTGCACGACCGTAGACCATTTTTGTTTATTATCGTAACATTCCCGCGCCTCAAAGGCTTGCAGCATTTGCATTTCTCAGCAGTTCAGCTTGGCTTTGGCCAACCGGAGAATTGTTCATAAAGGAACCCTTGACCCACTGTTGGCCACGGGTGAAGAGGTACGCCTTTTAAAATTGAAAACAAAAAAAAAAAAAATGGAAAGAAAAAATACAGAGCGTGCATCAGGTAAGCAGGAGATTTCGAGACCATCCATCGAAACATTTCCAATAATAAAATTCCAGGCAAAAAGGGCAGTAAATTCGCGATCCGAGCCGCCTTCGTTGCCTTCGTTGCCTTCGCAGCCGTCGTAGCCGCAATTATACTTCCACCGCAAATGAAACAAGTTTGGCAACTTTACCAGCGACAGGCATTTTGTGGCCATGGCCAGACAGGCAAAGGCACCAATGGGCATGCACATACATATACATATATACATATACATATACGTATAGAGTTGGTCCCCGAGCCAGACTCCAAGCCAGCCGCCTGAATGGGGCATTGCAACAACCGCAACAGCTTCATCATCATCGTCGAAAGTCTGGGGCTGTCGGAGGCTGCTGCATTTTTGAGATTCCGCTGCGAGAACTCACTTTGCATTGATGTGTTGCCGAGTACGTGAGGTGAACGGGATGGATGTATGTAGGTGGTTTGGATTGACTGTGGTTGCTGTAACCATTTTACAATTGCAACCGCCCAATCGGCAGAACGGTCGGGAGGACATCAAGCAGGACGCTATCCATTAGTTGAAGCACTTACGCTATTATCGACAGCAACCGCGATGCTAATGGTGCGCAAAAAGCTTGTTATGATTGCCACCAGCAGTGCAGTCAGTCACTCACTCAGTTAATCAGTCAGTCAGTCAGTCAGTCGCTCAGTCAGGCTGACCTGACTCTGTGTAATGAAGCATAATCTCATTGTTACCACTTACAACCAATAAGGTCAACAGCAACAGCGAAGAAAGCCCGCTAAGCGGATTGGGTCACAGCACGCAAGCAGCCGAAGTTCCGTTCAGGTCGAGAAGGTTCAAGTCGAAACAAGTCAACCATCGGGAGCTAGAGTGGCAGTAGCGTGAACTACTTGCCACATCCTGGCATACTCCTCACTGACCGACCGACCGACCCACTGGTACACAAGCCCTGTGGCCCGCCCACTCATCGAGTGGCGCCTTTCAAGTTTATTTGCTTGCCACTTGTCCTTTTCGAGCTTTGGCATTTGCAGTGCCACCTATTGATGTTGTTTATATGAATGGCAGTCGCCAGGCTTTTCATTAGCGTGATTTGCACAGTGGCATTATGTTTTATTCTGTGACACTTGAGCTGGCGAACATCCGTCCATGCGTTAGCGCCCTCCTCCCCCCTCCAAATCGTTGACTATGGGCCTAGGCCGAGGGTCGCTTCAAAGGAAATTTGTCTAATTTGCGGTTTAGGAATGTGCGGGTAGAGTGAAGAGTGTGCCGGATATCTAGTTTAGTTTACCAATCTAGGTTTCAAGTGCTACAATTATCGTCTCTTATGAAAAGGACAAGTTT
Source organism: Drosophila pseudotalamancana (assembly GCA_037075185.1). Taxonomy (NCBI): domain Eukaryota; kingdom Metazoa; phylum Arthropoda; class Insecta; order Diptera; family Drosophilidae; genus Drosophila; species Drosophila pseudotalamancana. Next base: position 997,372 of record JBAMCK010000158.1, read on the forward strand.
AAGCGGCAATAAATATGTAACTAAGTGGGTCAAAGGAATTAGATCTGCAACAATTGAGTTGAAGTTATATGAATCTCAATCAATCATTGGAAACACATTTCCTTTAATACCTCACACATGGCTAAACAATTAAAACGGCAAGCAAGTGTTTAACTAATCAAGATTGCAAAAGCGGATAATAATGTAAATGTAAATCAATGTAGTTGTAAATATTTATGACCGGACTGAAGAAAATGGCTACAATTTTTGAATATTTGCAGAAGAAGCAATACGAAACCCGCATAACATTAAATACATTTAAGTAAAAACAGAAAAGCCCGCAGGCAAGGAGAAAAGCTAACTGATTCACCATTGTAATTGTTGCAAATGCAACGCTGAGGTTTGCAGCTAACTTCTTTTATAACCAAAGGCCGCAAAAAACAGAGCAAGTAAAAAACAAAAATCTAAGAAAGCATCTTAGACAAATCGAATACAATCTTCTCTTGTATAATTTCTATGATAAGTAGTAAAACAATTATTTATATCGGTTATCAAATAAAGTAAGAAATACAGAAATGAATGTTTGATCTATTTTTCGTGATTATTTTATATAGTTATATTTTAGGCACTCGTACATACATTATGCGCAACATATTTTGTAACAAAATGAAAATACCCTAACAATATTACAACAAGGGTTTAGCAAATTTTAATTTCAATTTACTAAACAACCAACGAAGCACTCCAAAAAGAAGTTAAAAATCGCTGTATAATACAATCTCGACCTCAGCAGACGCCACAAAAATTCAATTTTTTTTGCACTTGGTTTTTTTTGTTTTTTTTTGTGAGGTATGAAGGAGCTGCATGCCTTGAATGTTGGCAGGCAACCAGGCAACAAAAATAAGTACAATGGGATAGATAATAAGGCGCTGCTGCTGCTGCTGCTGCTGCTTCTGCTGGTTGTTGCCTTTTACCTTTGGCGACCTTCGCGTTGCACCCCGGCATGCAGCATCGTTCTGCAGTTACTGATTGGAATTATTTAGCCAGACTGTGGCAGCAACAACAACAGCAACAACAACCAGCAGCAGTGGCAGCAGCGTCAAAAGGAACAAAGCTTAAAAACAACAACAAGGAACTGGCTTGTGCTTTTAAATTGTGATTTATTGTATTTATGGCTTACCGCTGCCGCTTGCTGCAGCTTAAATTGGGTTTACAACAAAAGCACCTTTTTTGTTTTGGCCAAGACGCTACTGAATGCAACTAACGGCTAATGAGGCGCGTGTTAAGCTGCCAGAACTTGTAGCCAAGCAACAAAAATGAGAAATCAAAAACCAGAGTGGCAGCAAAATATTTTCTACTAAACGCCATTTTAAGACAAACCGAAGCGAAGGCCAAGCCAGACTTTGATTACAGCAAAGCGACAGCCCGATAATATGTGGCGACTGTTTGCAAAACAAAAAATAAAAAACGAAACAAAACAAAAAAAAAAAGAAAAACAAAAAAAAAACCAAAACAGGCAACATCAGCAGAAACAGGCTTTTGGCCAGCCAGCAACAGCAGCAGCAACAACAACAACAACAACAACAACAATTTACGATAGCAAGTTGCGCGAAACAGTGCGCCATTTGAGGGCCTCAAGGCCAAGGTTTAACCAGTGCCAGCAACTGATCGAAATCCAAGCAACAAAGGCAAGCAAGAGTCAACCCAGCTTAATGGCCAGCGCACTTGGCACACATACCTGCAACCAGTGCATCCTAACAAAGCGCGGAAAGGAAACGTCTGAATGCCAACAGTCGCAGCCAGAGCCACAGTTCCAGCCACGTCACAGTCAAAGCCATGCATAATAAATGCGCAACTGGTGTGCAAAGGAACCGGTTTTAGGAAACGAAATGCCACCCGATGAGGGGTCCCCCTTCTCCATAAACTGTTATACGCCTGGGGAAATGTTAACATAAAAAGCTGCCACCGTCTGTTAGCCAACAGGATAAGGCGTTCAGTCAAGGGGAAATGCTGTTAGCCAAGAGCTTTTTTCCCAATAGCAGCGACTGTTCGCTAACAGTATAAGACGCGCCAGCAGCGAATAGAAAAGTCCGCTGCCCATCGAGACGTACTTCCGGCGGCAAATCAGCGCACCAGACAATAAGCCAGAACTGATGCGCAGACCTGCCAACTGCCAAGTGCCAACTGGCAAATGGCAAATGGCCAATGACTGTCTAACTGAGTGACTGCATTGCTGACTGGCTGAAGATTGCAGGCCTGACGCATATCAGCATTTAAATGGTCTCGCAGGAATGCAGATTTTACTGCAACGCATGCCAATGTCTGGCCAAGAACAGTTGCCAAGCCGCTAGACAAGTCAAACCACTCGCGCTGCTGCCGTCGCAGTTACCGCTGCTGCCGTCCGTGCTGCCGTGCTGCCGCTGTTGACGGTTGCGACGACGCGTCTTAGAGTACGTTGACCATTTCGGCAACACTTTTTCTTACATTGCCGTCATGAGAAAATTACAGCACTTGACGTTGTCGCAGCCGGCTCGTCGTCGGGGTGTTCGCTCTTGGTCATTTCTCATGAATTGCAACTAAATTTGTAACAAAGGTAACAGCTAACAGCAGACGAGAATGTCTGTCGAGTTGTCTTTATGTGGCTAAAAACGGAGAACACCAACAACCAACAAGCAACTGGTTAGCATGGTTGGCGTCATAAACGTAACACCGTCCGAACACAACTGAGTCTGAAAATAACTTCAATTAAAATGTTGTCGTCAGAACAAAACTGCTATTGAGAATTTTGGAGCGTTCTGACATTTCGATCCATCTGGCATTTTAATGTATAATATTTATGACAGACAGCATGTGACCAAATCGCAAGCAGTACAAAAAAGATACTGTACTGCAATTAGCTAAACCTTTTCAGTTCCACTTCTAGTTCACACATACAATATAATATAAAAGTATGCACTTCCCGGTAGAGTTATCTAATTGGCTCTCCGAAGTCGTTCAGACAGCCATCAGAACAATAACCCCTAGCCAAGTTGTCAACTACTAAGCTTTCCATTCAAATGCATACATATATGTACATTTATTTTGTTGTTCTTCAACATTTTCTTGAGATTGAAAAGTGTGGCCATTGTTGACTCTTTTATTTCCTCGATTGCTCACTCATGAACAACAATTCATGTTTAATATCTTAATTTAGTTTACAAGTGCATCAGAGCATAAAAACCATTATTTTAAATTTAGGCAGAATCAAGTACATATATTTAAGACATGTTAAGGCAAATGAGCGCTAATTGAAGGCAGGATAAAATTAAAAATTTATAGTGGGTGCGTCAACCAATAATATAATTACTATTATTAATTATTAATTATAACCGACAAATAATATATATTTGATCCTAACAAAACAAATAGACGTTTTTTTTTTTATGAAAATACGAAAATTGCCGTGATACATATAAGCAAAAACACAGCATGAAGTTAAGAGCCAACAGAAAAGTAAGCGCCAGAGTGAATTCTTGTTCTTTCTGGCAAGCACCCAGCATAACATAAAAAGAGCGGCAACCAAGCACAACTTTAACTGCATGTCACGATCGCAGACATGTTCGCAGCCTAAACCAAAACCAAAACCAAAACCAATGCCAAAGCCAAAGCCAACGCCAAGCCCAACGCCAAAGAAAAAGAGAGCTCTGTGTGCTCAGCTAGGCAAGATCAGAGCCAAGCCGAGTAGCTGGATGAGTGACTGCGGCGCTGCGCTTGGCTGGCGTTTATTGACCCTAAATGGAATTGCAGCCCCCTTTGCGAAGTGGGCTACATTTTCACATGGCTGTATTTAAGGCACAATCGCATGCACTGTGTTTGCCGCGGACGGCATTCAAATTTCAAAGTTAAACAATGCGCGTGTTGCCAATTGCCCGCCGGGCAGGCCAGGCAAAAAAAAAAAATATACAAATCAGCTAACAAACAAGCCAAAAGACGGATGACGAAGTCGCTTCCTCTGCCGCTGCAGTTGCGCCGGCGCAACCGTCGGCAGAGTGCGAGCTTGGCCAAGTTCAAGCAGCAAAGTCAAATGTAAAGCAAATCGAAAAGTTCGTATTTGGTTTTACTTTGCAAAGCATATATAACTAATACCCTGTTCTCAAAGAAAGCATATTAGTTTTAAATATTGCTAATAATTCCGTCTGTATTATTAATATTTTATTCACTTCTTAAAACTTTTCATATATGCAAATAATTTTTACTTTTCCATTTTGTGGCCAGAGTATTTAGTATTACACTATTTGAAAAGATATATAGACACTTATCATTTAGATCTTGTTTAAAATTCTACAACACACTAGACTAGGTACAGAGTTTCGTTAAGTCGGGTTTACCCAACTTAAACGTTCATACCCATTTTATTTATGTGCGTGTGCTCCTTTGGCCTCACGTTGTGGTTGCAATATAAACCAGTTTTTGTTGCCATTTCTGTTGCACTTTTCCAGTCTCCGTCTGAGTACTCGCAACCACAAAACATTTAAGCAAAAGTCATCTACTGATTCTTCTTCTTCTTTTGTGCCTTGGTGTTTTGGATTCATGTGGTTAATATGAAATTTATATAATGTATCTGTGAGCTGTGTTTCATTTAAGACCTTAATTGAAATGCCTGCGACAAGCAACAAAATACTCATCCAAGTATTTAAATTAAATGAATATAACATATTCTTGAACATATTCGTGAACCTAAGAAAATGAGCTGGTATGGATGCTGCTGCTTCCACCAAGTTTCTTTATCAACAGAGTCATCGGCTCAGTTATCTGGCAGGCAAGCTAATAATAAAGTTTACAAAATATGCCAAACTTTGTGCTCAAGAACAACAACGGTCGCGGCCAAAAGTTTACCATAATAAATAAACAAGGAGCCAATCATTTAGATGCGCAACAACAACAATAATAACAGCAGCAGCAACAACAACAACAACAACAAATATATAAACAATCTGCAACTACAGCAACATAATGAGAATAGATTTGTTATTTTAGACGAAAAATGAATTTGAGAAGGAAGTTTTCACTTTCCTTTTTGCAACATATATTTTTTCATTTATCATAATTATAAACTTTGATTTATACTCACGGAAGTGTGAAAAAAAAAATTATAAGCATTGCGGTTGGGAATTCGACACTCACCTGCAAATAAAAGAATGAAAGAAAAATGATTTTTAAATATTTAAAATGCGCTTCGGGCAAAACTTATCGAATACATTAAATTGTAATTTAATTTAAATGTAGAGTTAATTTATTACTGCATGTTTGTTGTTGGCTCTGATAAATTTGCCACTTGCACTGGCGGCATTAATTCTGCCAGGCAGCAGCAGAAGGTAGCAGCAGAAGGTAGCAGCAAAAGGAGCCGCTGGTGGTGTTGGTGTTGGTGGGGAATATGGGTGGGTGCTTGACTTGGCGCAGAGCCCCTCAATTATTAATGCGCTTTTGTTCATTGCATACTTTCGGGCTGGCATTGAGAAATCAGCGGCACGCACACACACACGCTGCCTCACTGATACACACACACACACACAAACACACACACGCATACACACTTTGATTTGTTTTTAGTGTGGCACAAACAGCACTGTTCAAGCATATAGAAACTGCTGCCACGAATTACAGCCATAATAAATGAGAATTAAATTATTGATGTAATTGCAAATGTGATTGTTTATTCTAAAAGGATCTCTGGGTCGCATGCACAAAATACACGATTTCTAAGCTCTTTAATTTATAACATTTACGTACGCTTGGGTAGCATTTTTTCGGTTAGCATTTTGGCCAGCACGATGGCATCGTACAGCTCTATTTATAAACGTCTCACTCATGGCTGACATTTGGCTGTGCATGAGTTTCACATTTCAAACACAGGCAAGTCCTCATCTACACTTACCTCCAACCATTTGCCTAATGTGTTGGGCGTTTTAGCAAACAAATCACTTTTAATTTTCGGTGACTTTGATTTTTGCGCTCAGTCCACAGACTGCCTCGCTTGCCAATTGGGCCAATTCGGCGTCTGACTAGGCATCTTCTTCATTATCATTTGAAGTAGTGCTCCAAGGCAAAGCCTACGGGAGTGTGTTCCGGATTTTATTTTCCTTTTCTTATTTTTTTTTTTTCCCACTCTGCATTTGTCATTTATGCTTTGATTTTAGCTTTCATTTTGTTTTTCTGTTTCCACATACAAAGAGAAAGACACAAACACACACACACAGACACACACTCACCCAATAGCAAGAAAAGGAAGCCAAAGTGACTTTTGAGTGACAAATTGTTTTCAAATTTTGGCTGCCTGCTTATTTGTGTTAATGGCATAAATTTGCATAAAAGCATTAACTGTTTATTTGCTTTGCCGCTTGTGTGCTCACGTGCCTTACTCCACTCCGCACACACACGCACACTACCTTAATCTTGCTTTATGTACCCCCGCGCGTTGCACCCCCTTCGTGAAAATTTGCAAATTGGCCAAAAAAGGCAAAACAAGTGGCAAGCAAATTGAAATCACATCGCTGCTCCGACAAAATCACATATGAGAACAACTCTGGAGAGCAAAATGACTTTTGTTGTTGTTGTTGTTGTTGTTGTTTTGTAAGTGAGGAGGGGGGTGAGTTAATGTGAGTCTGTGAGGGGTGGCTGCGACCCCCTGGAGGCTGAATGTAATTTTCTACTCGTATTTATTTATTAAAGCCAAAAAGCAGCGTCCTGATTGAATTGTGACAGACTGAATCCGACCACCCCCTAATAAAAAAATAGCCAAGAATGCAAATTAAAATAAGTCTGAATTCAAAAAGGGGGAGGGGTGGCGCTGGTGACCCAGAGTGCATATAAGAAATCGCTTAAGACTGCGTTACCAGAAATTTTTTCAAAAAGCATAAAGTTAACTTGTTCCAAATCGGAAATTCTCATGGGGAAAGGAGAGAATAAAAGACAGAGTGCATAAATTATTAAAAATCATTTTGAATGGCCAGCAAGGAGCTGACCAAGGACACGCGTTTTCGTTTAGAGCGGGCAGCAAAGAAAGGCTTATAAAGCTTAAAAGCAGTGCTACCAACAGCCAATGAGGGGCATTAAAACGGCTTAAAGGCGTAATATGTTGTGGCTTAAATTACATAATACCAGCGGAAGGAGCCATGCGCAAACAATAACAAGGCCAAACACAATAACCAAAAAAAATTGGGGCTTAGAAAATAAACTGCCAATACCCTGTAACTGTGAATACATAAATGAGGGTCTTAGATTGAAGCTAGACACAATGCACATATGCAAATATTTTAAATAAAAGTATCAGCTATATATATATCAAATATTATTCAAACTCTCCCTATATATTTCTCCTTTTCGTATAACTGCTTATGTCATAGTCGTATATACCCTTATTGAAAAATGCGACGTGTTACTTGTTTTTATATTTTTTAATTATATGCAAAGAAATGTTGCGAGGCGGTCGTCAAAAGGCTTACAAGAGGAAACCTTCCTCCTGCCTGCCAAGGCAAACATGCTGCTCTCCAGCTCCAAAAGGGAACAAAATCAGTCAGCTTACAGTCCCGTAGCTGCCAGCATAGTTGTTGCCTTTGTTGGCTTTTATCATTAACATAGCTTCAAATTAACGGAAAAACACAACCAGCCCCGCCAGCAGCAGCATCAGCAGCAGCAACAGCAGCAGCATCAGCAACAGCTTTGGAGCCAGTGCAGCGAGTCGCCTTATGCCACCGCAGTTGGGGAATTATAATTTTTTCACACTTTTCCAGCGCTTTTCTGGCCTTGTTGCAGCCACTTCGCAGCGCTGTCACTTGGCAAGGCAAAAGTTTGTTCGACGGCAGCGACGCCTCCGCCGTGTCCCACGAGAAGTGCATGAATATAAAATTGGGTTGAAAAGTGTTAATTTCAAGGCAAGGCGCCTGGCAATGGCCTAAGACAGCCGCCTGCCTGCCAAGAAGATTGCCGCACAAGTTGCACCACTCAACACGCTGCAAGTTTTCTTTCTGTTTTTTTTTTTTTGTTTCACCCCTTTTTTTTGGCAAATTGCCGACAATTTGTGTTGCTTTGTAATTAATTGAACAACACTTCACATCAAATTTATTGGAAACCCGCTTCGAAATTCGTTTGCGGGTTGGCGACGTAATTAACAAGCTGACAACCAGCTAATTAGCAAACAGAGGTCGCACGATTCACAGTTAAGCACCCTTAAAGGTCTCCGAGTGCATTAAGCTGCATCGAAAACAGAATAGAGCTACATATGTGTGTGTTAATTGGGAACCACGCACGGCTTTAATTGTATTATTATCACATTCAGTTGTGGGTTTTGAACTCTCCACTATTAAGTATTATTGAAACAATGGCTACTGATTTTCCCACTTTTTGAGTCCTTTTAGTTCGTTTATTATATCAATAAAAATACATTACAATTTTTACTAGATGATTTAATTGATATAAAAACCATATGTGTTACATATATTTATTTGTACACAGGTCTATTAAATAGTTTTCTTTGAAATTTTACCAGCTTTTCATAATTTCACTAAATATCAATATTTTTTCTTCCGATATTTAGTTATAACTACGTTTAGGATTTTGCATCCCATTTCTATTTAAAAATATATATATAAGATTCAGGTTTTATTTTATATGTAGCCTTTTAAAGATCAATGAAATCTTTTTAAGTAAATTAAAATTATATAGGATGTTGACCTAATGAATATAACCAGTTTTATATACCTGAATGCAAGTAATTATTAGAAGCGCAACTGTATACCAAGCACATTTAATATTATATGGAAGAGAATGACTGTAAAAAATTATATATGCAAAGTGCATATAGTAAAATCCATTAACATTTATTTGCGGTTTCAACTTGTTTCCAAATTTTGTACCTCTCATTATTTGTTTCAGTTCTTTGTACCTAAAATCTGTTGATATCGTAAAGCCATTTATCTATATGACCGAGTGACTTTTGAATAAGTATTTTAATTAGTCAAATTTTAGCTGTATGCGAAATAGATATATATTTGGGATTATCGAGCAAATTTTTCATATAATAATATATTATTATAATCTGTAAGAGAAAAAGCTTAAAGAATTTGAAAACATAAATTTTAATTGAACGAATTTATTGTATACACATATATATATAAATTCTACACTATTTTATGAATCTTAACAAAAAAAAGTGGCTGAACTTAAATGATATTGTTTCTATAACATATTTATGTTATTCTTAAACTTGTCATTTCTTCATAAATTAAAATAGTCGAAACGATAAGCTCAGCGCTTAAACTGAATTTAAACCTTCATGTAAGTCCTTGAATACTTCAAATTTACAATGATAAAGTTTTCATATGCAGTTGCCATATATATTAGCAATTTCTTACGTTTGCATATGTAATGCTCCCATTAGACGCACATGCAGCGAGCAGCTAATGCAAATCCCTCGTGGCTGTTGGGCTCTCTCTAAGCTGGATGCTATTTATTTTGGAGATTTTGTGTACTTGCAGCCACCTTCTAACAGCAGCTTGTGCGTGTGTGCGTGCGGTTGTGTAAGTGTGCAGGCGTGCGTGTGCGTGTGCGAGTGTGCGAGTGTACGTATGTGTGTCTGATTTGGGTGTCGTTCGTTCTGCTGTTCGTGCTGCTGTTGTTGTCATTGTCACGTGTGAAGTGCCATCGAGTGACACAAATGAAGTGCCTGCTATTAGCTTTAAAACTCACAAGAGCACAAAGAGCAGAAGAGCAGAAGAGCTCCAAAAGTGGCAAACTTTGCGTGCATCTTGTTTGCCATTTGTTGAAAGGCAACAACTACTTGTAGTCTTAAAGTTGTGCCATTCCCCCCACCACAGCAGAAACCCACCCACACACACGCACACACGCACACACACGCACACACACGCACACTGCTGCGTAGTGGTTTAAGATGCTTTTTGCTTTCATGTGCGCAAATTAGCTTATCTGATACATCAAAATGCTACTGCATAATTCAGCAACATTTTTTCTGCCACTTTCATTCAATTTGCACCCAGCCAAATCTTTTGCCGGCTCTCGCTGAGGTTTATGCCCGGATGGTTGAGTGGTCTATACTGTTGCTGTCTTTGTCAGTGTGTATGTGTGTGTGTATGTGAATGTCATTCTTGAAGCTGTTTCCAGTCGTTTGGCTCTTCAATTTTACTTTAGTTCTGGCACAACTTGTCTTAGCCCTTTGGCTTTTGATATTTTCAAAATTCAAGCTGAAATTTTCATTAGCCAACACCGCGTTATAGCTGCTGCCCACTGTTGACACCACCCCCCGCACCCCATTTGCTCAACCACCAAAGGCAGAGCAATTGCTGATGCTTATGCTGATGCTGATGCCGCTTGCTCAAATTTTCCTTTTGAGAAATTGAATCCTTGGCATGTTTTGGATTAGCACGAAGCAATCGCATTTTTTTTTTCTACAAGTCGTTGGGTGTGTGGGAGTATGATTGCTGTGTGTATGAGTGTGTGTGCTTGTGTGTGTTTGTGTGTGTGTGTGTTTGTGTGCACTTGTCTCTGTCCCGTAGGCTCCAATGGGATTTTTGCTACTTATCTCATTTTTAGCATATTTTATCAAACATAAATATGTATATTTTGAGCGTCGTTTTGGCTTGACAGCCCGATATTCCTGCTTGGCCCGCCCGCTGCTACACTTCCTCCTCCTCTCTCTACCTCTCTCTCTCTTTCTTTCTAGTGCTGCTCCTGCTTACTGATGCTCTGCTCCTTAAGGATTTGATTCTCATTTTGTGCGTCACCAGCTCCAGAGTTTGCGCTGCGACTTGGCTTGTCTGTCTGACTGACGCTTTTTAAGCTGCTTGATTGACTTGAAGTGCTTGGATTTAAGTGGTCGTTGGAGATTTGCTTGTTGCCGTAGCCCTTACCAATGTTTATTGTTGTTGTTGTTGTTGTTGTTGGTGTGGGTGGCACCACTGCGTTACATTATGGTTTTGATTATTTGACTCCGCTGACTGCTGTTGAGCGACTGACATCTTGGAATTTTTGTACCATATCAAATGGTAAGTCTCAAAATTTGTAGCTGGTTGTGCCTAATTGACAGTCAAAAGCATAACCGTTATCTGAATAAAAAAATAAAGCTTGATAAGCCCAGAATTCGGGTATTTGATGCAGTTCAGCTTAAAACTGGGTAGGATGAAAATCTGAACAAGTTGATTTTTGTTTTTCTTACTTTTCGTCGGAATACAGTTTATCGAAAATGATTTGTGGTTTGGTCCTTTTGACAAAGTACCGAATACCCCAAGCTTTGAGGTGAAGTACGTGAACGAGTGGGAGTACATCTAGAAAATCCGCTTAGCATTAGTTTGTTTGACTCGTCACAAAGTTTAAAAGTCAACCTTGCACACTGGCACACACACACACACCCACACACACACACACGCGCACACATATTTAGACGTAGTGCAGCTGCAACTTTGTGCATGTGTGGGTAAGTCACTTAAGTGGCCAATATGTTTGACCATTTGAACAATTAAAAGTTTTGGCCCTAATGCGCTTCATTTGATAAACTTTTGCAAAGGGATAACTGACAAAGAGCGTGAGATTGGGAGAGGGTTCAATAGATCTGGCCAATGCGGAGAGTATACGAGGGTATTAAAAACTTTCGTCACATGTACCGGCGTACATGCTACGTCTGCTACTACAAACTGATTTAAAATATATTTAAAAGTTTAAGCCAAAGTTCGAATCACAAAAAAAAAAAAAAAACCCAAAAACGAAGAAAAACTTAGCGTGGCTGGCAAAATGTTCACTTTGTTGCTTATTGAAATTTATTGAGATTTATGCATAATCTGGCCAAGGCAAGACAAAAAAAAAAAAAACAAAAAAAAACTTTGCCAGCTGTCAATCATAAGCTTGGGCCAGGAACTGGAGTGCCGGTTGGGCGACAATCGGGGCGGCAGCTTCATCCTCCAGTGACCAATAAAAATGACAGGCACAAAACATTTGATGAAATACTCGGGCTGATGGTAACGTCGTCAGCGCTAACATCGTCCTCGGCAGCTGTCCAGGAAATAAGCGCCAATTATGCCACCAGCAAATGCGTTCGGCCTGCTGCCCAGCAGGAAGCCAGCTGGATGGCCAGTTAGCGACCAGAATTCATTTCGTTTGCTCGTTTCGTTTCGCTTCTTTCAATTCCAATTTCAATTTGCTGCACGCTGAAATGGCGCTGTCGTCGTCGTTGACGTCGACGTCGACGTCGCCGAGGACATCTTCATGCGTTGAACGCAGCCCCAGTCCACCTTCTATTGGGGGGCGCATATCTGCTTGACCAAGCGCACGGCTGAAAGACTGAAGAGAGTCATCGAGGCGCTCAAAATGACCCACCTCCGTGAAGAGATGTTTCATTTTGTACGCACTTCCGCCGTTAGCGTTGCGCCCTTCCAGCTCGTAAAGGGATTTTCCTGTATCCTGCATCCGCCGCCTTCTGCTGCCACTGCCACTGCTACGACTCCTTCCCCTACTCCTTCTATTTATGTTGCTGCTGCTTCTGTCATCTTGCGCCATTGGGTCATCCATCTACCGTTTCATCCTTTGTGCAGCCCGCAAATGTTTTATTTATATGTGGACAACGTTGGCGGCAAAGTTTTACTTAAATATGCGTAGCAGACCGCCGGGCCTCCAGCCTCCAACCTCCAACCTCCAACCTCCAACCTCCATCCACACAACAACAAATACTCAGGTGTCTGGATGTGTATGTTTGGTTAGGTGGGTGTGTGTGACCCATACCTTCAGTTGACTTTGATTCTGCTGTATTGATATGTCGAAGTTTGGGCGTTTCAGTATCTTTCGTTTCCTTACATACTTTTAGGCGCAGCCGGAAGGTCTCAGCCTTTGATTGAGTGGAGCGCGCGCAAATCCGCAAAATAGATTTCCCAATTGACACATATTTTCTTTTTGCAGGAAAATTGCTTGCATGAGTGAATATTTCTGCTGCTTTTCGAAGAGCACGAGCACGTATTTCGACTCTTGTTAATAAGATTTTAATATTTATGGCGTGGACACACGGCCATTGTATAGTAGTATAAACAACATGTGCTTCAGTTCTCGCAACGGTAAGATCAACTTTTCCGGTTAATTTGAAGGAATTCGAAAAAGAAAAAACCAATGAAAATGAATTCTGATTGTGACTTTTCAGGTAGAGTCCAGTTGCCTGTCTGATGTTTTATTCATAGACTTTCATTGTTTAACTTCGCATATTTCTTTTGTTATGCTTTTAATTTTAATGATTTTAATTCATATTTGTCTATGTGCAGAAAACCAGGGCACATTAATAAATTAAATTTCATTTAATTGCTTGAGTTAAACGGGTTGCCTGCCACTTGAAGCAAGAAAAACCGCTCGGTGAAAATGCCTTTATTAATTTCGAAAACAGACCCCAACACTTAAAGCGGAATATAAAACCTTGCCCACTTCATCTGAGGCATTCGTTCATTTTCTTACCAGCGGCTGCTTCTTTATTTGCTTTGCTGATTGTCAACATCAATTATTTAACTTCTGCGTGACAGACCACCCAAAACTTCTCGGTCGTACCCCTCGTTTTCGCTGGTCTATTTAAAAACAGTCAAATAAGCGCACATAAAACTTATCACGCCTGAATTTGTCAGCACAAAAGCCAGGCACGAACCAAAAAATTTCGCGGCTGGGTTGAAAGGTGGCAGCAACCCTTTTTTTCATCTCATTGTCGTTGTGTGCCCAACGCATCCTTTTTTTCAAATACCCTGTAGCTTTGCATTTTCTAATACTTTGCATAGCTAGAATACAAACAAAATCTGTTGTAAAATAAAAAAAATAAATAAACTAAACACAAAAGTATTTGTAGTGACAAACTGAAAACTCTTTTTTAAATTATAAACAAATGAAAACTGAAACTGAAAGATTTTGTGTTGTATAAAAAATATGCAAAAAAATATAATATTTTTTATAGTTTTTTGTTTTTTTTTTTTAATGCGGCAATCGTCAAAAAATGTACAGGATAGCGCATAGTCAAACATTATCGCAATCCATTTTTGGGGAGCTCGGTTAGCTGAAAATTTGTCGCGGCTTCTGCTTTGCACTTCATTTTGTGTTTGTCTTGTTGAATGCCAAATGCAAATGCTCTGCATACTTTATAGCGTTTTGTACGCTTTTTTCACACTTTCCTAAGCAGTTGCCACGGCGCACGCGATGAATGGAACTGCCTACGGGGGCTCAAACAGCCAGCGGGTCGTCGTTGCCGTTGAAAACTTGGGCGGTGACTGCCACTTAAGACAAATTGCGGGTAACAAGTAAGCGCCCACGTAAATAGGCAAAACCAAACAAAAAAAAACCAAAAAATAAAAAAAGGAACCAAAATGATGAAAAAATAAGAAAGACTGGGTGCAAAAAATATAAATAAATACCCCATTGAAAGCTAGGAAGATGGCAAACTGTGATACAATGGAAATTTGCGGCACCAGAATCTGCATACAATTTCGGTAAAAAATAAAAAAAAAAAGGGTTTTGTGTGTATGCAGCAAAGTTTCAATAATACCAAAGACCCCTTTGCCCGGCCAATCTCCTCTCACAACGACAACGACAACGACAACTACAACAATTTTGTTTTTCTTTCTCTCTCTCTGCGCCAGGCACTTGAGTACTCAAGTATTTCACGCCGATTTCTTGGCTTGTTTGCAAGCGTTCATTTCAATTGGCAAAGCTGAAAGCCAAATCCTTGTAGGAGCCAAAGTTGCCAAGTTCGGATTTTTGTATTTTACTTCCGTTTGTTTTAAATATCGTGGTTTATTTACCGCTTAAAGTTTGAAGCGGCTTTGTGAACTTTTTGAGCAGGCAAGTAATTAAGCAATTAAATAAAACATGGCCGGCGATTGGTTAAGGCGGCGTATCAAGCAAACGACATGTGGCACATGCGGCATGCGGCATGCGACTTCGTAATAATATCGCAGATTTATTTGCCTGCCACATTTGGATTGGGGGGCATACATTATGCGGCACTTTATGGCAAAAGATGCTGCAGCAGCGTTGCAATAATCCAGGGCGATTGCACACGCCGCCACTAAAAACAGGGCTTAGCCCTTTGGGCGTGGCCAGCACGGGTGCCGTCATGCGGTTTTATTAGAAATTGTTATCGCCGCGCCTGTTGCATACAGTCTACCCTGGGCTCGAATGCTGCTAAACTTCGATTTTTATCTAACGAAAAGGGTAGACCGGATGGGATGACGCGAACTGGGATCCTGCGAGCCCGGCTTATTGCTACTGCTACTCGCATGCTGCTCTATTTTGTCATTGCCATTTGCTGCTTACGCTTGGCGGTGGCGCTTGTGGTGCTGGTGCTGGCACTGGCTGGTGGTGCCATCGACGGCTTTGCCACGAGTGCTTTGTTATCTGTGGAATTAAAAACGTCGTCATATTGCTCTGCCAGGACGAGCTCTCAGTGAGAATGCTGCTGCGGTTGTGTTTGAGTGCACTTTTAGCGCCATAAATCAGAAATTGTTGGTGGGCGCTCAGCCTTGGATATGGATGTATGGATGTATGGATGTATGGATGTGAATGTGCCATGGCCTTTTATTGTTGTAATGTGAATACAAATTTATATTGACATCGTAAAGGTAAAAATCTTTTGCCTCAACTCCTTACGTATATACGTGTGGCCACGTTTCTGCCCCCAATCCCTACACAATCAAACCCCCGCCCACTCTGCCAGCCCATCGCAGCTAAGAATATCCTTAGAAGGCTCAGCAGCAGGCAGCTCGCGGAGCTGTTCGCCAATCGCATATGCAATGTCAATATTTGTATTTGCTTTCTATGCAAGCGTGAGAGCAAGCGGTTTGTTGGTTTCCTCTTTTTTACGATTTGGGGTTTATGTGGCCATCGAAGCAATGGAAAAGCCCCACCGCAGACCCAACTGTGCAATGAGAGTGTTTTCGCATCAGTTAAGGGTGTGTGCTTAGAGATATTTCTGATATGGATTTCAAATTGAACATAATAGTCTTCGCAAGAATTTAAAATGCTTCAATGCCTAGATACGATTCACAAATAATTACTTGTGGTTCTTGTTTATCTCACAGTCTAAAGTTGAATATAACACATTTATATAGAAACAATAAATCCGATATATGTAAAAGAAAAAAAGCTATGAAGGGATAATTTAATATATATAAAGTATAATATATAAAGTACTCATTAATTTGAATCTAAATTAACTTCCCGTAGACAAGCTATTGGAAAGTGGTTATGGGCTATTTTATATTATAGATTATTCCTATTGGAATTCCGTCTTGTCATTCTCCCAGATTATGGCTCTGAAAATGGCGGCTCAGACTTTTGATTTTGCTTTGTAACTAGCGCCAATCAGTTTATGGGAAGGATTTTCGCTCATTGTTGTTATGATAACAAGAAAAGCGCATTAACTATTCGACGAGCCGTAAATGTTGATGCAATAAAATAAGCAGCCTACTTTTAAGGGCACACACTGTTAAAATTTAATGGCGGGAAGGCAAAACCTTGGGCTAAGGCTAAGCTCGCCTTTGCGGCGTAATAAACAAAATTCTAAAGATGCCGCTGCACACGAAAAGTGCTCAAATCATAAACCAAATAATAATTACCCATAGCTTTGCAAGGGACTTTACAACAAAAGCCATGCCCAGTTACACACACACACGCACACACACATTCACGTGCACACACACCTATCCGACCAAAAGTGAGACACATGGAAATTTATTGATGTGCGCGTGATATGACTAGACAGAGCGGAAGACAGGACAGACAGGACGAAGAAATTGGCAGTAAGGACACACGGCGAGACTCACTTGAATCTGGCGCATACGCTGAGCCTTGGCAGCCATAAAAGCGCACATAATAATGTCAAATGAGTTACAACAAAAGCCAGCCCCACAGATCCCACCGCAGTACCCCACCATAATGTGCTCAGACATTATTTTCATTTTTTTTTTGTTGTTGCTTTTGCTTTTGGGGCTGTTGGCTGGTGCTACACCCTTTCGCTGATGACTGTATTAGGGTTGGCATTGCCAGCCTTTTTGGTCGTTTGCAGTTTTTATTACGAATTTATAGGCGCACATGCAAATAAATCGCCAAGCAAAAAAAAAATAAATAAAACAACAACAAACGTGAGGGCGACATTTTGTGAGCTTGTCTCAAGGTGCGCGCTCATCACGTTCACTTTCCCTTCTTAAACTCTTTACTTTCTTAGTGTCTGGTTATTTATTTTTTAGTCACTTAAGTATCCAAGAAGTTTTAGTTAGCCTGCATTTTTTGTTGTTGCTAATTTCCCTTTCAGCTGAACGCAGTTTGCGAATTTTATAATGCTTATTTCGGCTGGACAATATTTGCGATGGTCCAACACTTTCGCCGATGGCAGACGGCCAAAGTTTTTACTGTTTGTGTGTTTATCTTTGAGTTTGGTCAACAAGTTTTCGACGCGCACCTGCAGACAACGACAACGACAACGACAACTCGGACAGGACACTGGATGGGGCAGAGGAAAACGAGGAAAACAGGAAAATATAGAAAATGACAGTCGGGCAGGAAGTGCGAGCAGCACCGGGACACAACTGACGACAATATTTAAGCTCAACTAATGCATGTGTCCGTTTGTTTGTTGTGTCCACATGCTACGACACTAAGCACGGCTAGGATAAGGTAAGAGTAAGAGGAGGAAGCGAGGCCGAGGCCGATGACGACAGAGCTTCCTTCGTTTTGGGCCAAAGAAAAGCAATCTTTTTGCCAGCACAGCGTGAAAATCGCGAAAATAAATATTGAACTGTAAAGCCAAAGTCAACAATGTACGGTACCGTTACCTAGAATGTGTGCCTAACTGAGTGAGTGAGTGAGTGAGTGTGAGTATGTGTGTGTGTGGGTGTGTGTGTGTGTGTGTGTCTGCCTGCCTGTGAGTACCGTGTGTTAACGCCTGCGTTTGTGCTCCAAGAGGAAGGCAAGAGTTAAAGCCGCAGCTGTTGCTCTTAAGTTGTTGCATAAAAGCCAAGGAATAAATGTTCTGTTCTGTCGCCACAATTTGCGCTCTTTGTTTGAACAAAAGCTTTCAACCCGGCTCGTCTATCGATAAATTATAAAAACCAGACGCTAATTATGGCTAGCGTAATAAGCGATTGGTGGCACAGCTGCTGTTCTCGCCAGTGTGTTTACTATCATTGTTTATCTAACTATAAAGAATTTTTACAACTTAAAATACCTTTAAAAATAGGATAATACTTATTTACATACTTGGGTTCTTATTTTATTAGATTCTTTTATTGCACTTCTTCTTAATTTATTAATATATTTCAACTCAATAAATTTATATCTGATCAAAACTATTTTTATTCATATCTAACGTATAAGTTGATCAAAAAATATATGACCTTCGTATTAGAAAATTCACATTGAACACAAGGGGATAAATCTGTGTTTCGCTTGTGTTTAAGCCCATGAGGCTCAACATTTTTTAAAAGGGTATAATGTTCTTATAAATATGTATGTAACAGGCAGAAGAAGGCGTGGCATACAGTTATATAAAATATACAGTATATAAAATCATGATCAGGCTCAACAGACGAGTCGAGTTAGTGCTGTCCATCAATACGTCTGTGTGTATGTATGAATGCGTCGATCTCAGGACCTAATTGATCTGCGAACTTGAAATTATAAATTTAGGTTTTCCAATTGCACGCGCATATAGAATTAATTTTCGATTGTCGATAACTCTTTCCCTTTGCCTGTTATCGATTACACTTTTCATTTTTTCGAGCATATCACCTATGTACATCTTAAGAGCAACAAGTATCTTACTTGCTATATGTATACTCAGCTAAGGAAGACACACATTTTGGAATTTTCAAATTTTGGATTCCTAAGATGGTATCATAAACAAAATGTTAGAAGTACAACTTTTTGCGTATCTTTTTGGGTATCTCCTAGTCGAGCACACTCGACAGGAGTTTTCTTACTTGCTTCTTAAATGTTTAATTTAAAGTAAACTTCGCAACTATTTAAACGTGTTGTCTTCTCTTCTTTTTGCCTCTCCTAATAAGTATACTACATTTTTCGGTTAGCATGCTTTGAAATTTTAACGAGACATCTGGGAATTGCATTATTTTGTGCAATTTTTTACCCTTCGTGTATGCTGCTGTTGCTATTATTCTGTGATGAGAGCGTTGTCCTTGTGTCCTGTGTCCTATGTCAACCATAATAAATAATGCGCATTTCTGTGTGTGTCACTCGTACATACATACATGCACGCAAAAAATGTAAACAAAACGATTGCTTAAACAGCAAAATAACAGCAAGGACTTGCATGTACCGAAAGCCCGGCAACACAACAACTATCAGCAAGACGTCAACGAGCTGCTCCTTTGCTAACCTCCTACACAATAATTCAATACTTTCACTTTAAGCGCCACTGGCCCGAGTAACTTTTGGGGTGGAGCAGACGACACGCCTTAATTGAAATTAATGTCTATCCCTTTTCGATTTCTATGCAAGCAGTCTGCCCCAACCATGAACACCACGGGACCAGAACATAGAATGGGGGTCTCCTCCTTAGCTTCATCTTGTACTTTGTACTTGAACATAGTTTTTGCCCATTTTCAGCCCAAATTGCTTGACTTATGTGTACAACAACTACAAGAGCTGCTTGTTAACTAATCCTCTTGTTCCTTCTTATGTCTTTCAGGGCACGCATCCTCCTCCTGGCTGCCACTTAGGTCGTCTTACTAGCTGGTTATACCCCACGCATGTTTCTTAGACATAATATGCTGCCTGCTGGTTCTTTTGGCTGCGTGCCGCATTAGTTTGGACACGCACAGAAATGAGAGGCATGCTATAATATTTTTGTTTAACGATTGTTTTGTGTGCCAGCGCCCGTTAACGGGGGAATAATTAGCCGTTGGCCTTTTGTTGTTACCGTTACATTTGCGCTTGTGTAATGGGGCCGCCGCAAAATGGCGACGCCAGCCGAAACAAGAATTCCCATTTTAAAGGATGGCGTGTGCATGTCTAATGTGCCACAAGTTCTTTTGCTCGAATTACCCCGAAACAATCATACTAAATAACTATAATTTTTAACGCTTGCCAAGGCTGGCAAAATAACAAAAGCCACAAGGCAAAAATCAAATCGAATTGCACCCAAGTACAGCAATTTTTGTTTGTTTGTGGTTTTTCTTACGGATTACGTGGCGCATACGCAATGGCACTCTTTTTTTTTTCCTCTTATTTATTTTGCAGCAAATGTGTATGGCACGGATTTTGGGTAATTCAGCTCGCATCTCCGTTCTTTTTTAATTTCTGAAAAAGGTTTTTATTATATCGCACACACGCACACGCACTCACACACACACAACACAGTACAGCACAGCACAGCACACAAAAATGTGCTGGGGCGAATAGCAACTACTACTTTCAGAGTTTTTTATATGAATTACAATAATAAAAAGCAAAAAGCAAACAAAGCAGCCGCAGCTTCAGCCACAGTCGCATTTTCCCTTTGGTACAGAGCCGAGGAGTGGGGTGGGGGTAAGAATAAAATCATAAAAATTACAAAAGGTAAGAGACAGCTAAGAAAAACGACAACACACGAAGAATGCGTTCAAGAAAAATCGCCATAATAAAGCCAGCCGTCTGGGGCTCTGTGCGAGATACTTTGCTGCAAATAAAACAATTTGAGTGGAAATATAAAATAAAACGAAGTACAGCCAGTCAGCAGCAGCAGGAGCAGCAGGAGCAAGAGCATCAACAAAAACAACAACCAAAGGTAGCTGGAAATGAGCGCTTAATACAACACCCCAAAATGTAACTGAAACACAATCCTTTGTAAGAATAAACTGCGCAGCAAAATGCCAGACCGACAGACAAAAAGAGAGACAGAAAGACAAACAGACAGAGAGACAAATACGGGAGAAGCAAACAATGCTGCGACGCAGTCCTCATCGGCATCATCCGCGTCATTCTTGGCTCATCGTCTTCATACCAAAGTAGAGCGCAACTTAAATTATTAATAACAAGCATAAGAAAAATAAATGTACGCGAATGAACCAAGAAGACAAAAGGATAAGGCGAAGGAGCACCTGAGGCTCAGACCGGCAACCCGGAAGCATTGGCCTGGTCAAAGCGCAGCACAGTTGGAATTAAGGTTTATGCCCTGGACATTCATGGCAATGGTGACGGGTCAGCAGACAGGGTGCATGCGAAAGTGGGTATATAGGTATACTCACCTGCTGCCTGAGTGACAGCAGCAACAGAAGCAGCAGCAAAGTAAATATACAAAAAGCAAGCGGAAGTTCTTAAGCAGGCAAAGCCCATTGACAGCTTGTTGGCTGCGAGAGACTAAGAGAATTTAAAAGTGTATATCATTGAATATATTTTGTTGCCAGAGTGCCAACCAATTTGTTCCAATATGTTTCTTCTCTATAACTCCTCGTTTAACCGAACCATCTGCTAAATAAACTCCAGTCACTTGTACTCGACTAGGATATACCCTGAACACCGTGCACACACACACAAGCAAACGTCAAGTAAATAATAAAAATTGAGTGAGAGTATCAAAATATCCAACAAACCGAAGCCACAATATCAATCTTTATAGGAAGATATTTAAGATGTTTCCATTAGTGGTTTCTTATCAGAAATTGATTCTTACAATATCAATCTTTATAG
The DNA here is from genome assembly GCA_037075185.1 of Drosophila pseudotalamancana. Classification (NCBI taxonomy): domain Eukaryota; kingdom Metazoa; phylum Arthropoda; class Insecta; order Diptera; family Drosophilidae; genus Drosophila; species Drosophila pseudotalamancana. The sequence goes on from JBAMCK010000158.1 coordinate 1,019,032, forward strand.
TAAGATATATAAAAATATATTAAGAAGTACTTAAAATTAAAATCAAGCAGCAATTCCTGAATATTGGTAATAAATTGAATTCAAAATATATTAATTTGTTGATCAATAACATTAAACGATCAACAATTAAATATTCAGTTGGGATTAAGATGTATCATATTTTACAAAGTAAGAAACGGAATAATAAAACTACTTTTGTAGCAAATTAGAACTAGGGGCACATCTGACGGTTTAGATCGATAAAAATGAAATTAAATAAATTAATCAAGTTTCTTTTATCTTTATGGTGTAATTTTATTAAGCATATAACGCCCATTCCATTGTCTTCAGGTACAATAAAAAATTTAGCTAAAGAAACGTTTTTTCTATGTTATATTCCTCAATACATAAACTTCCTGCACAGCACTAAACATAAAGGTCTACGGAATATGCGTTTCTCATTGTCTTATTTCAGTTATTTAATATAATTTAGCCGACACACCTTTATCGCCATTTTTTTTATGTGCCAGGCAGATGGACCACCCACCCAATACCCAACTACCCGAACCTCAAGCTCAAATTCCCTCCGTGATGATTTATGCCGTGCGGTCAAGTGTAAGTTCCCGTTGATTCCTCGGGCGGGAAATTGGGTTTAACGGCCGCGGGTGGCGGCTCGTTAAATTTTGACCCCTCCAAGGCAACCCTCGCTGCTGTTGTTGTTTTTACTGTAAATGTCTGACGTTTTATTAAATAATTTTTGGCTACGTTTTTTTTTTATGAACTGGTAACGAACCTGTTATCAAAAAGCTTCAGACAGCCGCTGTAACCGGCCAGGACTACTTTGCGTGCTGTGATTTGCCTTAATTAGTCGAGTCAGATCCGACCATGCCTATCAACCGCTTAATTTCTACTGATAATTAGCCGCACGTCGTCTTTAAGCTGTTTCGTTGTATACAAGAAGCAACAAAAAAATAAACAAATTTCCCAACAGATTTATGAACTGTCAATTAAACTTTGATCCTTGTCGACATCGAATCCGATAGAGGTTTAAAATTTAAAAAAAAAAAAGACTTTGTTTTTAATTACAATATATCCACTTACAAAGTTCAATGCGATAATTACCTGTGTTTCTGTTAAGTAAACTCTATGCTTGTATGTGAACCAATTGAAAAAAGTTTAATGACAGTTGACAATACAAATCTATATATATTTTATTCAGGACTCATGCACAAAATGCATCGACATTAACACATAAAACATAGGATTACGATTTAATATTTCTTTTTATAGCTTTGCTGGTTTTTTCATATCCGACATATATAATACAGATGCAATTTTATTCAATATCCTTTTACTAAACAAAACAATATCATTTTAGCACATTTTCTAATTGCTTAAACTACTTTAATTACGAAATATATCATATGCAGAGCATAATTTAATTAAACACTATCGACTAAACTAAAAGCTAAGAATTTATCATTCAATCGATTTTGAACTTCGTTCTTTGCTCTTGATGAAATTAAAGGAAAATTGCATTTATGCATCATTTGTCCTTTTTTGGTGAAAAGCTACAAATACCGGTGCCCCAGAATAGAAACACACAACCTCTGGGCATACAAACACTGCACATTGAACATTGACAACGGCAGGTTTTCACAAGAGACATAAACGCAACAGCACACACACACACACACACATACACACGCACACACACAAGCAATATTTATCTTTGATCTGAATGGTCGGAGTCTATTGTGACTTTGTTGGCATGCTTTTGGTTTTGCCAAAAAAAAAAAAAAAAAAAAATTCATTTACCATGTCACACAGCCTTTGTGGCATCAAGAACGTAGCTGTCGTGCCCCAAGCATAAGAGTGAAACGATGTCCACGCAGATGTGGTCAAACAAAAAGGGGGAATACCAGGAAAATTCATTTATTAAACTGTCCACCGACAAAAACTGAAAATAATTTTAAAGCAGCAGCTGCTGACAAGCCTTCAGGGCACGATACATAATAATCATTTTTAAATAAAACAAATTAAAAACGCATTTATATCGGTTTCAGCAATGTTTAAGACATTGCATAAATGTTGCTTTAAAGGATATGTGTCCAAGTTTATATAATCACACACACACACACACACACACACACACACACACACACACACACACACTCAAACGAACACAGGCACCCACAGAGCGCTAACGAGCGTCCATTATGCAAACAATAAGCGCCGTTTCCTTCAGATAAAAGCAAACAGACAGCAACAACAATAAAAAGAAGAAAGAAAAAAAAAACAGCCAAAATATGTATGAAGAACATATATATTTCGCATACGCCACGATTTGCCACAGTGCGGCTTTCATTCAAAAATAGATTTATGTGCGGCATTTAAACGAAAGGACAAACAAAATCAAGAAATATGTTGCAGCATTTATCAAACGTGACGCTTTCCACAACATTGTTAACCCCTCACGACCCACCTTCAGATGCACAGGTTTGACATCATTATTCCACAGCGACAACAACAACAAAAACAACAAGTAAATGCGGGCACTGCATTTTGGTATCATTAAAATGTGATCACTGCGCATTAAAGTTGTAGTCAAATGAGGATGAGTGTGTGTGTGTGTGTGTGTGTGTGTGTGCAAGAGAATTTGGATGAGAGGAGCTTCAACCGTCACCATCTTGGCAAGCAACAATTTGATTTAGTGGCGCGCATTATATTCTGTTCCCGTTGTATATCTGGGTGAATACATATATATTCATAAATACATATATACATATATATATGTTTGTATATACATATATATATATACAAATGTATGTGTCTGTGTGCTTGCAATAATGTCAACAATGAAGCAACCCCACTCGACATGCTGTCACATCCTGTCTGTGGTGCTGGTGGTGCTCATGGAGTTGGTGGTATTGGTGTTGGCGCCTGGTCTTGTGTGCCAGTTTAACGGCAACATTTACATATAGCATTTTGCTCCACTTGTTGACTTTTTGGCCATAGAGGTCGCGATTTGCATGATATTCGCATTTATGCGCTTAATTTACTATTATATAATGGGGCCGCATATCCCCACTCATAGTATCATTGGGTTTATTTAGAGAGCTTAGTAAGACACTCACCTTGACTCCAATGTGAACCGGTGTATATTCAGTTTTATGTATTGAAGGTATTGGTATCGGTAATGGCATAGGTAGGGGGCAGGACATCATGGTCGCTACCTGTGAATATAAATTATGTGAAAACAGAGACATGTTAGTTAATTAGTTGACATAAGTAAATGGGTTACATATTGTTTGTATGATTTGCAATTATGATTATACATATCTGAACTAAATTGTATAAATTTATACAAAGTGTAAGCCAAAACCTTAACATAAAAATCAGCAAAAGTATTTCTGATAATAATCAATCATAAAATGCCGTCAACATCAATTCATCCAACGTAAAAAATGTATAATTAAATAAATTTGATAACGAATAGAATCCTAAAATAATTATAATAAATTAATCAACTTCAAAACAAACTCCAACACCAAAGTTCTATAATAGAGTACAATACTGACATGCCAATTAAATATTAACTTAAGCTTAAATTCTCAATTATATTTATTATTATATTATATGTATTAGTCCTATTATCTCTATAATCATTTTCATTATATTATATGAATCCAATCTTAAATGTGAGATTTGATCAACATTGTGTTAATCAAAGGCAAAATAATCCAATTTTGTTGTATCTAAAATCAAATTCTTTTCACCATTCTTCGTTAAGCAGCGATTTCTATTATGTGTGTTAATAACGTAAGAAAATGTGGAGGTATTCCCAAGAAGATCATAAAACCTTATCCTCTAGCATCCTCTTGCTTCAACATTTGTTTTGGTTTTGCAAATACGAATACATCTTTGTTTTAAAAATAATAATCAAACGAAAATGATGAAGTATTTCATGTGAGTTTCAAATCAAGCATCGACTTGTGAACACATTTTAGTAGTGAAGAGTATTACCTATATATTTCGGATATATGGATCGAATTTAACGACGATTCTTATATTGTATTCGCATTGTACGGGCCAAGCAACTGGCTTCGGTCAGTGAACGGCCAACATGGCCATCAAATAGTTGACAGCTTTTAGCACGTTGCCCCACATAAACTATTTCCTGTTCCCGCTGCCCGCTGACTTTCTCAATCTCTCGTGGCACTGACACAATGAATACGACTTGTCCAACAGTTTGCCAATTCTGTTGGCAGTGCAATTTTTCGCCTTTTCAATTTCACGCGTTTTAATAGCAGCAGTGAGAACCACTGGCAGTGGCAGTGGCAGTGGCAGCGGCAGCGGCAGAAACGGGAGCAGCTCCATCAGATGCAGCGGCAAGTCCTGGCCGACAGCACAAATCACGGCCACATTCTCATTGCGTGCACATCCTTTGGCTGCACCATTGCTCACCATTTTATTTGGCATCATCATCATCATCATCATCATGGCCGTCATCGCCATCGTCATGATCATCATCATCATCATCATTGTCATTTCCGCTTTCGCGTAACGACGTCAACATTTTTGATGGCTTCATTTCGTTGCGCTGCGTTTCGTTTTGGGACAGCGTTTGGCAAGTAAATCATAACTGCAGCAGCAGACCCAGCCCCCCAATCCCAATTTCTCAACCCCTTTGCTTGCCTACCCCTACCTACCAATAAAAACTTTTCGACTTTGTCAGAATACGAGCAACGTTTTGAGTCCAACTACAAAGTAAAAATGTAAAGCAACGCAACGCAACGCGAATGTTGAAATTAAAATTGCATGACAAAGTGGCAAATGTTGTCAAAACTTTGCATTGCTATTGCCAACAACAACAACAACAACAACAGCAACAACAAAAGCCAGCTGCAGCGAGTTTGCCACGAGCCATTAATACATATAAGAAGAAGAAGCAACAGCCTCCCTGCTCGCGTGCACTCACAATATTTCAATTTCCGGCCTTGATTTTGGTTTCATTTTTCACTTTTTTTTTTTAGTGATTCACCTGTTTCCAAGCAATTTGTGAGTAACTGTAGATTGGATTTGAAAAATCAACATTTTTAATCGCATTACCAATGCGCCAAGGTGGTCTTGGGCCTCTATTTTGACAGTGCTACAAATAGGCACTCATCGAAAGGTATCGATTACACGACCGTCTGTCTTCTGGCTCTTCGCACTTAGTCTGTCTGTCCGTTTGGCTGGCTGACTTTCTGTCAGCTGGCTGTCACATTGTTTACGGAGACATTTCACATTGTGAGACCAAATTGTTTTAAGTGCTACAAAAGTGTTGCATGCACGCGCTGTGCTCCACAACTAATTAATAGAATTCTGCGACTCAAACAACCAAACGTGGCAGCAAACTCCATCGTCAACATCAGAAAATTTAACATTAACTTCATCATCGTCATCATCATCATCATCATCATCATCATCATCATCATCATCATCGTCATCATCATCATCATCATCATCATCATCGTCTTATCAAAAGTAGTGACAGGCAAAGTGCGACCAGGCATGACCGCTTGAATTTTAATGATGACAACAAACGGAAATTGACGTTGCTTGACTTTCCAACATTGTTGCTCCTGAATGTGAGTGTGTGTGTGTGAGTGTGTGTGTACTTTTATGTTGACACGCGACACAACTGCACAACAGCAGCAGCAGCAGCAGCAGTGGCAGCAGCAAAGAGTCGGTGCAAGAGCAACAAAAAAAATGGCACACATGTGGCAGCCATATGAATGAATACATGGCGAAGTACGATTGTTGCAAGTACATTTGCTGCACAACCGTCGACTGTGAACAACGAACAACGGCAATGACATTGATGCATGACCCGGACCCGGACCGAGACCCGGACCCGGACTGGAACCCGGGTCAGGCACCGACCACCCACGCGTTAATTTGTCCAGCTTTTGTGGCTGCTACGTTTGCCATTTAAGCAGCATAATAAATGCCAGCCAATCGGAGCGAGACACGCGCCCCCAACTAACAGATCCAGCTCGTGCTCCAATTGGCTGGAGGGTGTGGTCCGCGATGGGGCCAACACAAATGCGATCCATACCATGATTAATGTGCTGTTAACTTGCATGCATCATGCTGCATTCAGCATTCAGCATTCAACATGCAACATGCAGCATGCAGCATATAGCCCAAAGCTAAGTAGCGGCCTGTCACGGTGTTGTCATTGCAACAAGTTCACGGCATTTGCCGTTGCATTTTCCGCACTGCTGACGATATGCACCGCATTGCTGCGGGGCAATGCCAACATTAACAACAACAACAACAACAACAATTGCCCAACAGCATTAACAACAGCTGTGGCCGCCGCGCACCAAATGAAGCGAACATTTTTGCACACGTAAATTGCCAATGCCATTGCATTGTATGGTGCGGGTGACTGGATGAATGAAGGGATGGGGGGAAGGGGGTCCAGAAAGCGAGCCGCTACGCTGCGCCAGTGGCACTGATATTATACACAATGCTGCACAGGTTAATGAACAGGTGGATAGCCTGGATATGGGCGTGGGCCTCACTTTCAGCTGATTAAATGAGTCAGGAGCCACATGTGAGCTTTACACAATTAAATAATAAATAAAGAGAATGTTTACATATGTATAACTTAAGTAGTTTAAAGCTTGAAGTAAGCGGAAAAACAACACTATTTAATTTCCTTTAAAAGAATGTGGCAAACATTGAAGAATGAAGGAATGAAGGAATGCAGTTTGAATTGTTATTCTAATTGAAATGCACTTGAATTATATTCGTAAGACACCGCTTTTAGATATAGAAATTGTAGTTGAATCCGTACATAATTCCGTAATATACTATATATAAAACCAGCAGCTACTTCAGTAGCAATCCACCTCGAAATCTAGCAACTCGTACCTGAGCTGTCCATTGCAAATAAAAAACTTATAAGCCGCAGATTTGCATAGTCAATGCCACATATCCAGCTTATGCGCAACACTGACAAAGGGAACTCAAGGGCTTCAGCGGCCAGCTTCAATCGAAGCCCTGGAGCTAGGCGCATTTAAAAGCTAAAATCGTTTATATTTGTGACACTTACCAGCAACAGCAACAGCAACGGCAACAGCAACGGCAACAGTTGCTGCAATAGCCATTGCTGCCACAGCAACAAAAAATAAAAAGAAATATATAAGAAAAAAGGAAAAAAAAAAAAAAACAAGGAGCAAATGTAACTCAAGAATTGTAAACTGAATTGTGCAGCTTAGGAATGGGAAGTGAAGCGAAAGAACGAAGTGAAAGTAAATAAAAGAACGAAGAGATGCTAAAGATGATGAGAGTGAGTGAGAAGCGACACTTTATGCAAAGAATGGCACCCATATTTCTCACAAATCCCCACAACTGTGCTCGAGCTTAATGCGCTGAGAAAACACGGCAACACGGCAAGAAGTTGCCGAGCACAACTTGTTGCCGGATCGCATAAGTGAAAAGAGTGGGAAAGGCACTGTAAAGCGAATAGAAATTGAAAAGCAAAATGCAGCATTTGCATAAATTCAGTGCACGGTGTCGGTGTTGCTGTTGTTGTTGTTGCTGCTGTTGCTGTTACTGTCGGTGTCGGTCCTGATGCCGGCTATTGAACGGAAGCATCCAGATAATAATGATAAGAGACAGGCGAAGAGTAAGCAAAATAATAGCATGCTTTTGTGCGCTATGCATTTGTGATGCCGCCGGAGATGTAGACGACCGTCACTGTTCCCGCTGCCGTCTTGGCAAATGCCGAGCTTAGCGTAGTGCTTGCAACGCCTAAAACTATGCAACGAACGCGCGCACAAGCAAATGTGTTGCAAATCCTATTCTCTTAAGGATTTGCAAGCCGCCAACGCAAGCGCCACAACAGGCAGAGCTTTTGTTGGCTGCAAATGTCTGCGAGCGTGTGCATTTGTGTGGTTTTGCGACGCATCAAATTGCATTAGTGTTGAAAGCGTTGCAACAACCATAAAGAACAAGAACAGTGAGAGAGAGAGAGAGTGAGGAGCATCTCCGCCTGGGCCTGTGTTTGCTTTGCATTTTGATGCCGCTGCCTTTTTTGGTGGCAACCGTCTACAAACACACACCCGATTGCAAAACCCAATTCGAGTCATGCCTTCCTTGTAATGCTGCATGCTGGCTTTGCCTAAGCCTGGCCGGGACTACAGCGAGTCAGCTAGTGCTCTGGCTTTCAGACTTGATAGAGTAGAGTGCAGCAGCCAACGTGACGTATGCGTGTTGCATATCGCAGCCCCCCACTCAAACAACGAAGCAGCCATCATTTATCATTTAGCAGCTCGGCACACACCTCCACACCACTTCCTCCCAACGCCTGACAGCCTCTGTTTGTATGTAATTAAAAAGTGTCAACGCACAATGGTTTAGGTGACACTACAATCAGGTTGCACAGCTTGCACACCGGCTAATACCTGCAGCCAGCAGTGGCAACAGCGACAGCAGCCGAATACATAAGCATGCCATTGCACCTGGCCAATGGATGGTGACAAAGGCATACAATCACCGTGCTTCGCCCCCAACAATTGATGACTGATGCAGTTACTGGGGGCCAGGTTGTGCATTGCGTTAATTAACTAGAAAGCAAACCAACAAACGTTGCTGCTGAATGAAACCACATTCTGCTAAAGTTATTCCATGCGCATTCTCCAATCGGGTACTTTCAGCTAAACAAAACAAAAAACACAAAAAAACACAACAAAAAAAATGGAAAATAGCAATATTTCAGTCAATTCTAAAATCCACGCAATGTTTTCATTTATTACTTGCAACAAGCCAAATCCCATTGGAAGTGAGCTTAAGATACACAGAAGTATCCGTCATTTTCCTTTCTCCTGGATAACATTTTTCGCAAATGGAATGAAAACACCTGACTTATTGGAGTTCTTCCAGTGGATGTTTTAAGTTTCTTTTAACATTCGTTCACGAAGTAAAAAACTCGTGTATTGGTTCAGCTTAATGTCTGTCTTTCTGTCACTTTGTCCATTTAAACATAAGTTCGCAGCTATTAAATTTAGAGAAATGAAGCTTGAAATATAAACTTAGCTTTCAATCTGTTACACATTCATATTTCAATATATATATATATAAATATGTATGTACTCTCGTATACAAACACATTTCTTAAATTTTTGCACAGTTTTCACTTCCTCTTCAGATCGCCGCTTGAAAGGCTTTTAGACAAGTTTTGCAGAGTCGGTTTCTAACTTCCATGTTTGTACTTTGAGGTTTTTTTTTCGCTGTTGTCCATTAAAGCAATTTCTTACTCCAAAAACAAACATTTTACTATTGCATTGAAAGGCAGAGAATTGAAAATAAGTAAGAATGCTCTCATCGGGAGAGCTCGACTAGGAGGTGCACCTAGCTAACATTCGTGTTTCATCATTCTTGCATACATACATTCATACATCTTCTTTATTAAAATTCCCATTTCAAAGAAAACTTTTTTGGATTTGTGTAAGATATTGATAAAGCATAGCTAATTTATCGATTCTTATGGATATGGATGATACTAAGACAATGGATTAAGATGTCAAAAAACAAATTTTATATCTTCTGCATACGCTATACAAAGAGAGTATGGAGTGACAGTCGGACTGATGAAGAACAAATAAATAGAGTTAGATTAAAAGGCACTATAAAACGCAAAAAACTCTATTGTTTGCTGTTCATAGGGTATGCATGTATGTAAACAAAAGAACGCGAGACGAGAAGCAACCAATTTAAAAAGCTAAACAAATGGACGCGCGTTGCGATCACATTTGCCTTTTTTGTTTTCTTGGCTATTTGCTCGATTGCCTGCACACATGTATTGAGAAATTAGTTTACAGAGAAGAACATTTCTATGAAATTGGTTTGCTGTTGCCTTTAAAAAGCCACGTCTGTCAAACACAATCACACAAACATATACTATATTTGCAATGGAGACGTTCGCGGATTCGCAAAAAATACGATTCTATGGAAGCAAAACTGAAGTAAAACTCACGGCTGGCCTTGAACTGAACGAAGCGCGGGAACTGCGTCGGAGTTGGGACTGCGCAATTGAGCTGTCAAGTGAGAAACGTAAAATCCGAATCCGAATAAGAATCAGAATCGGAATCAGAAACAAAGCCAGAGACAAAGGCACAAAAGACTGCGCAGCTAAGCAAAAGAAGTTGGATCATTCGCCAGCCCCATATTCGTACTCAGCATCATCATCATCATCATCTTTATTGTTCATTTAGGCTCCATTTGACGGCGAAGCAAGCAGCGAAACGTAACGCCAAGCAATAATAAATGAGCTTCATTATGGTGTGAAATTCAATGCGAATAAGATCAAGTGACGTTTGTATATGTCTGCGGCTTCAGTCACTGTGTATGTGTGTGTGTGTGTGTGTGTGAGTATGGAGAGAAGGAGTTAGCGATTGGGGTTGAAAACATGAGTTCAAGATTTCCATAAATGCACAATTCTTAAAATTTAATAACCAGCCATTTAAGGCAGCAAATTTTTGCTTCAACCGGTTGTGCAATGGATAGCAAATACATACACATATATGTATGTATATGTACTACATAAAGCTGCATTTATTTCTACATATTTGTATTTTAAAGGCTATATTTATTGTATTTATAATGTATGTTGTGTGTCTTATAGTCAAATTTATATATACATTTAATTTCTAAATATTTCTAAATTGTATATCTGACATTTTTCTTTTTTATACATATTCATATTTGCAATCTGTCTCTCACTAACAATAATATTTCGCTATTTTAAATTATCTGAAAATGAAATTCGATGTCTACAGTATGCACAACTTTATCTGTGTATCTATTTCAAAGTATCTAGTAATCAGTTGTATCTCACACTGTAGTATCTGATATTGGTTGCTTACAGCATTTTTATTTAAGGCTCCATAGCACAGCCTGACCTTTTATGTAGTTTCTACGACACACACAACAAACGCACAATTATGAATTTGTTTTATCTTGAAACAAGTGCTTAAAGTACCAAACATGGAGTTATGCGTTGTGGAGTTGTGTATTTCACAGAATTACAAGCTATAACTTTTACTACTTTTAGCTATTTTTCATCAGTTTTGGTCAGGACGTGTTTTGGCGTACAAGTGTTAATGACAATTGTATTTCAGAACGAATCGTTGTTGGTTCGGTTTGGAAGTCTCGTCTGTCTGTATGTCTGTATGTCTGTCTGTCTGTCAGTCTGTCAGTCAGCGTTGAAAAATGTTTATGCATGAGAAATTGTTTGGCCAACGCCGCTGCAGCAGACACATAAATTCTCATTTAGCATCGTCAAATTAATGACTCAAAATGTGCCACAACGATGCCCAAAACTCTGTAGGCACGTTCACGAAACGCACACGTTTCCAGCCGCTGGGTTCAAGTTGAAAGTCAGCACAGAATTGCACAAAAAGATCTGCTATAGAGTTTACCCCGGCCTGGCCTCGGTTGCCTCTGGCACAGCTGATCGCGACCATGTGGTTGCCCTCTCGATGAGCTCATCACACAACGGCAATTGGCAGACAAACGCGGCAAGTGGAAAAACTTGTCAAACAACTTAACCGGCTGCCGGCCGGCATTGTTACAACTTGCTACAACTGCCACCATCAGCTGCAGCGGCAACAACCACAATACTAACAACACTAACAACAATAACACAAGGCCCAACCACAACGTAACAAGATTGAATGAAATTATATAATAAAAGCAACTACACTATACAGCTCTGTGCCTTGTTATATGGCCAGACAATTGAAATGCCTACACTCTCCTACAGATTATTACAAGTTTCGTATTAGACTTGACGACTGATCGTATGTGATTTTTGTTTTAATATGTTAGCATAATTAATTCTAATCGATTAATTCTAATGTATGTTCATAATTCTTGCTTTGTGTGTTCAACAATTAATTTAAACAACAATAAGTCAAAGTTTTATTTGAAGAAAATATAAAAGTTTTATTTAGATTCAGAAAGTAGTGTATTCATGTTTCGGTATGCAGTGCGTTGACTTTCACGGCTTCTCATAAAATGGCCCCAAGCCCTACGACATACAAAATCGTAAAACATGTGAAGCGGCCGCAAACTTTTAATGCTTTGCCCGTCGAGAGGAAACGAAACTTGGGAGACACTTGTTGCCATTTTTATGGACTGCCGAAATAAAAACAAGTAGGAAAGCTTCAATTGAGTATGTACTACTTGGAAATACCCTAAACATTCATACACGTACACCGCACCGAAATTAATCCCAAGCGAAAAATTCTAAGCTCGTAAGTTGTGCGAAATTTGACACGCAAGCTAAAAAAGTGATCGATTATTTTAGCTATTCGATATTTTACAAGGCTAAATTCTGATAATATCAATTAAGCGAAAAAAGTGATCGATTATTTTAAGCTATTCGATATTTATCAATGAAAGCGAAAAAACTGATCGATTATTTTAAGCTTTTTAATATTCAACAGGCCTAAATTAACTTGACTATAATTTCTGATGAAGCACACATATAATTTGTGAGTGGATGATAATGATGATAATAATGATTGAGTTGTTGCATACATTTGAACAGAATTAGTAAACCTTTTTTTTAGGCATACTTAATGGGTTCAGGGTATACAAATTATATGGAATCAACATTTTTTTAACCTCTAGCTATTATTTATAAAGCGCTCACAATACTTTTAAACGAAGTTGGGTTTTTTTACTAGCAATTGTTTTACAAGCAATTCAATTTTTCTGAGTGCTTAACTTTCAGCGCCCAATCCAAACACTTTTCATAGATGACGACCTTGTAGTTGGGTGCTATTCAGCAATTAATCACAACTAAACATGGCTCATTAGATTTGCAGCTGGCAGCTGCGGCAACTTGGCTCAGTCATGCACATATATTTAGGTATGTAATTGTTGGCCAGTCACCAGTTTATTGAAGAATTCTCTTGGCCAATGTTTGATGTCTGATTAGCATTATGCTATTAATAGCCGATGCATAGGCTAAACACATATGTGAACCTAGTTGAAAGACACTTTAAGCACATACTCAACAATAGTTACTGGCTAGAAGTGACACTTTCGTCATTGCCATATTACCAGATGCTGCACCAGGCAACAGCCAAGAGCCAACAGCCAACAGCCAACAGAAGGCAATAATTAGCAACGAAATCACGTGCAAATTGTTGGCCCAAAGTAAGCAGCTGCCAATTTCAATTAAAGAAATGCGCTCAGCTTCCCAGCGGTCTGATTGGGGGCGCCTTTAAGTGGCCGTGACTAATTAGGAATTAAATTGACAGAAAACGTGTTCAACGTGATGCCAACGCAGCCGAAGCAGTGACCAAATTTTAAAGCATTACATAATTTATGAGCGATACTTTTGTGTGCCATGTTAACCGCTCACAAGTCAAAAGTCCAGCCTTAGAGCAACTTGGTCAGCTCCTCCTTTTCCCCTAACCCAAGTTCAAGGGTGGCCACCACTAAATGTCTGTTTGCCTAACTCCGTGGCAGGTTGGATATGTGCAACAAGTTAAGCCCCTCGCTGACGTGTTGAATGGTCAACGTTTAAGCTGTTGCAGTTCCGACTAGTGTATATAGCCCTAAAAGCTAACAGCAAATCCCATTCATGGATATATAAATGGCTATATAGATAGCTGGTTGACAGGCTACAAGCTTAACAACACACACACACACACACACACACTCACACACACGCACACACCAAAGGCTACAAAAGCTGACCAATTAGTCCGCTGGCTCAGTGTTAAATACGGCGGTTGTCTTTTAAAGCACAGTTGGGGGCTTTAGCAACTAACTACTAACAGAAAAAACACGTACAACTCCCTGCCTGTGCTTTCTTTCAACCTGAAATCAAATCTAATTCATTAGCAGCTGGAGCAGCCGGCAAAGCGCCTTTCAAAATTGCACACATTTCATTATAAAATTTAAAGCCATATTCCATTCATTCAGACTTCGTAGGGTTATCGCAGCAAACCAGTTGCACACACACAAGATGGCATTTATACAGTCTTTCCAAGAAAATTATAAAATATTTCACTACTAGACTTAAATTAATCGACTTGCATATTGCATTCACATATATGTGACAGTTAAATACTGTAACTTAATATCAACAATTTATATTAGATTATAAAGTCACGAAATATTAAACAAGCAAACAATGATAACTATGAAAACGATATTTTCCATTATTTTCTATTACATTGAAATTAAATTTAATTTACCTCTATAAAAACTTATAAATTTAATTGTCTAATAGTTAAATTTAAATATAACTTTGAATATCGTTTTAACTTTTTTTTATAATTAGCTCGCTACAGAAGCAGACGAAAATAAAATCCACGAAAACAATCTAAAACTTTTAAATCCGATTTACTGAGCTGAACACCATGGCCGATAGCGGCAAAACTTCATAATTAAGCGAAAATGGTTACACATACTCACTCAAATGCACACACACGCATACTCACACACACTTGGTTACACACATTTACACGCAATCGGCAGCTATTAACCCGGACAGTTAACCCGGAGACTGCAACACTAAATGAAAAGCTTCAACCAGGCAGTAGTCGACAGGTGAGGCATCATGATAGTGACAGGGAAATACGAGCTACAGAGTGTTGGATAACGCGCGTTGGCTGGCACAGGCACAAGCACAAGCACACGTATCCACACATACATATACATATACACACACAAGCGAGGCAAATTGTCAGGAGTAGCATATTTCTGATTGCCTGCCCAGCTGTCTATATGCAGCGAGCACTTGTGCAGCTTTAATTAATTAAATTTCACGCTTATAAAATGAGAAACAATGTGGCTAACTCAGACACACGCCTAACCAATAAAAGTTGCGCCAACTTTAGCTGCACTTGCCTAATTACCGACTACACAAAACTGAACCGTTAGCGGAAATTGGCTCGAACGAAAGTACAACAGGAGGACCGATCACTGACGCCGGTAAACGCCAATGGAGGAAAAGCGAGCAACTGGGTCTCAGCATAATTGAATGCTTCATAATGTGAACTGCCGTAGACAGCTTTATGGCAATTGATTCATTATAATGTGTGTCAGTTGGACGATGGTCGAATTCGAAATCTATGCACACTGCACTTTTAGATTATCTATGTGTATAATGATGCATGCCACACGCGATTGCCGCATTGCCGCATTGCCGCACTTGATCAGCAAGCGTATCTTGAAGATACTTTTAAATCTATTCAACAACTGTGTTGCAAATATGCATGCATAAAAAATGATTTTTTTATTGTTTTTTATTGGCTGATATTAATTGTTGACTTCACGTTTTATGTCGCATCCGCCACATGTAGCGGAATTGTTTAGTTTTTCGCTGTCGCCACTATTTTTTGCTTTTCCTCTCGGCTTTTTGCTCAGTCTGCAGCGTAGCATTAATAGACTATCACACAGCACTCACACAACTCCCACTCACACACACACACACATACACACACTTGCATGCAGTCACAGTATGTGTTAATGATCTGCTCTGCTGCGCTGCATAATAAACGACAAGAAACCTCGAGCTGCATCAAAGGCGAAAATATCGCTCGGTCTGGGTGTTACACCACTTAGAAAATCATTCACACTACACAGAAGCCAAAAATTGAATTTTAAAATAATGGCATTTATCATTGCCAGCAATAGCAAATTTCAAAATAAACTTAAATTTAAAAACAAAAAATTGATTTTATATTCCACTCCTGGTCTACATATAATACAATAGCAATTAAAGAGAAACTAGCATCCATTCCCTATATATCATGTGCTTTTGATAAAAAAAAAAATTTGGTTATCAAAAAAACACTTAACACCTTAAATATTCCTTCGCCTTTTGACAAATTTCGTAAACACTCAGAACATTTAAATTACAAACGAAGCAAAAAATCTCAGCTGCATAAAAATAACAAATAATAAAAAAGCAAAATAATGGAAAAACGAAGAAAAAAAAAAACTAACAACATTTGTTCAAGTTCCAAGGAATATCATCAAATTTTGATTTCATTCGCTGCAGCAATTTCCATTCTCATGCATAAATATTTAGCTAGTGTTTGCGTTTGACGTCTCCTCTGCTTGACGCCGTCTGATCTGATCCGATTTCTGGCTTTGAACCATTGGTGTTGAGGAGGATGAGACCCGTCCGCCTACTCCTCCTCCTCGCTTCCTCCCTTCCCCCTCATATCATCCACATCTACATCCACTACACGGTGCCACAGATGGAGGTGTCTCATCGCCTGGCCAGCCAGCCAGCCAGCCAAGTGTCTGACTGGCTTCGTGTGAGTGGGTCGTCGCTTTGCCTTGGCTGTCGGTTGTTTTGTTTATTTACTCAATTCTTTTGCGAAATTCATTCTGGCAACCGTCGCGTTTCCTTTTCTTTTACTCTGTTTATCTTGTGCATATTGCTGAAGAATCGTAAAACTAAGATACACATACATATGTATATGCCGATCGAGTTGCGCAGACGATGATCGGATAAGTTGCCTGTACCATCAAAGCAAAAAGTCGCAATTAGCAAGTTGGTAAAGTCACAGCCAATTAAGAAATAATTCGCTAGAGTTTTAAGAATTGCGTAAGAATGTAAATGCCTCATTAGCAGCTTTGCTGATAACACGCCTGCCACAGCTCGCTCTCTGCCAGGTTGGTGGGTGATGTTGCAACACAAGAATCTGGCATGCATCCAGAAAACAGACTATTACTCAAATAAACCAAAAAAAAAAAAGAAACACAAACATGCCCCAAACTCTGTAAATTAGCCTCGCTCAGTGCAACAGAGCAACCTGTTGCCATTTCACTGTCCTATGCCACAAAAGTGGCCAGGCAGGTCGTCACTTACAGCCCAGACATTATCATAATGCTCATCAGGAGCAACATCATCAACAGCAGCACCAGAGCCAGCGGTCGGGTGAGCGGGGGGGAGCAGAACGTTGGAGCAGGCTCCAACGATATATGGGTGAGGAAAATGCTACACATTTTGGCTGGCAAATCACGCAAATGAAATGCACAAAATGTGCGCCATTTATATCATGCAGACACACATACACAAACACACACACAAATACACCTCACACCCAGTTCCCGTGCCGGTGACGTGTGCCACAAGCTGCCTAGAAACTCGTGAGGCAACAAATATGAGCCAACAGGCCACAGGCAGGCAGGCAGGCAGTCAGGCAGGCAACAGACTGGCCGCAAAAGACATTTCATGAACTGCACGAGTGGCTGGCAGGCGACTAAGTCAGGTGCAACCGCTGGCGTCCCTGTCACTTGGTCATGCCCCACCATGCTGCCACACTCAATTGCGCACTAATTTAGCGCAGCTAGCACTTAATAATTTCTTTTCATAATTGAGTAAAAAATCTTATGACGGAAAAGCGAATGGTGCGCCTCGTATCCAACAGCCTGGGTGTGATAGAGATGTCAACAGATGACACTGGGCAACTGCATCTTGAGTGGCCAGCTAGAGAGCATCAAATATAGCATAGTATGGGATGCAGTCATTAACGAGAGTTGCTCGAAACATTCGAACTGCATGTGCATATATATTATATAGCATTGTATAGCTTTGGTTATTCTTAAGGTATTTATGATCAGAAATCTTAAAAAATCATATGATCTTCATTTTTAGATATGTATATAAGTTTAACAACGTTCGAAGATTTAGAGAATGGCATAATGATATATTCTAATTTACTTTTGTAACATACAACGAGGAATACTGTAGTTTGATTAGTTCTGGACCAGTATGAATGAAAATATCTCATAAGATATTATTATATGTTTATGGCATAATAGCTGCAATAATTTCACGACTGCACCGCTGGTATAATAAATTAGCCACACTTGAATCGCGGAATACGCTTTCAGAGTGGACACAAAAAGATTTATGTATGACTAGAGAGTGCGATAGAGGTGGCTTTGCAGAGCAATGTCTGCATCTGTAGGGTCTGACACGTTTGATTAAAGTCAGCATGAAATGCTTTGAAGTCGCACGCGTTCAAAAAAAGGGGAGGGAAGGTGCACAAATTAGTTCAGGCTTCTTGGCAGTAATTGCCACGAGTGGCACTTGAATGGCAGCAAGTACCGGTTCAATGGAGGCAACAACAAAGCCAATGGCCAATGGATAAGATAATGCGACTCAAAACGATACGTTAATAGAAAAGGAGACGGCAAATTTGCTGGCTATTAATTTCCAATTGTTGGACCATTGATGACACTTTGAGTAGAGGCCGAAAAACCGATAACTTAATTGGCTTAGTGGTTGCCCAGAAACAGCATACGACACGTATGTAAGATACACACGCACACACACACACCCACACCCACACATACATTGTGGGGGTGGTGGTGGTGGTGGTGAACAAACAAAAGGAAGCTCAAACCACGCATTACGAAACCCTAATACGTTAGGCGATTAATCAACTGTCTAAATAGCTGCTTTTGGAGATTGGGCCAACTCTTGGGTTCTTCTAACTAATTTATAAGATTTTTATCATGGTTCTTGGCCAGGGTTGCGTTTGACCCACTCACCGGGCGTGATAATTGCACTATAAAAATGCGCAACTGGGGAAATAAATTAACAGCCTTTTTGCTTTTATTCCCAATTAGTTGGTTCTCGTACTGTGTCGTGCGAATGTTATAAATCTTAATTAATATGAAAATCGATTACAGAGACATTAATTATTTAAAACTAGCAGTCAAATAAAGCCAAACTTGCTGCCAACAATCCAAATAAAGTAGCTGGTATTATATAGTTCGACTTACGTTTTCTTTCTCGTCGTAGTGCAAACTTACCTGAAATAAAAATGAGAAAAAAATTTAAAAATTAATATCATGAATGTAAGCTTCGAAAGAAAGGAGTCTGTGTATGTCAATGGTATATAAATTATGTTCAGCAAATTGAATTCAAATTAAAAATATATCAAAAGAATAAACACATAAATCACAGCAATAATGCAAAAATTAATTTTCAATATAAAAAGGGCAACATTGTTTAATTTATTAGTGTCAAAGGCCCGAAGTGTGGCACAAACTGCAGCCACAGCAATATTTTAGCCGGTATATTGATAAAAAGCAAGATAACAGAATGCCCTGTAAAATAAATTCTTCATATTTAAATATATAAAAGAATTTTTACTCTACAAAAACTTAAGCCCGATCATATATTGAAAAAAAAAAACAGAGAGCAGAATTCAACTCATTTATCTCCCTCTGCATAAGAATATAAAATGCTTTCAACATACTAACATACATTTGGAAACATTTGTCATGCCATCAACCGAGGACCCACCCAATCGTGGATAACAATGATAAAATGCTAAGGATACACCAAGTGGCCATTGTGCGTTACGCTTTTGTCCTGCCAGAAGTCTCATAAGTCATTTCCTCAACTCAAATAATTCATAATCGATTTGCAGGAGCACCGGCAAACTCGGCTTCCCACCAGGCTGGCTTTGCGTTAGGCAAACAAAAATGGGGGGCGCGAAGGAACTTTTCGCCGCGGGATAAGTTCGTTAGGCCAGGGCAATGCAAGGCGGCGAAGTCGTTCCAACATTTACCTATGAAAATCAAAGTGTGCCCTGGGAAACACCGGCGGAGGATGAAGACAAGACAAACAAAATACGCTCGTTGAATTTCTATTAAGACAACTAACTACTAACTCAAAAGTAATTGCTAGCTCACATCCCACCTTTGGCCACTCCCCAGGCGGAGCGAGGTCTCCAGCTGGTGGTCATCAATATGTGCGCGTTAATGGATGCCTAAATAAATGATAACTGCAAATTACGATTCCTGGCAAGGAGCAGAATTTAGGACGCAGTCTCACGTACAGTTAAATACATTTTGCTGCGCTGCATTTCGGGAAAAATATTTCCACGTGAGTTCAAGCTACAAAGTGCTTAGTTTTCTTTTATATACGTTTATTTTTGTTGGGGAACTAGGTTTTTGAAATTCTTCAGTTTTTTTCTGGGTTGGCCATTTGGCATTTTGTTATGCCAAGCTCACGGTAAGGAACAGAGGGAGACAGAAAGTCTAGTTACTGCTCTGCGGTTCGGTATGTGCGGCGGAAGTAGATCATTAATGTTTAATTTTTAGATTTTGTTGTACACTTAAGCGTATTTCCTGCGCATACAACATGTTTTACCACAGCTATGGGTAATCAAATGAAAAATGCATCAATGTGCAAGTTTTCGCTGAGTAGCGGAAAAACAAAACAAACACAAGTTTATCTACTTTCATGGGATCACCTTAGCTGTAAGATATCCACTAAAATTTATTCTAAATTTTTATCAATAAACTGGTTATCAAGAGACAACTTCAATAGCAATTAATATACTAAACATACACATGAGCAAGCATAATTAATGCTTAGACAGACTTGTTTCCAAGTTTCCAATAAATATGCTTAAAATATGTTTCACGTTTATTCACTGTAGATTAGCACAATCAAATCGTCACTTCACATAAGACGAAAAGGATATATTACTTCTCCACACTATGAAAATATTCTCTCTATTCGAAATATAGAGATTTATACAGCTCCTTTCAGCATTTGTACAGCTCCACACGATTGCTTCATTCCTTTTAATCAGGTTACAACTGTAATCTCCAGCATAATGTTCATAATGTTCAATATTTGTTAATTATGGGATCGAAATGCAATAAAAATGCCACAAAAAGCAATTCTAAGGTATCGAAGTGAGTTGCCATTAGTTCCGGTTGAACTCAAATGCAAGCATACATACATAGGTCGCACAGGTCGTTTAGGTTGTTGGCAGCAGCAAGTGCTGAAGGTGCAGGTGGAGGTGATGGAGGGCAGCTCTTTAACAAGGTTAACACAACGCTAAGCAGCTGTCCCCGGCGGGAAACCGGAGCGATGTTCACGTCGCAACCTCAGTGCACTTGAGGCGCAATCGTTCAGCGTGCTGCCAGCAGCCAGCAGCAACGTTGCATACAAATTGCTTTCGCACACACACACACACACACACACGCTCACACTCACGCAGAAGAGTGCACACTAAGAACTGTTAAAAGCCAGGTAAATGTGCGCTGGTATGTGAGCTTGTGTATGTATGTATTTAATGTGGTTTGCCTCTTATACATACATGCATGCAATATCTATACAGAAATATTTATAGAGACTCTGTGGCACGTGAGCTTTGAAAATGCGAAATGGACATTGCTTAATACCATATTCACTAGCATTGGATGCAGCTTGATTTTATGCAACTCAGGCATCATAATAGCTCATTATGCTTGGGCAAACACCGCCAGGGGCCCCCCAAAAAATTCATTAGCTAAAAGGCAGCAATTCGAAATTGAAGAGCACCAAATTGACGCTGAGAATGTTATCTTCGCTTTACACAAATCGATACGCTAATTGATTGCCACAATTGCCGCAATTGATTTAGTCTAGCAGCGTCTAATTGATAGCCACAACGTGCCAAGCACACACCTATACATACAATTTTTCATTGCGTCTATTTTAGATATATATATTTATATATATATATATATATATATATTAAAACCACGAGACGCCCCACAGGTGAGCCCAAAACATTAGCAACTGCCAATCTACATGATTTAATAGATCACATCGAGCGCATCAATAATCAGCTTAAATTAATTAAGCGTTTTACACTTAAATATATACGCATAAGTATCTGTTTATACATATATCATAGATACATATATATCTACAACTCAGTCGCCCGCAATTTAGAATGACGTCGCTCTTAAGTTTCACACACAATATTTTTTAATACACACACTTTACACATATGCATATTGAATCTATTTTTTATGCTCTTGCGTGGGGTATCTTACTTTGATCAACCCGTGTGTAACGCATTAATTAAAAACAGTTCGTGTGTTTTATTAATACAACATTTTTTTTTTGCCAGTTAGAAATTGAACTAAATCAAAATATTATTTTAAACAGTTGTCAGACAGTATTATAATATATATTCAAAGATTTTGATGTTCAATAATTATACAACATTTGTACCACTAACTGAAATTTGAAATTTGATTTATTGTTTTTTTTTAATTTTTTTATATTATTTAAATTTATTAATATATCTTCAAGGGTATACACTTTCCAACAAATCCATGTGTTTTTTTTTTGTTTTCGTTTATTTTTATTGTTGAAAACTTTTACGTCGCGGTTTATTTTTGGGCGCCCGAAAAAAAGTGCATAACTTGGCCACGCTCCAACGACCCACGCAAATATATAGAAAGAAATACCGCTGTGAAAATGTTATATTGTCTGTGCATAAAATATTAAATTCCCATTTTTTATGAGCACCAAGTGGTCAAGTGTACAAATAAAATAAACCGAGTCTACACAAATAACATTTATTTTTCTTTATATTAATAAAATAAACGAAGAGCATCCGAGACAAAAAGAGAGAGAGAGAGAGAGAGAGAGAGAGAAAGAAAGCCTGTTTATACAAATGGCAAACTAGCAAATGGCGCCTCTTTATTAAAAATGAACATATATAAATATATATATATATTTGTATATATAACCAAGTTATATAGTTGTCGCATAAATCTTGGGCGGGATTAAGCGATACCTTGCCACTATAATATGGCAAATTGTAGTGGGCCATTCACAAATCGTTGCTCTAATTATGCCAATAAAACACAACTGAAGCAACAAATGTATTTTGTCTGCATTGTTTTTATGCAAAATGCTAAATTTAAATTAGTTCACACAAAGAAATCAACACATAAAAAGCATCATTTATTGATAGTTCTTCAAAAGACATTATGAATTAAAAATAAAGCAAACAAATTGAAAAGATATAAATAATATACTATAAATCTTAATCTGGGATGTATTGTGTTTTATACATGTGTAGTTTTATCTTATCAATTTATTTAAAAGCGTCAGCTTTGTATTTACTTTGACAGCTCATTTCTTAATTGATTTCTAAGACTTAAACTATCATTAATTCACAAAGAACTTTAAGGAAGATGAAAAGAAACCTAACAAATGATACATTTCAATAATTTAATTTTAATTAAAACAATAACAATTCAATCAATTCTTAAGTAAATACAAAGTAAAATTCAAGAAGCCAAATTAAGAGTATTTCCTAGTCGAACTATTTTATTAATATATAATAAATAGAAACCGACTTTATTATTTATTACACAACAAATTTTCATACGAAATATAAAATCATGTTAAATAAGAGTGCCAACCACATCCTCCGTTGGTCAGTCCGGTACACATTTTCTCTATGCCATGATTCAATTAATAAAACATTAGCCATTTAGTGTACAAAGCACAGAACACCTAATAAAAGTTGCATTAGAAGTGAATACGGGGATCGTAAAAATGGCAAATGCAGAAATGCTGGCATTAAGTGGAGAATGCTGACGGAAAGCTGCCACATTAATTTGTAAATTGCGGCCAAGTAGCGTCGTAAACATGAATTATATTCCAATGCATTGCAAAGGCGGAACACGCGTAGCATAAATTCATAATTTTTCATTAGCGCGCACAGATAGACAAGGTACGGGACCCCATTAAAACGTCGCCAACTATTGACTTATGACTAAGAGGAGGCAACGGCCCCGCTGCCCCAACAAAAGGTGTCTTATATTAAGCGATGCTGTCCAGCCATACGAGGCGGATGAACAGGAAGAACATACATAGAAAATTTGAAATAAACTCGTAAACATTATTTTTAGATTAAAGTAGGAAAAAGCACCCAAGACTCTAGATAGAGCAACTATCCAAGTGGCAGACAGTCAACGCAGCTGCTTTTGGCGGAAGCACACATAAACACACACACATACACAGACATTTAGAGTTTGTAATGTGTATTTAAAAGACAGATTTAATGTCTGGTTTATGGTCTTGTTAGTTGCGTGGGCGGCTTAATGAACACGCCTCGTTACGTAATGGACACAAATTGAAACTTTGCTCACTGTTCATTTGTAAACTAATAGAATTCAATCGGAATTCATTTATTTAACTTTGGCAGGCTGCAAAATCGTAGCACAAATATTTGCAATTCAATTGCAACAGAAAATCAAATCAAATAAAATAAATTCAAATATGTATGCACACATATATAACGTGTCTATGAGGGATCATCAAATACTCGCAGGCACATGATAAATATGCACGAAATTCGGCAACAAGTTACAAAAATAGCAACAAAGAATCGATACAAATGGCGACAACAAACAATAATCTACAAATATTTAGCATTCCTATTCAATGTTTTTCTTATTCCCTGTTTCCGAAGTTAAAAATTACATTAGTTTTGTACAATAGAGGTCCGAATTTCATTAATGTGCGTGTGCACGAAACAAAATAAAAATCGGAATATATATTTGATTTTTGAAACATTATTAAAATGTATCTTTACATTTTAATACAGGTAGTTGCATCTGTTGCAAGTGGTCTTATAAATTACTCAACACAGTTTACCGAATTAATATTTAATTTAAAAGTTTACACTTACAGCGTGGTTCATGCTAAAGAACTGTGCACCAATACCAACATAAACTTACCTAAAACGAAAAAAGGGTTAAAATCAAAATATATATTGATTAAAGTCCTCCAAATGATGTTCGAATTATATATATGCTTTATTCTTATACTGAAAACTTTTATCGCAGATTTCCGTTCAAATAATTTACAATTCTGAAGCTTGTTTAAATGTTAGTTTTCCTGCTTGTTATTGTTTTGGATTTTTATTTTATATTCGACTGGACGTTAAAATAAACAAAACGGTTCAAAAACAAAACAAAACAAACGGAAATCGACAGTTTAATGAATAAAAGTAGTTAGTAAATAAATATTGGATGAAAATACATGCGTGCATATAAATAACAGATTTAGATGTGAGGTAAAATGAAACAGGGAATAGATAAAAAAAAAAAAACATGTAAGAAAATCGTAGAATGCTCGACTAGAAGATACCCTGAACCTTGTGGACCCAAAACATAACAAAAATTCATAATGACCCGATCCCTTAAAAATTGAGTTTTTTTTCCCAATAATTCGGAAATCAAGGAGGAGGAATTTAAAATCCGAAGAATCCGTAATGTGCGTCTCATTTATCTGAATATAGATTTTAAAATGTTCTACACATAGTCGAAAAAAGAATTGATGATTATAGAAAACGAAATCGATATAAGCATGCGACAGCTCTAATGGTTGCCGAGATCGATCGATCATGCAGACTGACAGGGGTCGACAGTTAATACTGAACAAGAATATTCTTGTTTTATACATTTTCACAAAACCTTAATACACAGGGTATTATTCAATTTCAATGGATTCAGGGCATAAAAATGAGAGTGTAGTATTTATAACCAAAATGTTTTGTAAATAAATTGTTCGTGTGTACGTTACTTCATATGATACTTCAGTCCAACAGCTCTACAATTTAATCAAACTAGATGCACAGTTGCATCAACTAAATACATTCAACATATTTATTTTATTTTTTTATTTATGTGACAGATAAAATTCCATTTAAGGCATTTCCAGTCAACCTCAAATTCTGAGTCACAAGTAAATTAAATAGCAAAAAAAATATTCGCACTATTTTGCAGTCAAAACTGACTTCGTCTAGCTCTCACTCTTTATCTCTTTCTCTCTCTTTTCTCAATCGCTGCTGCTCTTTCTCACAATTCATTCCTGTCTCTTTCACTGTCTCTCTTTAATAAGCAAACAAAATCTATGAGCCATTTTAAAGTGTGTGAAAATATGAAATTCATTAGAGCTAACGTAGACACACACACACACACACACACACATAGATAATGTGACATAACAGAGAAGGTGTGTGTGTGTGTGCGTGTTCAAATTGCTTGTAGCGTAGCAAATAATCGTTCACTGTGGAGCACATTATTTTATACTCTGTTCACGAAGAAAAAAGAATCTATTGATTTTTTGTAAAATTCCCAAAAAAAAAATATATTGATATAAATTTTGTTTTTTTTTTATTATCTCTCTATCTGTATTACAGCTTAAGAGTCTGCAGATGCATTTAAAATAGTTATACAAGGTCAAATTTTAAAGCCTAATTAATATTTATTTGTCACGCCCACCTGAAACAAAACCGATTTGATATACATAATTTACAAAAAAATATTTATTATAAACTAAAACAGAGTATCACGAAGTGAGTTGCTTTCAATGCAAACGTTCTTAGTTGTTGTTGCCATGACGCTATCGTCGGTAATAAACCGCTTATCTAATTTGTTATAACTTTGTTGTTATTTACCTATTGTGGGCCGGCAAACAAAAAGGCAAGCACACACAAAAGCTTCAAAAAGCCCACTCACACGACATCACACACACACACACACACACATACTGACACAAACTTATACGGACACACACACACACACACACTGCGGTGTGGTTATCTTAAATCGTTATATGACATGTTAAAAATCTCTGTAAATTATTATTGATTTTAGCGACAGCCGCGACCATTGGGCTGCCTAATGAGCGAGGCACACTTGACAGAAACAACAATAAAAACAAGAACACAAATTAAGTGAAGTTTATTAGTTGAAATTGATAACAATTTATGACGCCGCCGCACAGTGGTTCCACTTGCATATAGAAAGGAAGTTCACATTATTTTGTTTATGTAAAGTTTGGTTTAAGAATACAATAATTAAAGTTTCGACTTTGGTTTCATGCCTTATTTTGTAAATGATAAAAATTATGCATGTATAAAGTATATATATTTACTATATTCACTTTCACAAATCGAAGAATTGGTAAGGTAGATCGATACAATTGTTCCACAGTGAGCGGCACAGTGGACAATGACACAATATGAAGAGACCCTCAACTGAGCGTTGACTTCAACTTATGTATTATGCCCAAAGTTAACATCAACTGATCAACTGATGTCATCACATCTTCATAATGGTGTATGTATGTGTGTACGTAAACGCACAAAAGTATTGTTAGTTCATTGTCTTCTTAAGAGGGGACACCTTAGCCAATAACAACAATAACAACATAAACAATAGACTGCGTACTTAACAGCTCGTGTATCTTAGATGTCGAAAAGTATTTATCTTTTTCATGCCGAGGTAAATCTTTCGTCTGTTTGGCACAAGTTTTTCACGAGCCCTAACCGAGCGTTGACACTTGGCTGTCATAGTCCGATAGTATCGGAAGGCTCACCCATAATAGACGCAGTTAAACAATACAAACGACACGCAGCCCATAAAGTGAGATGCGCAGCTAGACAAGCACATACTTAGGCATATATAATGGGTATAAATATAATATGTGCATTATAGCCGAAGGGCCAACCCCGATGAGCAATTGATGTGATTTTATGGCTGCTGCTGGCACATCGCCCAGAAACCCAAAAGAAGCGGACCCGGTGTCACTTCTGCAAATAAAATCCAAATTAGAAATATTTTACAAAAAAGGAACACAACAAAAATACCACTGGGTACAAAAAATCTCAATTATTTTGCAAAACATGTGTCGGCTGTAGATGTGCTTCTTGTTTGGCAATCCGTCAGATACGCGTGCTTCTGAGACATTGTGCTTTCCATCTAAGCGACATGCGGCATAAGTCATGAACACAAAACTAACAAGAACATTGCAGTAAGACCCAGCCGACTTTTTAATACACTATTCCAGTTACATATGAGCATATTCATTTCTAAAGATACACTTTCAATGGAACCGAAAATATTACACTTTTTAGAAATATAAGATAGTTTTTTTTCGATTTGCTATTTCCTCTTTGAATCCACATTAGTCCAAGCTATTTTACTTGATAATACAAAACTTACTAATTTAAATTACGTACATATACCCGTTTTCATTTAGAGCATAGAGACTAAAATTGAAATCTTTAAGCAGAGCAAGAAATGATACATTGTACATTTTGTGAAAGACTTCTTTATACATATTCTAAGTTGAAATTCAATTGCGAATTAAAATAAATAAATATGGCAAAGTGCCCATTGCAAAACACACAAAATAAAAGTAGAAGGAATAAGCCGACAAAATAACTAAAATTGATTTCACAGGAAAGCAAACGCCAAACGTGATCAAATCATATTAGCAATATGCAATAAATGCAAATTAAATCACACAAATCTATCAATTTAATAAATTATTAAATTTTATTGCACCTTCAATCGTTGGCCATTTGTCATTAAAAGCACGTGTACTTGGATTTTGTATTTTTGACAATATGGATTTGTTTCATATAGACAGAACTTGTCTTTGAAAAATCAATTGTCTAATCTACCGTTCTTTATTTCATTGTTAATTTAAAATTAAATAAGTCTCAGAAAGTTTCAAAGAAAGAAGACTTCTATAAAAAGTAGGCAATTAGTTTGAACAAAAATATTTAATGTCTCTATATCGAATGCAGATATGTGAATATACAGTTAAATACCAAATTGACAATGTGAAGAATAAAAAACGAAACTAGTTTAATAAACGACTCATAAATTTGTACTTTTGGAGATCCCCGGATGTTTATGGGCTAGCAATAATATACATATATGTCGAGCTCGGAGTCCAAGTAGTCAGCAAACAAGTAAACAAAATGCATATTTGCAATGCTAGAATGAACAGTAAAATTTCTCGGATGCTCTGCAGTTGGCACATGCCAAAAGGAGGCACATGGAGAGGTATACCGGGTAGCACTTGACCAAAATGGACTGCATTATGCAAAGGCAACTTTAACTTAATTTCAAAGTGCCACTGAGTGGAGGAAGCACAGGAAAATCTCTGCGCAACGGCAACGCCAACACCACTACTGACAACAACAATGTCGACCGCATAAAGATTGAATGCACTACACAAAAGAAACAAATTCCAGTCCGGTGCATCCGTCCGAAGAATGCACTCGGAAATGCTCAACATGTAAAAACAAAAAAAAACCAGGCAAGCGCAAGTGGTGAAAATCCTCGGAAAATCCATGCGGCGACGGCCGCTAAAGACAAATGTGGGTCGCAAGCGCAAAGTGCAACAACTTGCACATGCATACACACACACACATATACACTTTTAAAAACGACAGACAAGTAGCCGCAAAGGAGCAGGGAGGAGCGTAGCTGCGACAGATGGTGAAAAGATGCAGCTGGGAGATACGGGCACTAGGCGTGCAACGAGGAGGTGGCAGCCACCGCACGCGTCGTGAAAATACGTAAAACTAAACCACGTTAATACCCTGTTCTCGATGGATCTGAGTATATTTGTTAGGTAAAATGTAAGATACATAATTTGAAATATACATATATATATATATGTATATCTGATACCAAATGGGTGCAAAAACTAAATCTTTTGCAGCTTTGGAGTTATTCCAAAATACTCAAAATAAAGAAAAATATGTTTATAATAGACTGAAGGAGTGTATTCAGAAGTCGATGGCATCCAACTGAATCGTTTTTAGGGGTTTTTTGTTTTTTTTGTTTTTTTTTTGTTTTTGTTTTTTGGCACTTGCCTTTTGGCTGGAACACTCAGATCGAGCGTTTCCCCTTCGCTGTCGTTGTCTGGAGTTTGGCCTGGCTCTTGGACTGCTTAAGTGAAATTTAATGATATTTTTACAGGCCAACTTGGGCTGGCAACAGGTGTTGCCACTGGCCAATTTTCGTTTCGCGGTTGCTGCCGCTGCCGCTAATTTGCTAAATTGAAGTTCTGATTTTATTGTGTTACCAACAAATTTTCGTTAGCCAATGTATTCAGCTGCCAGTTAACAACTTCGCATTTATGTAAATATTTTTTCCAATTACTCATTTAATATTTATAAATTTGAATCACATTTATGATTGTGTGCAGGCGTTGCAAGCAAATAAATGAAACTAGAGAAGAATATTAGGTCTCGTCTAGGTAAATACTAAGTATTCTTTGAGACCAACGGAAAATGCAAAATATGACATATTTATTATGATATTGAAGCAAATAAAACCAATTCCACAAATAAAAAATTCCACCTAAAGCATTGCAACAATTTTGAAAAAAAAAACTTCTTTCAAAGCAAATATGACTTATATGGTTTAATTTAAGATTGAAATTTGGCTTGAAATGTACAAGCACACTATTTTGTATGGCTTGAGGGTATAAAAATATGCGACTTCGTAACTGAAAAATATAGTCAGATCAGATATACGTAATACCTGAGACTTCAATGGAATTACATATGAGTTAAATCCTAAGCAAAACTATGGAAAAACATTTTTTTTTTTCAATTTATTTTACTTTGTTACATTTTTTAGTTAGGAAATCGATTGTAAATAGGTTTTCATGCTATAAATGAAAAAAGTAGCAATTGATAACAAAATTTAAGTTCTTAAAGTTAAATGATAAACTTCTTCAATCTGGCCGACTTTTACTTATGTACTTGTCAGAGTACATACAACAAAAAATAATTGTCATTGATGTATAATTGATTATGTATGTATGTAACTAGATAATTGTACATACTGACACACACATATTAATATATGTATGCCTTATATGTAAGTCGTATCAAAATGAATTGTAATGGAATAAAATATGAAAGCAAATGATGAAATAAAACGACACCAATTACAATGTTCTACGTATATATAAACATATAAAAGTGTACATATGTTTATATATATTTGGGAACTGTTACATTTTGGTTACATTTGAAAAGTTTAATGTGCGAATGCACTTAAAATTGCTGCGCTGGCGGCGTCTCTAAACGAGTCTAAAGTTGGCCATTGAGTCAGTCAGCCAACCAAATGTGGCACGCAACACGAACATTGTGACAGAGACTCATATTCCGGGCAACAATGCGACATAGACTCATATTCCGGGCACTTTAGAGAGAATGGGAGTTTCAAGTGCTCATATGCATAGTACATACATATGTATGCAGCTATATACCTATTTCTATATATGTATATATATATTTTTACATTTGTATTTAGTTCGTCGTTTGATTGTAATACGAGTCGCGTGGGACCAGTGCTTGTGGCCCTTACCCCTACAGTCCTCTTCTCTCATATCATGGCCAAAAAACAGCTGACCCATCATTTGATGACTGCGGAGTCGCTGCAAGCTTATTTAAATAAGGTTCGCATTTGATGTGCTGTTATTGTAGCTGCGCTTCAGTTCTATTTTTTCAGTGCACGACAAACAAGAAAAAATATTGCGTCAGTTTTCGCAAGAAATCAACAAAAACATAAACTGAATGTTTACGATGATAAATGGCAACAAAAAAAATAAATAAATAAATAAAAGTTAATGCATTCATTTTTTGTTTAGTTTAGTTTAATTATGAAATCTAATCGAGACAAACACTTGACGTAATACGAGCGCATAAAAGTAAACAGATCAGCAACTACACATGAATTCGCCATTTCGCAGGAATGTAATACTATATTTATATTTATCTACTATATATTCAAAGCAGAAGTATAGATACATAAAATATGTGAAATTGTCAGTGTCGCTTGAAACACTAATGAATATACAGATTTATGTTGTAACCATCGCATAGAAAGGTTAAATTACCCGAATAAAAAAACAAAATCTAAAATGTATCTTAAACAACTATTTTTCTGAACTACAACCTATAAGTAATCCTTGTAATGACTCCGATACTTTATTAAACTCATTATCTGATAAATATGTCGTTGGATTATTCTTCATGTGAATTTCGTTTGCCAAGTTGCAAGCAATCTTAACAACTGCAATTGGCAGCAGCTGTTGCCTGATATAACCATCGCGTCCTTTATAATTATTACGACGAAGTGCGTGCTTTTGACGCTTCAGGAGAGTTTAGATACTCGTTGGCATTCAGCGATAATACGACGGTGACAAACATAGAGACACAAAGCCTAAACCACACAGAAATCTATTTAGCATGCAAATGCGGTTTCTGCAGCCGACTAAATAATGACTTTGGATATGCAAACAACAAAAGCGAGTATAAGGAAAATAATAAGTCTAAAAAGAAACCCAAAGGCAATGCCAAAGCACACATGGCCAAGACAAAAGCTAAAAGATACCAAATCTTAGGATATACGCAAACTAAATACTCTTTTTCCTTTTTGAAAAATTGAATATAGAACATTGCTAACATTTAATTTAAAGTAAATACGGTCATAAAGAATAATCTACAACAACATTATTTTTTGTTTTTTATTTAACTGTCAGATTGGGTTTTTATTGATCTATACATTTCTATTCTATACTTGCTTAAGAAGTGTGAAGAAGATTATATTTTAGTCGAAAGTTTGCTGTCTTTTGTTGTCAATTAAAATTTAGTTAATAATCTATAATAGTTTTAAATTAATTCGGTACATCTAGTGATTCATTTGATATTATAAATTCATAGTAGCCATTGAAAGGGTATATTCTTTTTAATAAATGACTGCAGTTGGGCTGCGGAAGAGGCACGTATTTAACATATTGTCAAAGTTAAATGCATGAATGAACTTATGACGCATTTTTATGAGCTTAGTATGTGTGTGTGAGTAAAATTGCGATGAATTTGAAAAATTAAAAATTGTTTTATTATCTGTTGCTAAAAGTATTTTAATAAGAAAAAAGGATTTGGGGTTTGAGGTTTGTTACTCACCCACTTTAGAGAAACCCACACATGTGAGCCGGTTTTTTTTTGGCTGGCGCGTTCTTCTAGCTGCTTTTAGCGTTGAATGCTTCAGTTTTTGTTTTTTTATTGTTTTTCTTTGTATGTTTAATTTTATTTTTTTTCGCGATAAGAAGAAACTACTTATAGTATTTAAAAATAATAAGAGGTAATTGCTCCATATGCAAAAGACCGCACTTTGCCACACTCACAAAATTAGAAAACAACAAACAAAACTTGACATACACACACACACACACACACCCACATACACTTACATAAAAGACGCACGCAACAAGTCGAGTTTATCAATGATATGCAAATTTGTATTTATATACATACATATATACAAATATATGTATATGTATGCTTATATACACCACAATTGGTATATTTATAGAGAACGCTCTGTTCGGTGATGAATGGGAGCGCTGACACTGAAAACGATTTCACTTCAAATAAACCAAATATAATTGGCCAAGACGTCGAATTACTTTTTATCGAATTTATTGCAAACGGTTCCTGCAAATAAGTTTCCTTTTTTTTATTCTGCGATTATAAGTTGTATTTTATTTGTATTTCGTATGTATTTTATGCGCTGTTGGCTTTTGTGGGGGCGGGGGCTAAACACTGCACACGACACACGAACGTGATGAGAGGGGGCGGGCGCCTGTAAGAATCGAAAGAGAACATAACAATTTCGATATGAAAGACCAAGTTTTTGTATTTTCTTTTGATTATTTACAACATTGTTTTCGGGAAATTGTGAATATATATATTGGATATATTGAAGATATGCGAACTATAAGCATAGCTAAGCTCAGAAACAAAGACAGACATAGACAGGCATAGACAGAGAGAGAAAATTGAGAGAGAGAAAGAAAGAGAGAGATAAGGGGGAAAAAGAGAGTGATAAAGAAACAGATAGAGACAGAGCAAGAGGGAGAGAGAGACACACAGAAAGAGGAAGATATAGACATAGAGAAGGAGTGTGAGAGAAAAGAGAGAGAGAGAGAGAGAGAGAGAGAGAGAGACAGAAAGAGAAAGGAAGAGACGCAGAAAAATAGCAGCAATGATGAAGAAAGCGAGAGAGGCAATGAGATAGAAATAGAGAGAGAGACTGAAATAGAGACTCAAAGACAGAGAAACAGAGGAAAATTACTGTGACAGAGGAAGAGGCAGAGAAGGATAAATGTAAGTAAGAGGTAAATAAGGATAATGAAAGAGAGAGAGAGAGAGAGAGAGAGAGAGAGATAGAAAGAGAGAGAGAGAGAGAGAGAGAGAGAGAGAGAGAGAGAGAGAGAGAGAGAGAGAGAAAAGGAAAGTGTGACTGAGCGATAGAACGTGTTTATAAAGAATTATATAAATAGACTGTCAGTAACTTTATCTGAAATAAGTTTTGGAGTACTTTAAAAATTGTTTAAGGAAAATGTTGGAAAAATGCAGTTTCAACGGAAACAGAATATAGAATATATGTGAAAGCAACAGATTTGGGTTAAAGTAATGCTATACTTATATATATATATGATATATCTATATATTTATATATGCGATATAGTTATATTTACATATATTTATAATGGTGTGTTTGTATAAATTTGTGTTGAGGCGTGGGCGAATGCACATTTGAAGGCGATGCGAAGGGGACAGCAAAAAAGCATTTAGATCCAAAAAGATGGATCCAATATTTTATTTGGAAAATGACATAAAAATTGCTGTATAAATGTTTGGAAAACATTTCAAAATAAAAAGCACAGCGATAGAAAGTGTGGGAGAAATGGTGGCAGTTAGAAAAAAAAGAAAGAAAGAGATAGAGAGGTAGGTAAATAGTGTGAAACAAAAAGAATAGAACAAAATTCAGAGCACAACAAGCGCATAAAATAGAATAAATATATAAATATGTACACAAATATATAAATATTTCTTGTATATACATTTCATTGCTATTTGATTTAGCTTTACATATACATATATACATTTTTGTAAAACTATGTGTATTTATTAAATTTTTTTCCTTTTTTTGTGTTGTATGCAGCTTATTTGTTTTATCATCGCATTTAATTTAGTGGTTGTGTGGTTTACAAAACAATAGGGTAAAAGTGTGTGAAGAGTTGATTTCAATTGATACACATGAGAACACAATATATACATACATACATATAATATAGACTTTTTTTATTGTAGTTACTGTTGTTGGTTGCTCAATTTGCATAGGATAAAAGTTATAATTGAAAAATATGTTTAAACGTGCGTCAACATGCCTCTTACAAATATTTAATTACAATAAAAAATATTAAAATATTATTATTAAAATTGATTATGGAAAAAACAGCTAAGCTATAGTGCTAGAAAGGTTAACAGTCAGTACGATTTATAAATAATAATCACTTAGAAGTTGGCCAACACAAATTCGTATTTTGTCACAATTATAAAATAAAAAAAATAAAAAACCAAGACCACAAGGAAAAAGTGGATACAAACCATATGAAATGCTCTGGAGCACTAAAATCAATTTGGGACAAATCACACACACACTCTCCTCTTGACACCTCCTCTGCTGTGACCCCAGCTCTGAGAAACCCAACAAATGCAACCCTAATTACGCATTCAGATTATGCCGCTAAGGACTGCACAACCCCTTTTTGGCTCCGGCTATTTTATGATATTAACAAAGTGTACAAAATGTGTTCACAGCTAAGCAGAATCTTTTATGCTCTTTCAAAAAAATATTCTGAATTAATTTTGACTTTTGAAATTTTTATATGCAATATTTGTTTCAAAGCAATTAAAATTGCTGTATCAGATATAAGTGTCCATTCATTAAAAAATAATTAAAGAGAATGAACTAAAAATTAATTTTGATTTCAGCCGATAAAAGAAGAAAACGACCTACATTTAAAATTATATGTACCTCTTACAATTTATGAGATGGAAACAATTCCCCACACTGACCGATAAGAATACAAATAATATATATGTATACATTAATATATATATATATATATATATATATATACAATTTTCTGCCGGTTGCACCTTTGTTCAGAAACACAGTATACCCTGTTAAGCCACTTTCGATGGGTTGAGGGTACAAACAGTCAACGGGTATTTTCTAAACAGCTGTCGTTTCGCTTTCTTATCAATCAAATGTACATACACACACACACGCATACGCAGACACGAATAGAAGAAATTCCCTGTGATATTTGTAAACCGAGAGGCTTACATTTGACGTTTACGTGCGCCGTGATAAAAGCAACGCACGGCAAATATGTTGATAGGTGAAAACGGAATATCTCAAGCGCTGGCCGAGGCAACAGACCGTTGGGTGACCCTCCTTTTAGCAAGATTAACACTACATTTCACTAGCCGCAAAATTATTTCAAATTTGACAGACCAAATCATCAGCCAGAGAGACAGCAACAGGACACGTCCATTTCCATATTTCAACAGCTCAACAAATTGGCTCATCAACGCGAGCCATTTAACACTTTTCTTTTCTCCACCTTCGCCCCTTGCTTTGAGTGATCGATCATGTCAAATATCAATAAATATTTATATAGACAGATGCTGTGCATATGTGTTTATTATTATTCACTCTTTTTCTCAAAATCCAATAGCGTGAGCTGATTAGCTTTTATGTTTTACGACCGTTGCGTGAGGCCAACAAAAATAAACATAGAAATCTAAAATCTATAAATTCTTTTTATTTAAGATCTTGAAAGTTGGAAAGCATGAATAATGTTTATGTTATTCTTCAATTGCTAAGTACATAAAAATTTGGTACTCCAATATTTCCTATTAATACTTCCGAATTGGAAGAATTTTATATTTAATACATTTTGCATAATATATTTCATTCTAGCTTCTTTTTAGCCATTAAATGAAATTTACTCTGTATGTGCGCATAAAAAAAATGCCGGGGTTATATTTTTTTGATTTCATTGAGGAACAGAGTGCTAGTTTATGCGTTTAACACCTTGGTAACAATCAAAGTTGATTTTCTTCTGGTCTATTAAATTATATACGTACATACATACATACAAACCTAGACACAAATGAATAGGCATTGCATAATAGGCTGCCACTCTCTTCCTTTAATACTCGTTAAATTTGATGGTCAAACCGGTTTGCAATTGCCGGTCTACCAAGAACCAAGGGCAATTTATTTCCGACATTAGAGCCAAATTCAACACAGTTGGAAAAAGAAAAACAGAAATTATATACATGTATATACATATATAGACAAGGAAAAAAAATAGACAGCACATTAATCATATACAATATAACGAAAATCACAGTGCCGCATTTTGCTTGAATTAATGTATCTGTATCTGTATCTGTATCTATATCTGTATGTATGTATCTACGAGTTACGCATGTGCGTTAGTTAATTTGTATGGTTGCGCTAATTAACCGAAGCCAAAGACTTACGCACTTGCTATACAGTTTCACTACCCAAGCCAAAACCCGAGCCCAAGTCCAAGCATGGGCAACAGACTGTGGCCAAGCGACAGTCGCAACGCATCGAAGCTCAAAGAAACTACCAGCTAAGAAAATTGTTCGAAATAAACACGCAGCCAACAATCAAAAGACACAAAACACATACACACTCTCTCACACAGATACACAAGCTACATACATATAAAGTAGAGCCCCGAAAGCCGAAATTTGTACCCAAGGTCAAATTTCGAAACTGGGCATTCAACTTGATAATTTATTAAACGCGTTTGTGTTCGTGTTTAACTTTTGAGGGGTAAGTCGAGCGTGAGCTGTCGCGCAAGCGTATTTCACATAGAACTTTTGCGCAAATACAGATATTCTTTGTACACCCTGCATGCATTTAAAGTGGTTAAAAAATGAAGAGGTTACGCCTCCTTAGGCCATATGTGTGTATATATTATAAATTAACTGATTTGATGGCATTTATATTTTAGTTTGGTTCCCCGCAGAGCTAGACCTTTATTATATTATATTTATATATACACATATATGCATCTGTCGATCTTCAGCATGATTAAGAATTTTAAATAAATATTTTTTAAAATAAATTTAAATAGAGCCACTTTTAGCCTATGTCAACTACGTATATAATATTCGCATATGCACAAACAAGTTAAAATTCAGCTTACAGTTAAAATTCAGCTTACAGCTGGCTGCAGGGTATTTTCTAGTTTAGCACAGTCGACGAGCCGGCACTATCTTATTGTCTCTGTGTTTGTGAGTGTGGCCAAATTTGGAGCAAAAGATGTGTGTGGCCGCATTTTGAGCGAGATCGTTGAATCGAAAAGTCAGGCAAGAGTTTTACGCAGTAAGTAACTTTTTGTAGCTATCGTAAATTTACTTTAAATGATTTGAATGCAGTAAAAGTTGTTATTGTTGTTGTTGCTTATATTATTTTTATTTGATTTTTGTTATTCACTGGCAACAATTTCGTATTGTAGAACGTTTCAAATGGGTTCCTTCAACTCAAATATGACTCAGTCCAATGTGTGTTCAGGTAAAACGTGTTTCTGTCTCTGTCTCTCTCAATCGTTGAGCTCTATCTATCTTTCGATTGATTAAATTAACTGCAAAACGAGCAAAACCACCAATATTTCCCATTTATCCACTCTCCCACGCAATGAAGAAGCACCGAATGTATACGCATGTCAATTGTGTTATCACCACATTTTTCCTATCGATAAGCAATTTGATATGATAAACAAACACACGAAAAAAAAGGTTTATTCATATGCCGAATATTAAAAAGAATCCAATAATAGCTAATTGATAAGGGTTTCTGAAAAAGATGAAAATTTCAGCATAGGTAATGAAGCAAATGAATGCTTATAATTACCGTTTTGTTAAGATACAATCTAGAAATTCTTAACATAATCTACGCTTTAGAAAGATATAAATATCCCCACTAATCATGGTTAAATAACTTATTTAAAAATGTTTCACATTATAAGGCGGAGATTCATTCAGGTCATCCAACTTTATAAATGTTATTAACAGCGCTGGCCACATTTATATAAACATACTTAGCTTTTACAATCAGCAAATTGTGTTTATGCGGGTGCCACATTTGCCTTTACTTTCGTTTTTTCTACAGATACTCCACATACATACAACCACACACACACACACACACACATACACATTTACACAGCTCCAGACATTCACAGTTATTTTGCAGTCTGTCGTTCAGTTTACAGTCATTGTCGAGAGCGCAACTGGCGTCAAGTCAACATCATCATTGGGAAACTTGACTAAATCTCAACGCCAGACGCTAATTTGATATTTTAATGACTTTTGTTTGCAAATTACGCGACGCTGAGTAGTTAATTTCGTTGTTGTTGTTATTGTTATTAAAGCTGGGCAATGCAGCTGCATTGTGGGCCGCACCATAGGTGAGTTAAATGAGCGCTAAAACTAACGGCTCGGGTTGCGCCAAGCGTGTGCGAGTGTGTGCATAGATATATTACAGAAAAGAACTTCATTCACATGAATTTTATAGAAAATGTATTTCACTTTTTTTTAAATTCAAAATATAAGCTTTAGTCTGACTCACTCAAAGGGTTTTTTTTCAACAAGCCGTCGCCTTTTTGGCCCTAAACAAAAAAGAACCTCCTCAAAAGCCCGAACACTATTTCGCGTACTAGTATGTGTGCATGAGTGTTAAGACAAAGAAACAAAAACATCTTGTTACCTAGCCACAAGAAAAAAGTGAAAGAATAATACATTATGAACATAGGTCTGAGCGTCGCATGAGTCAGCGAAATTATGCAAAAAGGAAGCGCTGGCCATGAAGCGTAAGCAAATGAAAGCGACATCGCAAACGCTGTCAGAGCGCCGAAAATCAGAAAATCATAAGCATAGCAGCAGCAGCAACAGCAGCAGCAGTAAGAGCAGCAAGAGCAGCAAGAGCAGCAGCAGCAACAGCCGCAGCGTTGCCAATAAGGGCACAACGCAGTCAAAATACGATTAAAGATGAGCTGAGCTGGGGCTCAGCCAAGGCGAAGTGAGGTAAGCCAAAATGAAATGGTGGAGGAATGTACAATAAGAAAATACATATGTATGCATGTATGCTCATTGCTATGTATGAGCACAACTGCGAGCTGCAACAACAACAAAACAAACTAACAAGGCAAGAGGTAAAATGAAGACAACAAAGCGCAATCATGAAGTAACCGTTGACAATGAATGTTCATGCGCAAGCGAGATAGACTGATGGACATGGACAAAGACAGAAAGCAACAGGTATTAGGTATGTGTATGCGTGTGTGTATGTGTGTGAATGGGTGCGTGTGTGTGTGCACAAACACGACAGTATGTTTATGTACATAGATATTTGTGTAAAGAAGTAGGCAAAAAGTTGTAAGGAATTAGATGAGATAGCAGTGATAAGAAAAATGTAGTATTAATAAAAATAATGTTAAACTTAAAATGAAAACAAACTTAAGAAAAATGCATGCAATCAACTTACAAAAAAGCGGGGCAAATGTTGTTCTTGTTGTTGGTTTCTGGCTGTTAGAATTGAGCCTTGATTGATTTTTGGTTTGTTGTCTTCTTCACAATAACTTTATTTTTTAACACGCTCATAAAAACGTAACGTAGAAAATTTTAGAATGGATCACTAGAAGAGTGCGCGGGGAAGGATTGACAAGCAGATTATACAAATGGAAACATTATCAAACAAACTGCACTCGGTGGCAAACACTTACGAGACGAGACGGACGAACAAAAACACGAAAGACACGTGGAATGCAATAAGAATGCCAAAAATGTCACAAACACAAAACAGGGAAAGAGGTGGTGGGGTGAAGATGTGAAAATTACGCGCGTGTTCACTTTTCTTCTTCGTTAACACCGATGTGAGGACAGATGAGTGTGACCAGATGATGACAATGCAAAACACGCGCGAATTGTATGATAAAAGGATACACGAAAAAGCTTAAAAATAAAACAAAACGAAAAAGACAAGACGAGAACAAATGCACGAAATTTTTTATCAAATATCAAACGAAACTGTGCGACCGAAATTGACATAAAAAGCAAATTTTACAGATTTTGTTTCCACATATTATTAATTTTATTTATTACTGCTGGAATGGCTATTTTATGACGTCGCGGCATTTGGCGGTTTTTTTTCGGCAGCAAGTTTTTGGCCACTACGCAGCGCTGTTGCTGTTGTTGTAGGTCTGGTTGTTGTTGTTATTATTATTGGTTACTGTTGTTAATGCAATTAAATGGTTAAAAAAATATAATTTGCCCACGGCTGTAGCTGTTTGCTTAAACAATTGAATCACACGCAACGAACACATCCACACACACACTTACACACTTACACACACGACGAGACGACGGCCGCAAAATTTGTTTATTTGCTTGCGCGTCTTCTTTTGCGATCGTTTTGTCGCCACAATTAAAATATTTCAATATTATTTTGCACTCAGTCGTGTTTGCCTTTCATGAAACGAATTCAATTTCATTTAATGCACTAATGCACATCGTTTTCGCACAAAACGGAGTCTAAAAGTTTAAACTCGTAAATTTTGAATTTTTTTGCCGTCCGCAAACATGTGTACGTACAACAACATTAACAGTAAATGAGAGAATTGGCGATCGTACGCCGAAGAGAGAACATAGTCGATTAACTAACATAACAGCATCGTTAACATAGGTATTTTCTGAACTGTTATTAACAGTGGTTAATAAGAAAACTACCAAAATGAAGTAGAGCAAGCACTCAATTGGTAGCCGGGGCTCTGAAATAAAATATGGTTTCATGCCGGTTCCGTATCGCGTTATATAAAAATTTTACACGAAAAAACAATTGACAATCAAGTTTGAATTTACCGCCAGCATTGCACTGTAATGAAGACTATTTGGTTTAACAATCAAAAGAGAAGCGCATTATTGAGATACTTGATAGAATTGTGTTAAATCATATTTTTACACAAAAATAAAATACATT
This sequence comes from Drosophila pseudotalamancana, assembly GCA_037075185.1. Classification (NCBI taxonomy): domain Eukaryota; kingdom Metazoa; phylum Arthropoda; class Insecta; order Diptera; family Drosophilidae; genus Drosophila; species Drosophila pseudotalamancana. The sequence continues at coordinate 1,060,633 of JBAMCK010000158.1, forward strand.
TTAAGTTAAATTAATGATAACTCAAAAATAATCAAAAGTATGTCTTCATAACATTTTATCGAAATCGATTTCGACAAACAAAAACCTGTTGATTCTTGAAGATCTGTTAGTTAACAGATGGCATAAAAATGCTGTAATGATCAGCTGATTAGTAGCGGTTTTGTAGCAATCAGTTCTTGGCCGACTGCAATACTTCAGCGTTCACTTTAAAAAGGAATTAAATGTAGATTTTGGAAAAGCTATCAATGGTACTAAAAAATGATCAATCAATCCTAATGAATGTTAGTCACAACCTATACGAACTCATTCAAGAGCGCATATGTTACTCATAGTATTAAGCCAAGCTACCTGATCTACGCTATTTTAGATCTCCACACATTTCCATTCCATTCGTGATTCATTTTGGCACGCAACAGACGCGGGGAAAGACTTCATTAAGCGAGATTTAAATTGGTTGGCAGCGAGCGTCTAAAAGTTATTTGAATAAACAAAGCGCAGTTGAACAAAACGCTGGCAAAACGGACGCGCTAAACGATTAAACGGAACAAAAAAATAAAATATAATCGGGCAAAAATAACGAAATGGTAGATACATACTTTGTAAAAAAAAATTGATATTTATAGAATACACTGTGGAAAGCGTACTGCAAATCAACGTGTACACAAATATCGAAGATTTAATTGGAAATTGGGTAACTATTGCCATCTATGTATCTCATAAGATTTTGTTACACCAACTTTTTCGGTTAAGCTTTGCTTCGTTCATTATTCATTAGACAAAATATTGCAGTTATTTCATCATTTAGAAACGCATATGCATACACACACACACAAACACATTTTGTTTGTACGCAAACAGATTTGTAAATATAGTTTTTCAATTGTAGTAGCTGCGACCTAAAAGCTTTATAGAATTCTCACAATAAATCGGCAGATATTTTAAATTAAAATAACACAAATGCACAAATTTGAATGTTGTGTTATTTGCTTGCAGTTTTGTCATGTGTGTGCGTCTGTGTGTGTGTGTGTGTGTGTGTGTGTGTGTGTGGGTGAGGGTGTGAGTATGTCAGATGTGTTTTCCTATTTGTTTTTAATAAAACCGAGCCGAATGCTAGACATAATTAAATACAAATCAGTGGCGTCCCATAGAAGGGGCTCGATGCCCCAAAAAAAAACCCGTTATTCGCATATGCGATAACGATAACATTCTAATTGATGAATTAAACAAGCAAATAAATTTAATTAACCTCTGCGTGTGCTCGACACTTCCATTGGATCCCCGTTGGTGGCGCCTCTGGCCCAGTGTGCGGCACATGTAAGAAATTTACTTAAATTTAATGTGCACAACAACAACAAAAATTAACACACACATTGTGCTTGATATGCTGCCCAGGTGGGGAGTGTGTGCGTGTGTGGGGGTTGCCAGACTGTCATGCGAGTAATTTGCAAAATTTGCACTAAAATGTAAACAAAAATTCGAATGTGCAAATATTTGCATGGGCCCCAAAAATATGCTGCAGCCGTTGCATTGGATTCTGTTTTTACAACTGCCTCATGCCGCATTAGTAGGCTGTAAGCGCCAGATCAGCGTCCCCCTTCCACCACCTCCCCCAACAACAGCAACAACAACAACAACAACACCAACAACACTGAGGACCTTAACTAAAGCACGTTGGCCGATTGTATTGGCAGTTTTCAGAAGAACAATTGAAATAGCATGCGAAATCGACAGCAACAGTTAGAAAGAGATGGAGGCGATGTAAACGAGAGACGCATAGTTTGGATTGCAAATTTGTGAGCCTGTGTGTGTGTGTGTGTGTGTGTATAGCTGTCAATGGCACTAAAAGTATCTTGTTAGCAGCACAGATATAAAATTGTACACTCAGGCATTTGTATTTTTTTTCCCGTTGCTATTGTCGACCAAATTTTTGCACACTATCCAAAAACCCTAACTATGCAAAAGAATTGTTGAATAACAAAAAGCAATACAAAAAAAAAAAACTAAAAAATAAAAATTCAAACAAATAAACTTTCTGAGACATCTTAATGCTCGGCTAAGTTTCAATTTTCAATCTTCCACCGACACACACTTTTCCACATAGCATTTGTATACTATGTGCTGCTGCAACAGCAAATTGCAACGCAGGCAAAACTTTTTTATTTTTCATTGTTTCTAAATTCGATTCTTCTATATACAAACGTTCTGTATACATTTTTCTTTATTTTTTGACACTTTTTCTTATTCTTTTAAGTCTGAAAGTCAAAAAAATAAGCCAAAAGCTTTTTCACTGATTAAAAATCAGTTTAGAATATGATTCAAAACCTAGACTCATAGATAGACATAATTCCTTTAAGCAACCCAATTTTAGAGCTGAACATTGGTTTCCAGCATTTTCTTTGCCAGATTTTATTTAGCTTATTATTTTAGCTTTTTCGACTGATTTGTAATTTGATAAATAGCAACGGATATCAACAAACTTCCAAACGTTAGTTTTTACGACTTATTCTTAACTTTATAAAGAAAAACGGGGATACACGACTGACAGTTACTCTGAACCACGCTATTTCATTCATTCTACGTTGCCAGTTAGTGAAGCACGCCTTTAGCTGCGCACTTTTAAAGCTGCTGAGCTTCTTTTTACACAAACTAATGTAAAAAGGTTCATAAAATTGATTTAATAAACGTTAACCAATATATGAATCAAAGCTCAAAATGATGCAAAAAATTTAATTTGGTACATAGGTAAAATAGCCAAAATCAAAAATTAAAAATCAAAAATCTTAAGGTATAAAACTAATATGATATGAAGCTTTACTTATTTTAGGATATTTCAAATATTTCATGGGCTTAAACAACTAAATATTCAAATATCTAGATAAGCAAAATAAAATTCATTTCAATTGACAAAAACTCGGATTGACAGTTGATTTCGCATTCATTTCTCGGAAATTTCTGTCAATAAAAAAGTGTTTTCCATACAGCTTGAAAAGAAGAGGCGACTGTGTTATGTGGAAATAATTTTTTCAACTTTTCCAGTTTTTTCTATGTATGTAAGCTAGTATTGCTAGGTTGGCATTATCTTCTAGTCCTACACCACACTAAAACGCTCAATTTTTTTTAAATTTGGAATATAAACCATATATTCTAGATCTAACGATTCGCAAATTATATCTTACCACAGAGCTTCTCAACTGTCAATAGATTATATTGAATAATATATAGAAATAGAAAATAAATTTAAATGAAGATTTTTTATTTTCCTACAAATAAGCTTTTGTAAAGTCAAATGTAAAAGCAAACCTAGTCAAACCTAGTTATGAAACCGGCCACGCCCCTGCCGCCTATTACACTCATACCCTGGATTATCTTTTTCGATTAGTTTAGGGCTTAACAAAAATGAGTTTAGCCTCATATTAAATATTTATAGCATCTAAAAATGCATGAAATAACATTAAATTAACAAAGCGTGAAGAATTAAACTATTTTTTGTATAAAAAGTATATGGAATTACAAATTATCGTGTATATATTAATATATATTGTGTTACATATTTTTTTGCGCGATAACAAATTAATAACTGTAACTCGTATATGAATTATTTATGGCATTCAATTTTCAAGCTTTTTGACTCAATTAAACTTTTTGCGGAACTTGTTGGTGTTGTTGTTGTTGCTTTCTTTTAGACCAGCAGAAAATAACATTTGTTAGTGGCAGATAACTTTATTAGATAAGATAAAAAGACAACACAAAAGCCGCAAAGTTGAACTAAAATTGTTGCATTTGGATTTTGAATAACTTTAGCTTGATTTCCACTTGTTTTAAAACTGTTTTAATTTTTTATTTTTTTGTGTTTGTTATTTTCTAGCAGAAGAAACGCCGAGAAAAATCAGGAAAATAAGCGAGGAGAGAATGTCTGACACGGATGTGGAGGTGGAGAAAGGTGAGCCGTAAAAGTGGAAAATTGGAAAGTGGAGAGTGTGTTACTCAGTGGCTAATTTGCATTTTAGTGCCACGCCTTGGACTCCGTCATCTGCAGGCGTTGCTGCTTTTTATGGGCCTGGTCGTCAATACCACACTGCAGTTCAATGTGGGCGTGGCCGTGGTGGCCATGACAAACGCCACGTCGACTAATCCCGACCTGCCCGTGAGTGAGCAATGCCACGCCTATCGACGAGCATATTCCAACTAACGTTTGATATCCGTACTTGCCTTTTAGCACTACAACTGGACGGAGCCGGAGAAGTCGTATGTGCTGTCCAGCTTCTATTGGGGCTCCGCGCTGACACAATTTGCCGGCGGCTACCTGTGCAAGCGCTTCGGCGCCAAGTCCGTCCTCTTCTGGGGAAGCCTGGGCTCGGCGCTGCTCAGCGCGTGGACGCCGCAGGGGATTTATGTGGCCGGCTGGCGGGCCTACTGCGGCATACGCCTAATGCAGGGCCTCTGCCACGGATTGACGCTGCCCTGCATCCATCAGCACCTGGCCAACTGGGCCCCAGCGGTGGAACGCACGCGCCTGGGCGCGTTCGCCTACACGGGCTTCGATTGCGGCAACGTGCTGGCCATGTATGCGGCCGGCATGTTGGCCAGCTCCAATCTGGGCTGGCCGGGCATCAGCTATGCCTCGGCGGCGGTGGGCCTGGCCTGGTGCCTTCTGTGGCTGCTGCTGGGCGCCAATCGTGCCAGCGAGGCGCGCTGCATTGGCCGAGCGGAACAGCGATACATTGTCGGCGACCTGCAGCGCAGCTTGAGGCGGGAGCGCAAGCTGGCGATACCCTGGAAGGGTATATTCACGTCGCCGCCATTTTATGCGCTGCTCTGCGCCCGCTGCGCGGACACGTGGGGCCTGGCGACAATGCAGGCGGAGCTGCCCGCCTATCTGAACGGCGTGCTGGGCCTGGACATGCACAGCAATGCGTTCTTCTCGGCTCTGCCCTTCCTGCTCATGTGGGCCATGTGCTACGTCTATCTGATCATTGCGGATGTGCTGCTGCAGCGACGCTGCCTCAGCCTCACAGCCCTGCGCAAGACATACAACAGCATTGCGCTGTGGACACCAGCCGCCATTATGTTGACGCTCGGCTTTGTGGATGCCACACAGAAGCCGCTGGCACTGGCGCTGGTCACGCTCAGCATCGGCGTCAGCAGCGCGGCGACCATTGGCAGCGAGCTGAATACGATTGATCTATCGCCCGTCCATGCCAGCATCTTGGCCGGCATCCTGAGTACCTTCACCAACCTGGTGGCCATGCTCACGCCCCTCGTGGTGGGCGTGTTGGTGAAGCACCCCACGGAGCGGAGCGAGTGGCAGCTCGTGTTCAGCATCGCTGCCGTCGTCCTATTCGCCGGCAATGTCATCTACCTCATTTGGGGCACGGCCGAGACGCAGCCTTGGAATGACAATGAGCCCAAGAGCGAGTCGGGAAGCGACTTCGAGGGAGCAAAGCTCGAAATATCGGCTGAGAAATCTTTTAAAAAGACGTGAACTTAGAAATCGATTTGAAATTTACTCTCATGAAATATGATCGTACGATACATATTTGAAATAGTTACATTTTAAAGTAAAGTCTAGACTAGGTCTAGTAAAGAATACATTTTTTTAATTTATAAATTTATAATTAAAGTTTCTTAATAAAATTGTATTTTCCATTACGCCATTATTTTTGTAAGTTTTCATTGTGATGTAAGTGAGGGAAGAGAATGAGAACAAGGGTGTAAAATGAACGCTATAAAAATAATACAGGGTATAACTTGTAACTTAAAATTGAGTTTATCATAACATTTTAAATATATTTTTTATGAAATTAGAAATTGATTTGAAATTTACCCTATTAAAATATGATCGTACGATACATATTTGAAATAGTTACATTTTAAAGTAAAGTCTAGACTAGGTCTAGTAAAGAATACATTTTTTTAATTTATAAATTTATAATTAAAGTTTCTTAATAAAATTGTATTTTCCATTACGCCATTATTTTTGTAAGTTTTGTAAGGGAATGAGAACAAGGGTGTGAAATGAACGCTTTAAAAAAATACAGGGTGTAACACACGTAAATCATAATATTTTAAATATATTTTTTATGAAATTAGAAATTGATTTGAAATTTACCCTATTAAAATATGATCGTACGATACATATTTGAAATAGTTAAATTTTAAAGTAAAGTCTAGACTAGGTCTAGTGAAATTAATTTTTTTTATTTTATAAATTTATTATTAAAGTTTCTTAATAAAATTGTATTTGGCATTATGTAATATTTTTTCTTGCTCAAAGAACATTTGCTCATAAGTTTCCAATATGCTGTAAGCAAGGCAAGGGTATAGCTTAGTCGATATATTCCAATGAGAACAAGAGTGTTAACTGAACGCAATAAAAATAATGCAGGCTGCAACACTTATAACTTAAAATGCAGTAAATCATAATATTTTATGTAAATACTTTAAATAAATTGCTTGTGTTGCACAATAAGTAAAATAAAAATAAATATTTAACTGTCGAGAGATTAGAAAATAACCGATTCGATGTAACTTGCGTAGCAGAGACTCGAATATTGAGCCCCAACCAAGCAAAGTTTTGTTTCACAATTTATGGGCTTGCAGTTTATTTATGCATCCGTAAGATACAAAAAGACTGCAACAGAACGGAGGCTTAGGCAAATCACTTGCCTGGCCAAACTCTCATTCATTCATTTTACACTGGCACTCAATCTCTGCTATGGTCACACCTGTGCCGCTTTGCCACAGAGAGGCTGGCAGCAACTTTAACTCTAACGATGCTTTCATAAAGAAGACATAAAAACAACAATTCAGCTAACAACAACAACAACAACGAATAAAATAACAGCTGCTCACTTTCCGTTTGCCGGGCAACATTTTGTGCGTTGCATATTTATAGGCGCATAAAATATTGTCGTTTATTTTTAATTTAATGACAGGAATTTTGTAGCGGGTGCTGCCAGTGTACAGTGTTCAGTGTCCAGTGTCTATGCCACACCGAATGCTCCAATTCGTACACGCATTCGTATTTGTTTTCGTATACGTAATTTCCATTGGTAATGGCCTGTGGCAATTGCAATCTATCTTCGCATTTACGACAACAAAACAATTACAACAACAAATATCACATGGGGGTAGCGATAATAAGCGAGACTGAACCGCAGCACCCCATCTGACCCCCTCCCCCATCCCCATCCACATTCCCATTCCCAGCCCCCTTTCACGCCTCCGCTACCCCCCGCAGCATTCACGTGGTCAAAGGGCCATCACTCAGACTGTGGGTCGGCAGCCCGGAGGCCGACGCCGCGGTCTGTTTAGTGCGCTTGGCACGTTGATAAAACATTTCATTTTATTTTATTTTATTTACAAAGCGCACGCAGTTTTACATACCCTGCAGCACTCAGGGGAGAGGGTATATCACACAATTTAACTATATTTATATGATTTATACTATTTAATTATTTAATTAAACTAATTTCTACTAGATCTTTTCTTGAGATATTTTCTCCCCTTATATACAAAATTTAAAACTTAAACTATAATTAATAGATAATGAATATGCTAAGCAGCAGCTGAAATGAGCTTTAAGATTATTTGCTAATATTTAAGGTATGACGAAAGGGTATTTATCCATCGACTACCTCTGTTTTGCTGGCGTACATGTGTTTTTTTATAAGCGCAATGTTGGTCATCAGCGCAGACGCTTCATTTGAATTAAACGCCATCATTTTTGGTCATTATTTGGATACGTGCGCTAAATGAGACGCGACGCACTGTTCCGCCCACACCAACGCCCATTAGCTGCCATTTGAGTTACGTGCGTGAAGATTGCGTTATTTATAACAGCGCTTCATCGTGCCCCTCTAGACGTCTGCCTGATGCTTTTGGCCTTCTCCATCTGCCTTCTGCCTTCTGCCTTCTGCCACTGCAGGCATATGTTTGCCGACGCTTTTAACAAAATTAAAGGCAACTTTAAAATGTTAACACCTTGTTGCCGCCACCGGCAAGTGCCAGCATAATGCAACTAGCGGTGCCACTCCCCACCCCCCACCCACAACACCGACGCTCATCTGCTTAGCCGAATGCATGGGGCATGACGCTGGCGGCAGCCTTAATTAAAAGCATCTCGCCGAACGGCCCCCGAAAAAAAACGCAAGCACGAAGACGGCTGTCGGACTTGAGAATACCCTGTATCTTAATGAACAAATTTTAACTTTTTTTTTTTTTTTGTGGTTATTCATATATATTTTATTAGTATATTTTTATTTATTTATATACAAAATCAATATTTAGAAATATTATTTGTATATCAATTTTTCTGTTAACCTACATATTGATTTTATGTATCGTGGCAGCCGTGACATATGTCATAAAAAATAAGCTTAAATTAATACCCTATGAAGATTTGATAAAAATGAGCTCAGGTTTTAAAAATTGTCGTATCAAAGAGATCAAACTTATCGGCAATCGTTGCCAATCAGAAGTATATATACATTCTCTATGGGGCAAGGATTCATTTTTTAGGCTTGTGGCACAAACATCATATACCCTATATTGTGAATAAAAACTTAAATTCAAAATGAAAAGCAAAGCAACTCAAACCAAAACTTGCCGCGTTCATGTTGCACTTTTTCGGGGCAAGTTTCTGGCGAACAGGCGCGTGTCTGCAAAGCGTGGCAGCTTCTAATTAATGTGCGCTCAAAAGTTTACCGTGCAGCAGCACAAACAACAACATCAGCAACAATAACATCAGCAACAATAACAACAGCAACAGAAACTGAAAAGGTAAAAATTGGTAGCAGCGAGTAAAAGTAAAATGAAACAAAATGCCAAAATGCCAAAATGCTTGGCACTTTGGCAGCCGGCTCTCTGGCAATCAAAATCTCTGAGAAACGTTTTCTATATTAAGTTAACAATTTAATTTACTGCATGTTGCTAAAATTCAAAGCCAGACCACTTTCCATCCCCCACCCCCCTGTCAACTCCTTTACCCGCCCACCAACAAACATGCAGAATGTGTAAACTTTTAAATTAAATCGCCGTAATGCCTTTTAGCAGAACTTCAGACCGATTTCTTCATTGCCAAGTGGCCAACTGGCCAAGTGCGAATGACATTTGGTGAACCGGAAATGTCCAACAGAAATGCTTGAAAATGAAATTTTAATTGTTTTAATTACTTCGTTATTGGTAAATTGGCCAGAATTATAAAAAGCTGCAAATGTCTTGTTGATTGCTCTAATACAATTTGGCAATTCAAAGCTAATTGATGTTGAATTTGTAAATATAAATTAAGTTTTATATCATATATTCAAGTCACAATTTATTTATTTTAAAACAATAAACAGGGTGATTTTAAAACAACGCAAAGGAAAATCCAAATAAAATTTTAAGAATACTTCAGATTGATTAACAACAGACTTCGGTTGACAAAAAGGACAATTAAAAGATAGTTGTTAAATTTATTACTTCCAATTAAAAACAAATTTCTTTGTAGTTACTAAAAAATATCATATTATAAAAGCCTTAATGTAATGAAAGTCCTCGAGCTGTTTAAAATTAATGTGACCGATGGTTAACTAACGTGCAACCTGCAAACATGCTTCTTCTTATATGTGCACCCAAAAGAACGAAAACAAAAATTATTTAATTAAATTGCAAGGTGGGAGTAAATTGTAAATCCAGCTTACCAGAAGCCATATTAAAGATGTGCTGTTTTTAACTCCTACTATCTATATATGTCAGACCAAATATATATTTGTGAAAAAAACGGCTAAATCATGGAAAATTAACTAATATTTGCACGAATTCTGTTTTGTTAAGAAATCTGATGTGCTAAAGCCATATATAGTCACCGAATTTAAATAACAAAATAATTTAAAAAAAAACAACAAAAAAGAAAAAATAAAAACCAAATGTTTATCAAAATACAAATTATTTCAACAATTTCCTCAATCAGCACCTAAAAGTAGGCAATAAAAAACGTGAATTCTCTGGTAAAGCTTTCTCGCAATTTTAAGATAACTTCTTATTTACTGTCTGATGTGAGAAACACAATAAAAATTAAGGAATACATGGTTTTGCTATATATCGATATATCTGAGAGCTCGCAATTATGGTATAAAAAAAAACTTTAAGTATTAAAGAAAGAGCAGGGCAACTTGTATGTAGTATATATAATATAGTTTGTTTTAAGTGTGGCTGTACACGCATATAGAATATTTATATGAATATTGCTGCCAATTTATATGTATGCGTGAATTGAAAAGAAAGAATATTTGCAGCATTCATAAACAATTCTACAATGTGGCGGAGTTCGTTTGTGTGTGTAATAACTGAATATTTTATAAGATTTGCCTTTGCGTGAGGGCTGCCAATTGGCGGCATTGTCAGCGTCACTCAAAGGCATCAAAATGTAAGCAAGGAGGCAGGACAATGCCATCTCATCCCATATGATGTGCTCCATACGCGGCTGTTGGAGCAGGAGATGAAGGATTTAACGTACGCGAGCATCAACAATGAATGTAATTCAATATGCAAATTGTCGACGACAATTTTCTACTTTTTCCGCTGTTTTCCATAGAGGTCTGAAACCATAATACTTCCTCTATCTGGTTCACCCTGCCTGATTATGGTAGTTGCTATGCGATGTCACGACTGCGTAAGGCGAAACTCAATTGTTAATATTAAGCCGCTAACCAAAATCCATTTGGATATAAGCAGATTTTCTCATTAGTTGCCGTCGCTCGGTGCATGCAACTGCAACTGGAACTGGAACAGGAACTGCAACTGCAATTGTTGTAGCTTCAAATTGTTGCTTGACATCGATAATGATGTTGTTGATGGGTTTCGAAGGTGGGCGGATTGGGTGGTTCGCAGTCGTCTGTTGCGGTTGGTGCAACCACAAGCAGCAGCAGCAGCAGCAGAAGCAGAAGCAGGAGAAGCAGCAGCAGGAGAAGCAGCAGCATCAATGCTGATATCCCGTTGCCCATTGCTCCGTAATTAATTAGACTCGCAGGCATTTTATATGAACAGGATAGGCTGCATGCACTAATTGAACATGAAATGGCATTCTACAGCGTTGCCGTCAACCACAAACATCATCATCGCCATTATCAACCTCCTCAAGCTAATCGTAATGACCATGGTTTATCGCTCTCCTCTCCTGATGAGCTCCGTATTCCACCGTATTCCTCTCGAGGAGCGCTTTGTATACTACCCAAAATTCATCAGCACGAATTCCAATGTCGACTAAGTGCAGCTGACAGCACTTGAAAACTGCACAGCGCACTTGAAAGCCTCACGTTGCGCCTTAGGCTAGGCAGTTCTGCTCCGGCCTGGTGTCATCCATCTAAATCAGTGCAGTTCCGAGCCAAAGTAGCCAGCAAGCTGTATACCCAGACACCCTCACACATCGCTCTGTATCAAATGCATGTGTGTGTGTGTGTGTGTGAGTGTGTGCCCTGTGGTTTTTGGGTTTGGCTTTGGCTCATGGCTCGGACTCCTACTCCGCCTTCGTCGGTGTGGGTCCGGGCTCTGCCTCTCGATGTGGATGTGGGTTCGCATTCGAGTACAAGATTTCAAATTAAATAAGCACAAATCAAATATTTTGCAATTTCTGTCACTGCATGCCATCGCTGTGGCAGGAGCTGTGCATGTTGGCAATGGAAATCGAAATGGGCGGCCTGCCACGCCTTTTGTGCTTTGAGTGTTGAACGGTGGGTCGGGGCCGACAATTTGGGCTCCGGTTATATTGTGGGTTGTTGGGTTCATTTAGACATTGATTTATGTGGTTTTAGCGGGCCCTGCTGGAAGTTCTTGCTTTGAGTATATTTTGTGTGTAGTGGGTTGAATGGTTTATTGGCTGAAAAATTAAGTCGGTAGTGGCAAGTGTCGAGTGTGCCGGAAGTGATGAGGCATCGAGATTATGGTTTCATGCATCGCTCCCAGATTGTTGCTTTTGATTTGTGATGTGTGTGATGTGTGTGATGTGTGTGATGTGTGTGTGATGTGTGTGTGTGTGTGTGTGTGTGTGCCGAGTGGCTTTATTGTATTAGCCAGGGTGCCAAAGGCTTTCGCTTGAGTAGAATACCAACGAGCTTATCTGCAACTTGTAGTTCATGTTGAAGGGTAAATGAAATTGATTAAACAATTCTATACTTTAAAGCTGGACATGCTGGAAAAACTACACGAATTTAGGTGGAAAATTTAAATAAATTAGCCAACGTTAGAGCCAATTGTTAATCATCATTAGTCTGCTAAATGATCTTATCTCTCCCTCTCTCTCTCTCTTTCTCTCTCTCTCATTGGTATCATTTGCATATATAAATTATATTAATATTATTGAATTCTCAAAAAATGCTTCAATAGGCGGTTATGAAGGAGGCCTATAATAATAAATTTCGACATGCTTGAAAAACTACACGAATTTAGGGGATAAATTTAAATTGGCCAACGTTTTGGCCAATATCCACTAACTATTACTAACTGATCATATCTCTCCCTCTCTCTTACTGGTATCATTTGCATATATTAATTTATTTTATATCGTAAAAATTCGAAAGCATAAACAGAGAAAGAAAATCGAATTCTCAAAAAATGCTTCAATAAATGGACATGAAAATGTGTAAATAAATAAATCTAACAGGTGCGATAATAATATTACTCTATTAAATTTTTTGTTCTATTTCCTTCTGTTTGCCAAAACAAGAGGCAGCATTAGTCTAACCTTAAAAAATATTGTAGACTTTAAATACATAATTTGTTGTTTATCTGATTTGTTAATTTTTGCAAAAGGGGGAAGCAGCAATTTATTGAATGATCATAAGAGGAAGTCAACAAGTCAACTAAGATTAAGGACGATCTTTCTCATCCATTTTGATAAAAACCAGATTTTGCATTTGCAATGTGTTCAATGCGTACAGGCTTGAATTTGTTAACAAATAAAGATTGCACTTGGCACTGTAATAAAACCTTTACTTATAAATAATATAAAATTGCTATTAAGTCCTATATTGCTCTTAAGATTCTCATGGTTATTTATTTTCTCCAAAGCTTGCCACACAGATAAGCAAGCAAATAGTTGAACCCGGAATTATAATATTTACTGTGTCTATCGAAAACGCTGAGCAGTGGCATTTATTGGCTGTTCCTTGGAAATTTGTGTGGCAAATGAAGCACTCGAGTCTCGGTGCTCAGTTGTGTGCCAGATTTCAGACAAGCAAGTTAGGTAATCAAGACTCGGCCCCACTCTCGTTCAGCTGATCTGAGCATTGATTGCGGGCCACTGGAAATGGCGGAGGGAGCGTCGACTGCTGAGTGGACGCCGACGTGGATGTGGACGCGAAGGGGACTGCTGACTAGCTAATTAGCCAGTGAACGAGCAGAATTATGACAAATTAAAATGCAGCCGGGCAGGGCCACATTGTACAACAATGGCAGGTGGCCCGGGTGGCCGGCCAACACATGCGCACACGTCCGTAATTACCCATGGCCGCTGCAATAACAAAAGGCAGCCAAATGGCTGAGCTGAAGCAGGAGAGCTGAAGCCTGCCATAGAATGGCCAAAAAGGGTGACGAAACAAAAGCCCCTTTTCATAGCCGTGCCCCTCTCCAGGCAGACCATTGGCCAGGGGCAGAGGCATGGGTGCGTGTCGCTAGCCGTTCGTCACGGCCGTTTGTGGCTCATTGGTTCGAGCCGAGCTCTTGGAGCTGGAGCCGCTGCCGGAGTCAGAGCCGGTGCCAGGCAATTTTTCATGGCTCCATCCGTCGCATGGCCTGGGTGCCAACTCGGTGCTGGCCACGGCCCACATAAATTAACCGAAACGTATTAATTCTTTTTATTTGGCTGCCTGCCGCCTGCCGCCTGCCTTGTCCCTTTTTATTTTATATGCGTGCAAAAATTTATGCTTGAATTAAATATGATGACCAAAAAAGCAGTCGCCGTCGCAGTCGCAGCAGCCGACAATGTTGTGCCGCTCTTACACTCTTATTTACACATGTACAACACGGCGTATGCGCGCCGTAATGTACGACAGCGTGCACAATTAATCTTGCAACGTGTTTTATGTTGCTCCTTCCGAAGGAGACACCGCCACTACAAACCCGATGCGACCCCAACTCTGTGGCCATCATGCTGTGGCTGCGGGTTATAATTGAATTTTCATAGCCATTACCAGACGTCGACGATGTCGACGACGTCCTCATCGTCCTCATCGTCCTCGTTGGCTCGGTCATTATTTAAATGTAACGACGCTTTATTATAGCGGCAATCGAAAGCAAATGATTCCGGCTTTATAAATATAAATCAAATTAGAAGCGGAAGAAACCGGCGGCTCAAGTTGCTGCCCAAGCAGCCACATGTTGCACGGCCATTTGGTCAGCGTGGCGTGTGGATAATGCGAAAAGCGAGAACCGTTTCCTTAGCTAGGACAACATAAAAAGCCCATTCAAAGGGGCAGGAGGTGCCACAAGGAGTACACCAAAATGACATTTAAGTACAAATTAGAAATGCTAATAAGCGAACAACAATTTAACAACTGTTTAGCTACGAGAGTTGATTATAAGAAGCAAACAAAGAATGGAACAAACAGGAATAAACATTTCAATAGTACAACACAGCTACATCTAAATGCTAAGAAAGATACAAATTATTTTAATTCATGCATAACTTACCGTTTTTTTGATATAATACAATTTAAGCTGTAAGTAAACAAATTATACTGTCATTAACAAACCAGAAATGCGTTTAATTATTTTATACTTAATGATTAACTACTACATTAAACATATAATGATGTAAGTTATGTATATTTAACTATTATTTTAAAGATATAATCATATGAGTTATATTTTTCATATTTATAAATTATTTCAATATATTTTTTCTAACACACGTGAAATATTTTATTATTTAAGAAATGGACCATAAACTGTGTTTTACTTTGTTGTTGTTGTTACTTTGTTTTTTTTTTTTTTTATGGATCCTTCCCTTCCACTATCTCAATTGTAAATCAAATAATTAAAGCTGATCATACTTTACACCGCTATTTAATTCTTTTATTTAATTAAATTAATTAATTAATTAGTTTTTAATTCTTTTATTTACTTTATTTATTACTATTTACTTTATTATAAATAAATATATAAAAATTTCTAAATTTAGCACACTCTGCTTGATCTTAATATTAAATTATTGTTTTATTTTTCACTATATTTAAGACTCGTTTAAAGGAATGTGCTCGTAAATGCACAAAAAAAGAAAAAAAAAAAAAAATATATATATAGGTATGTTATTGATACTATTTGACTTATCCATCAGACCGACTAAGCTGAGTATCAATAAAGCATCAAAGATCGCCCTCTGATACCCTATAGCAAAGTATGGCTCTATAACGATCAAAGCAAGCAGCAATTTAACACGTGTCAAACAACGAACTTATAAGGGAATATATGCAGAAAGAAGCACTGCAGCTAAGCACAATCGTCGGCTCTTGTTCTCAATGTGGAAGCTGAAATGTTTACATAAAGTGTGTAAATCAATATTTCTTGGCCACGTTAACAAGCTGCGCAGCAGCCTCACCCAATGCCAGCAAAGCTTTTAAACCTCCCAGCTGGCCTTTCAGGAGCTGCTCGAGCTGCTCGAGCTGCCCATTAGTCAGCTGCTCCTTGTGCGCAACCAGGAGGCAGTGGAAACCATATGGCTGCTCCGTCGGTTCGTCAACGGAGCACCGGCTAATCCCGCTGAGCCGCAGCTTGTAAGGCTGCTGGCGGGTCGGCTTATTGGCCGATTTTCCAATAAATTTCTACAACCCTTCGGCATGACAGACTTGTGGTCTGCATACTGCATGTTGGCCGGCATTTACAGAGGCTATACGCTGGACATTCGCCATCCGTCAAAGTGACAGACACTAAGGCAAAGCACATACACGTTATGTAAACACAAATAAATGTCATTGGTTTGTATAAATAGCCAATCATGTCAAGATATTTGTGATTTCTTTCAATTTGTATAAGTGACAAATAGGCTCTTGGGCGTGGCCCTGGAGCTGTGCCAGCCATTGTTCAAGTTGTTGATGGAACGCAAACACCACACGGCGAGAGAGACAATCAATCAAAAAATTAGACAAATCATCATGCGATTGTCATAGTACAATAAACAAAAGCCAAATGTATGCACGCTGTGACGGACGTACAAACACACTTACACACTTACACACACACACAGCCACACACACCTGAACACAGGTGGTCAAGCAACCAAAATTTCACCTCGACGCGAGTTCGACAGCTAAAAGGCAAAGCCAAAGGAAAATTCAATTTTAGCTGTCAAAAATCTAACCAATATTGGCTGCGTGCGTGTGTGGGCGTGTGTGTGTGGGCGTGTGTGTGTGGGTGGAGGTGTGTGTGGGTGTGTGTGTGTGCTTACAGGAGGCGTAGCTGTGAGTGCTATCGCCGAGCACAATCGATTGAAAACATAAATGAAATTGACAGCCAGGTGACCAGCCTCCATTAGTGCCCCACGCACAGCCTCTTTTTTGCTTGGCCAGCCCTTTGATGTTGCCAGCAGAGCCGCATCCGAGGCATTGTTGAAAGGTACGGCCAACTGGGCAGAAGGTGTTCATGTGTAAGTAAAGCATCAAATTAATTTGACATTTGCTTTGTCACTGCCAGCTCAACGTACGAGTCGAAGTTTGAAGGTTTTACAGGCCATCAATGCCACTGGCTATTGTCGGCAGTCTTCCTTGATAATGATATGTATGTAGTATAGGGTTGTCGGAAGTGACTGAGAATGTGTGAGTGACTCTGTGTGTGTGTGTCTGTGTGTGTGTGAGTGTGTCTGGGTATGCCTGCGTGAGTGTGTAAGCATAGGAATAGGACAACTCCAGCTTAAAGCATGCAGATTTTTGGCTTATTGCCACTTGGCCAATGGAGAGGCGAGGCAAAGTCAAAGCTTTTAAAGAAATTAGCGCACATTGAAAACGTTCGTATATGATTCTGACTAAATTTCAAGTTGTTATTGTTGTTTTGATAAACAAAACCAACAAAATGTACTCCTAGAAGTACAAATAAATAAATAAATAAATATAAGTAAACAGCACATATAGCAATTCCTACACAATTTGCGTTGTAAAATATGAAGAATTAAAACAAATTCAACAGGCCGAAGAGGAAATACTCTCACAATTTGTTTATAACTAGTGTGATTTTATATATATTTCAAAAGAATACTGAATTTCCGAATATAGAAAAATATTTATAAAATATTTAGTTGTTAGCAGTTATAATAATATCATGATAATAATAATTGCCTGAGAAACTTAAGAATTTTGAATTTGTTGCGTAATATATTTCGTAACGGAATTATAATACCCTCCGCAGTCAAAACATAAAGTAATGTTTTTTTTTAATTTTCCTAAAATGTTGCTAATACACGGGCATAGCAGCCATTAATGTGGCCAAATACAAACAACCTAAATAATAATATACCAAATGGATAGTGGGGCGTTGAGCGTGGGGCGTGGCGCAATGACGAACTACATTGTCGACTAAGTGAGTCGGAGTGATTGCATACGGCTTTATTTGCATACAACTTTTTCTTATTCAATGTAGATTTAGTATAAAAAAAAAACTTCCTCTATCTAAACAATATTTTTCAAAAATTATTCTTACTTCTATTATTCATTTTTTAATTTAATTTTGTTTATTAAATAGCAGTTTTATTCATACTCACGTCCAATTTTTTGTTTGTTTTCCAACCACTGTGCGTGACAGCTTGTATGTCATAAGCACCGCTACTTAGTGGCGGATTTTGTTTTTATAGCAAATGTTCTCACCCCAGTTCCAACGGCAAGGACTGCATTAAGACCTCTGGAACTGTTTGAAGTTCTTTGAATTTTGTGAATAGGTGTGCTGTCTACTTAACGAGCGCTTGACAACCTAATAGAAGCTATACACTAATATACTTATGGGTACATAATGCTAATTTTATTAAGCTCTCCACTCGACACTCGCCACTCTAATGAATTGATTTTGTTTTCTTTTTGTATATTTTGTTTTTCTTTTCTTTTCTTGTTTCGGTCATCAAATAAACTGTTCGCTGGACAGGTGAGTGTAATTTATGTGGCAGCCCTTGATCCCTATCTCGACTGTAGTCCGAAATTCTGCCTACCGCCCATTCATGATGTTATTTTGTGCAAACAAACTAATCAAGAAGGCAACAAACCTTTTGATAAGCCAGCAGCTACAAAAATTGTTGACTTACTCCTGGGATTTATTTTTTATTTTTAAATTTCATTTTTAAGTGCTAAGCTGTTAAAAAACAAAAATATAAAAAAAAAACACACACACACACACATATTAACATGCACACGGAAACAACAATTTCTGCTGACTCTTATATGCACTCGTAAAAAAAAATTGTATAAATTCCGACTCGGGGCTTGACGCACATTTGCGTTGGCATTTTGTATATATACATACATATATATATATATATAAAAATGTATATATTTTTTTTTATACTAATTAAAAATTGTATATTTATCAAAGTTGTAGCGTCACAGTCAGCAAGCGATTTGCCGAAATAACCGACAAAACTAAAAACACATGCAAGTGCTTATGCACAACACACACGCACACACACGCACACACACACACACTCACACACTCGAATGTTTGCGGGCAGAAAGATTTTGTTGACAGAAGTTTACAATAAAACGAAAGTTTAATGCACAAGTTTTTGCCCGGCAAAGCTTAGCTTTGAGCATGCAGTCCCCTAGCCGGCGGTGTTCGACGGTCTGTTTGCGCAACTTACAGCCAAAGTAAACTCATTACCAATGCAAACAAACAGGCGGTGAAACTTTTTAAAACCGCCCAAAAACTATTTGCGTGGGCGGACTTCAAACGTAGCCAAATGGAAATCATAAAGCGAGCATATACATGCATATATATATATTTATTACATATAAAGTATATAAAAAAGAATAATAATTAAGTCCTTGCATTTCAATGCTAAAGTCAAATTCAGCATTTGCCACCGTTAACCTCTTCTAAAAGTAATTTCTTTTGTAGCTCATCGAAAATAATTTTCAAATATTTTAATCACAAACATTCCGATATTTGTCAAAAATATGACCGCATAAAGCCAAAATGAAAAATGTCAATGCGGGAATGCGGTGACTTTATTGATCAAATTGCTTTATTGATAAATTAATTTTAATTTGTTTACATTTGACCGCTTTCCTGTCGCAGTTAATTAACATTCATTTGGCAAAATGCACAATTACAACAATTACTGGTAAAGCTCTGTATAATATTAATTATTTGTACGTTGTAAGTTTTATTTGTTCAGTAAAATAACAAAACTTTTATTTACCCACAGCGTCAGCAAAAGCCAAAAACATTTTTAATCGCTTTTCCAACCGTTTCTGGGTATAAATACTAACGCTATTCAGTTGGTTGCACAAAATGAATTGTAATTAGTGATTGTAAAATAATTAATACAAATGCATTAAAAGGCGTTTAAATATTAGAATAGAAAATCTGCAAGACATTATCCAAATATAATCAACTCTTCTATTTACTACTTACATAAAATTAAATACTGTGAAAAACAGCATTGTTATTAATTATTAATTGAAGCTGATCTCACACAAAAATATTATTTTTATTTTTAAATTTTGTCTTAATAATAGTACACAGAAAATCCCGTTTTCAAAAATATATATCAAATTTTTAAAGATGATATCATTAGTGAATGATAAATTAATAGAATTACAAGTAATTTTTAACTTAATAATGTATTTTTTATAACATTTTTATTTAATATGCCGGATGGCTTTAGAGAAGAGTACACGCATGTCGTATTTTTATAATTTTTTGCAGCCTTCATTTTTATTGTTTGCCTGGACATCGCAGTTGGAAGCCCGCGGAGGACCAAAAGCTAGTTTTGTAGTCATTTTCGTGGGTCGTTGGACGCAATGTGTAATGTGCAGCATGAATTGTGTAATGTGTAATTAAAATGTGGCATACAACATCATGGGGACATGGCCGCACATCCGCTGCTGCCGCTGCCGCTGCCGATGCTGCTGCTGATGCTGCTGCTGCTGCTGTGGCTTTGGCTGTGGCAGTGGCTGCAGATGTTATTGCAGCTGCCAAGGCACTCATTAACCACACGGTAATAATTAATTGAGATATGTATTACAAGTGCTGGGGCGATGGGAGCGGTTCGCTTGGTTGACTTGGACGGTCAAACAGATACTGCCTGTTAATTTATTAATAAATTTGATTAATGCACTGCTGTTGATCAAGTATACGCTAAGTGGAACGACTGCCATTAAGCACAGAGTGCACTTACAAACCTCAAGATGAACGAGATAATCACATTAACTTTCCTACTTAACAAATAATGCGATTAGCGGCAAGCTGCCACAGTTGGGGGCACAAGTTGAGCGCTGAGCAACAGTTGCCATAATGCGCACAAACTGATTCGCAAACTTTGGCCAATGACCACGAAAACCTAATCCCTCGAGCACTCGCAGCAGCCACTCAGAAGCTACCCAACCCAGCTCGTCGGACCAATTAGAAACGCATTTCACGCTAATCGCCCGACTGGCTGGGCGCATTAACTGCAGTTGAGTGCATTTCATTTAAATGAATTACAAGCAAAATATGAATGTTGTTTGGCTCCAACACAGATACAAACACACACACACACACACACAGATGCAAATAAGAGCGAGTCCGTGACCGGGCAGGAATTTACTCAATGCTCATTAAGCAGCAGCCGCATGAACGCCAAATGTTAATCAGTTTTTCCATTCTATTTACGAGAGAAGTGCCAAAAGGAAAATCACAAAACACAACAGCGAACAAAAATTGGTAATTAACGCTTTAGAATCAGCTACAGGGTGGAGTCCAGTCCTTTGTGGATGGCTCTGGGGCAGACGGATGCGAAGAGCTACTCAAAGAGCTGCTCAAAGTCAGCATCAGAGCTCTTATTTTCTTTTGGCTTTTCTTTTTAATATATTCGGCGTTTTGATGCCACGTTAATTTGAATGAATTTAATTAATTAGCGTTGAAAACCAAACTGACGTCAATCGTGGCAAAATCTTTCCCATCGACTGAATGGTCGAACCGCCCGTTGCCGCGACAACTGATAACTTGGCCCGATTGTTGGCAGCTTTAATAAGTCGCTTTCGCTGCGACCATCTGGCGTGGCAACAACAGTCTTGGCCAATTTGCGGCTTAGGCTTAAGCAGCTCGATATTGAAACAATTATTCCAAATATTATTGTGCCTCATGATGACGTTGATTTCGACTGCTGACTGTGCCACAGCTGCTAATGACGTTCCGCCTCTAATCTGTTAAGCGGATATTCGATTCCCCAATATATACATACATATATACCTATGCAATACACATGTATGTGTCTGTGTCTGTTGTAAATTAGCGGGCCTAGTTTATTCGCAATACATATATATTAATTAAAAATTGATTGTCCCAGTTGGATTTCATTTCTGAATTTATTTTAACACGCAGAATGAGCTGCTTAACTAAGTGGATTAATTTTAATAATATTTGATCGCTAGGGAGATTTATAGATAAGCTTGATAATTAATTCTTTGCACGCAAATCTGTAAGTAGTATCACTATATAAATAATTCATCAATAAAAATAAGGAAAAAAAACATTGTGGTGGGAGAAGGAATATAATAGATTCCGTTTATCAATTTTATTCAAAAACTCCTTCCCTTTTAGAGAATGTTGAAATATCTCTAACTAATCTCTGGTTTAAGTAAATAAACAATTGATATTTATAATAGCTCACTTTAACAATTAATAATAATTATAAATTCGCCAGAAATATAATGTTCCTTCTATTTATTTTGTTTTCAGACTATTTATGGAGTTACTATTTTATTGATATTTATAATATTCTAAGTATATATCATTATATGGATAACTGAATAAAATGCCGAAAATTGTAATTAGTGAGTTATATTACTAACTAATAAAAGATCTGATTTCCAAGCATATATCATTTTCTTTATATTTAAGGATGTTCGAGAAACAAGTTAATGAAATGTTTTGTTTCAATGGATTGTATATAATATACTCAGAAAATACTCATTAGTAAAATATAAAATATACTACTGCATTCAATTAAATGCAATCAACTTAAAAAGCAATTAAGATTGCAATAAGTTTTGTTATTCATCCATTTATGTCAAGTCAAAACATTTTATTGTTTGATATGAAAATCACATAAATATATTTTATTTATAAACAAACACACATACCACTTAATATTGGTCACAACAATTCCAGCCTTTTGAAATTAAGCTGATTGCATCAATTATTTATTGTATTATTTTTATAATAATTCTTTATGTCAAAAGGTCAAATGCTTTGAGCTGTGTACAAATCTTATTTAAATATTTGTAATTTGGACCCAGTTTTGGAACCGACTTCATATCTTGACTGCTGCCTGCAAGCATTACCATTTCAATTTCAATTAAAAATAATACATGTACTGTCGAAATATTGTTACAATATTAATATATGTGCTAAAAGTATTGTTTGAGAAAAACAACAGATTGTGTGCAAAAAAATAATAAATAATATAAATGTAATTTATATATAATCGACGAGCTGCATAACAAGTGTCGCTTCCACATCGATAAGTAAAACAATATGGAAAAATCGATTGAAAATATTCTGTGTATTGCAAATGCAATTCAAATATGTGTCACATCTAAATTGTGTGTGTACACATACACACACGTGTGTGGAAACAATGTTTGTAAAACCGTAAATGCAGCACAAAGTAAACAGAATAAAAAATAAATATACAATTGAATGGCAACTGAATCGCATATGCGAATATTGTATACCCTTTCAAGATTTTCACATATCGTTCTAACAATAATATAATTTTAATTAATAAACGTTCATTTCAATTTCCAACTATTATGTCTTTTGTAATTGTAGTTTGCAATTTCAATTGGTAGATATTCCAATTCTTTCTCGATTACAACTATTTATCTGATATATAATCGGTTTTTTTTTTTATACCAACTGCAAGGGTAAAGAAATGTGGCACACAATATGGAGCGAACGTGACGGAAGCAGCTGTCAATGTGGCAAAGCCACAGCAACAGTGCTGCAAATAAATAAGTGCACACAAGCATAAATAAAGCCATCTAATAGCTAACAGAAAAGAACTGTTAAATGTCATTATGGTGGGGCTTGCAAGCACGCCTTGTTTACTATTGACAATTACTTTTGGAGTTTTAGTCAACAGGGGCACTGATGAACTCCAATAAATCGCCTAATTTAATTAACAAGCTGAAGAAAAGTTAGGCACAGTCGGGAGTATCCGACAGGGAGATGCCCTATGTCAAGCGCTCGCATCGAAATGTATTCAATTGTGGTTTAACTTTTTTGTATATAAAAAGTTCTCACATTTTCTCTGTATTGGTTACTGGAGTTTCTACTTGTCGTACTAGACTCGATCGACCTGGTTGTTAATGTACAGGGTATACAAATTAGGCAAACTGTCTACAAAATGAATACTGCTATCGGTGGCACAACCGAGACAGCGGCATATGATAAACCGAGCATATAATTGATTTAAGTAAAGCACACACACACAAACACAGATTGATATATACAGATTTATATATATATGTATCTATCCTGTGTGTGGAATAGCTGCTGTTCCGCGACAGTTCAGATTGTCAGCTGGCTGGCAGACAGGCACGAAATTGATTTCCAATAAGCTGCTTGCCACGTTGGATTGTGTTAATTTTACGCTAAATCTGTTTTAGCTCAGACTTCATTGATAAACTTTGACATTGATGAGTTAATGATGATGGGGAAAGCACACACATACACCCACACACGCATACGCACACGCACACGCATATATACAAACAAACAAAATGTCAAACGCTCGCGTCTGAGGCGAGGTGCGCTTCTGCTTGTTAACCCACGATGCCTGTGGTGGAGTTGGCCGTGTTGTTGTTGGTGGTGCTGGTGGTGTTTCTGATTTTATGGCTAAAGTTGGCAACGACTTTGTCATTTGTCATGGGCGTAGATATGCCAAAAATTAAGTCAAGCAGCGCAAAGTTCTTTTGAGAACTTTTGTTTTTCTATTCAAGTAATTCAGCATTTATGGCTTTGTCTGTTTCATAAAGATGATTTTTATTAAACACTTTGGATGAAGAGCTAAACGTAATTAACAAGCGAAATGTGTACCGATAATTATGATAAATGTTTTTGCTTTAATTGATTGCAGCTTTGGGAATAATGAAAAACCAAAAACATATTATGAACATCATACATGAGCTTTTTGTACATACTATTGTATTAATATACACACCGATTTTGCCTTGATAAAGGAGAAGAGCAACACATATACACAAACCAAGCTTTTAATAAATCAATTTTCATTGTGCAATCAATCCAGAAATATTTTTAATTCCATAAAACAATGACTTTCGAAAGGCCAAGTGCAAATAAAAGAAAGTGAAGTTTTTTAGTACACATTGCAATGCAATTTACATTTCAAACTGAACATATTCCTTAAACAAATTCATACTAAACAATTGAAAAGCTTGTTTTCGAACGTAGCCGACTGCGTGATACTCTGTTTCAATAGACTCATATAGTTTTGTACTTTGAAAACTTTGTGAGTGCCAAATCAATTTAGTTTATTACGAAAGCAAATCACGACTCTACAATGAGAAGACTCTAGATTTTAAAATGTTGTCACTACAGTTTAAAAATGACCGAATAAATGGCGTTTTCCATGATCAAGAGTTGCACATTAATTAAATTTTTATTTTTTTTTTTTATTTTCAAAAATAAAATTTACAAAGTTTCTAGGAAGTAGTGCACAATGTTTTATATATGTAACAATAGATTTTTTAATTTAATTTAATGTTAACTAAGGAAGAAGAAACAACGAATTTTTAAAAAATAAATTGTGGTAGCTACGTAAAAAAAAATTACGCGCTCTATGGAGATGCAATTCTTAACCACCTTTTACCACATTTTTTCTTGTATACACTATACAGTAGCAAACAATTTCTCACAATTTGATAAAAAAAAATGCTCCTGGTAGCCCCTAGCACACTAAAGAAACTTTCAGAAAAAAAAAAAAATACAAAATTATATACATATATATAAATGAAAACGCAGTACAAATAACCAGCCTTTGGTAATGTTAACCAAAAACTCAATTTCCGTTTGAAACTCATTTTGCATTTTTGGTTGTTTTAAATCAACAGCAACTGAAACAGAGGTCGCTCAGGCCAGCAGACAAACAATTGCGTAAAAACAATAAACAATTCTGGCAACATCAACAGCAATCATGTGCCGAGGCTAAGAGCGGGGTGAGGGTTGAGTGATGAGTGAGGTGGAGTGTGGAGAGGGGGAAGGGATGATGGCCGGGCAACAACTATAGCTACAATAGCCGACACAAAGCTCATGTGCATGCCCACAATTAATTTACAATAAAACAATCAATTGATTACCATTACATCCGGCCGTGTAGCGGAAATTGTGCGCAATATCCAATTGTTAAGCGGACACGACCCCCACCTTGGGGCCAATAGTGGGAGCAGCATCACCTCGAAGGACAATTTTCGATGGGAAACAATAGGCTAAGCGGCGAATACGTAACACCCCGAATTAACAATTCGGCGGTTAACTGTATTGACAAAGCTTCTACCCCTACCCCAAGAACCATTCCTCTGCCTTGTGAACTTCAACTAATTAGTGTCGAAAATACGGTCGGTTGCATCGAGTCTAACTGTTTTGGTAACGCCTCGGGCTGAACGAATTCGTTACGAAAATTCATTACAATTGCAAAAGAGACAGAGGAGACTGAGCAATACCCTTTAATGGCATATCGGCTTTCAGCGAGCATTCTTTCTTCCTCAGACTCTAACTTTTTTAACTGTAATCAACGAAAATGGAATTCTCTTTACGGCTGAAAAGACAAGAATAAAAGCCCAAAAATTGCAAAATAAAAAGCTATAACTATTTGGTTTATTATCCGAACTTAGTAAAGTATTTGGGATAATTGCAAGTTTCTATCTTTAAAAATGAGTTTTTATCCTATAAAGGCGAAATGGAGGGAAGAATCAAAAATGTGTGTTTTCTTAAGCTGATTAAATGTATGCTAAATTTAATATAATCAACTTTTAAAAAGTTCGGAAAACTTAAACGTGTTATCGATAACATAGTGTACAGAATCCATTCTGTGACGGGTTGAAGCATAAGCTTTAAACAATTGAGAAAGCTCTAACTAGGTATGTCCGATTAATAGATACCGTGTTTCGAACATTCTAGCTTTTTTCTAAATTTGTTTCAATGGATTCAGTGTAAACAAAAGGCAGTCCCATTCCCTTGTATTAACTGATTTTATTTGTTACTTTAAATAAACTAATATTTATGTGCTCCATTACAAGCATACTGTTACGTATGTGCATTAAAATTGTATTGGAAATGGACGCAAGTGTTACAGTTGATACTATAATAAACATTGTAAACAAAGTCGGCAATAAATATTTGCATGTATTTATCCATAAAATACATAAAGTTAAAAAGCTGTGAAGAAAATAAAAGTTGTCGCTCTACAATGTAATTATTGATGTTATGAATACTGTGAATAATACAATCGCAATTGCGCTTTTTTATACCCATTAAAAATTGGTAAGCTGGGTATAGTAAAGTATATATATTCTTAATCATAATCAACAGTCGAGTCCGTCTATCGAGTTTGTTATTGATTACCAAATTCTCGTTCTCTGTTATCGATAACTCGTTTAAGTTTATTGAGCATATCATGTAAATGCATTTAACGCTTAGTTCAATTTCGTCATGCATTTCCCTACGTAAGTTCTTGTATAAGCATGTAGAGAAGTCTGAAAAAATTGAATCAAAATAAATAGCAGAACTGCAAGGCTTTTAGGGTATTACCTAGTCAAGTACATTCGACTAGAGTTTTCTTTCTTGCTTTTAAGAGGAATCGAAAAGTATGCACACATACATCCGCAAGGGGTTTTAAATATTTTTATTTATAATAATTAATAATTGTCAATTATAGTTGCAATTGAAATTAAGTTTTATTGAATTTATTTGTTTCGGATTAAATAGCAAAAAACATTACTATGAAAAAGTAATAAATATTCGTTTTTGCGAATTAGAAAAGTTATTGTTGATTCGAAATGATCAGATAGCGAGGAATTTGAATATAATTACAAGTAAAAATTAATTGTTCTTCCCCTTGCAATTCAGACGGACTGCTGATCCTATCAAGAAAATATATACCTTATAAGTCAATGAACATACAATTTTTGTATGTATCTTTTGTAACTCACATAATCGTGTACAGAAAATCATATTAGTGGAGTACCATAGATCACTCGTAATTGCTTGAGAGAGCAAAAGGACTCAAGTTGGCGACACGTTTCACGATTATTGTAAAGACCCATTTTTATGGTTAACCGTGACAGATAACTGACAGGAGCTTAATAAGGCGCAAGGCAATTGCGGTTTGCAGTATGTCAGCGGCGAGCAAGTGTCAGAAACAGATAATACAATTGACATAAAAGTAGACGAGGGGTAGATTGTATGTTGGGGTAACTTTGGTGCCTAACTTACCTAGCGAGCAGCTTTTAATGCAGAGCATAAATTTAACTTGCCACCAGCTGCCGCTGCAGTTGGCAATGTAGGCGTGGCAGGCGATGTGGGCTGCGTTTAAAAAGTTAACACTAGTCAAAGTTAACCAAATTTGTTGCATACTTTGCTGCGCCGCTTCACAAAACACACTGAGTGAGTGCACAGCAGCCGACAAGGCACTGGCTGCTGTATATAATGAGCACGCGCTGCCTCCCACTCGTGGCGCCACACAACTGGGGCGCCGTGAATGGATATGGATGTGGAGCAGCTGAGCAAAAGTTGCGCCAAAATACTCAAACGCAGCGGGCGCTCATCATCAGCAGCAGCAGCAGCACAAACGGCAGCAGCAGCAGCAGCAACAGCAGCAGCAGCGGCAAAGCATTAAAATAAAAGTAGAAGGCCAATGCACAATGGTTGAGGCATAATAATAATAGCTTAAAATGCAAACTTTTTTATAGTCTGATAGCAATTTGCATTTCGCTGTTTCGATTACCAATAAGCGTTCTTTTTAGACAAAATATTTATTCGGGCTCCGTTGCAACGTTGATTTTGACGGTTGAGCTCTTGTTGTTGTTCAAAATTGTGCAAAATTGTTAAAATCCTTCTCAAGGACATTTAAAAAAAACTCATGAGAAGGCAAACTTCTTATAAAAACTACAACATGTAGTCAGCTTATATTATTTTTCTTTTCTTTCTATTGCACACTGCAGGCTAAACGAAAAGGAAACAATTTTAAGGATATTATTGATGTCCTTGTGCAGACACTTGTACAGTCGTAAGCTTTTGGAATTGTCCAAAAATTATTTTAGTATATAAATATGTAGTAAATAGGATATATACAAGGTAGCATTCTCTTAAAATGAGCAGATTCTCTCGAGTCCTTGTTGACATAATATGAAATAATAAATAAACTTAGCTTTGTGCAATGCAACTAACTCAATAGAAATTTTAAGATATTACTGAATTCTGTTTAACCATCATATAGAGTAAATGTTTTAGGGTTATAAGCCAAAGAGTATAAAGATATTTTAGCATATTTTATGAGATATACTGAAAATTATTATTCATACTTCGTATTTAAAACCGGAAATCTAAGCTGAAAAATTACTTATATGTGAGCTTCGTATTTTAACACACCGCTTAACTGGAGGTCACATTTTTGTACGTAACCTAACCTGTACCGCCTAACTGGAGGTCACATTTTTGTAACTCGGAGCAGTCTTCATCTACCATTGTGCCGTAATAAGTTTATTGGCCTTTACCACCCGGCGACAGGTGATGGCAAAATTAAATATGCATATATATTCTAATGTGCATGCCTGCTGTGTTTGTATGTGCTTCTCGTCAACACTCTTTGGCCCGCACTCGATGCCACTTAATTAACTGACTGAATGACGTCATAGATCGTCCCCGGCATGAAGCTTATTGATATACGTATATTTGGACGGGCCAAATGAAAATCATTGTGATATACATGCTTTGTGGCTGTCAAAGCGCTTGGTGCCCAGCGTTCAGTACTCAAGTGCCGCTGGCGCCCAAAAAAAAAATTTGACCCACATAGATGGCCAACAACAAGGAACAGCTAAAACATGAGAGTTGCCATTTACCAGCCGCCAGCGCCGTTGCATGTGGCTCGGCACTTAACTCAATTTGCAATGAAGCCGTCGCCTTTGTCGATGTTATTATTGTTGTTGCTGTTGTTGTTTCTGTTGTTGTTACTTTTGCCGCCAAGTGCAGCAGAACAAAATTGCTGCCATATTACGAACGACACTAGCGTATTGTTATTATTGCTGCTGCTGCTGTCATTGTAGACGGCGTTGTTGTTGCGGCTTGCGGCAGCAACGCGGACGACGTCTTGACTGTGTCATCAAAATCGAATTGAAATGAAACCACAATTGAAATGTCAGACAAACGTTGTGAAACTTTTTTTTCCCCCTTACCGGTTTTGGGCCGCAACAGACGGTAGCTGGTATCAGGCAGCCGACCCACATAAAATTCAATTCGCATTGAAGTTTCCCGAGCAGCAGCAGCAACAACAACAGCAGCAACAACAGCAGGCAGCAGCAGCAGCACCCGTAGCCGCAGCCAAGGCAGGCGTGGCAGTGGCAGCCACTGCGCCAACAGCGCGCCATTTTTTTAACTGACGCCTCCAATGAAATCATTGAACTGCCATCGCCTGCTGCGCGTCGAGCAAAAGGCGCAACAGGAGACGACGCCATGGCCCGACCGGGCCAGACCAGTACACACACACACACACACACACACACGCATACAAACACTCATACGCACACATGTGCTGATAAAAACAATGCTAACAGCAGGCGGCTGACAATATTTGTAGGCCTTTTTGTCGTCATCGCGGACAATGCTATCAGCCTTGGCCAGCATGGATTTAACTTTGCTCTCGGCCCTGCCTTTCACAACGTGTCGTCGTGTGAATTTCTTTGTCAATAGTTTGAAACCGCCTTTGACCTGTGTATACCAGTATGAGTGCGAATGTGTGTGTGTGGGTGTGTGTGTGTCCTGAATTGCTGGGCAAGTTGAAATGCGTAAAACAACCATTAGAATAGTTGTCAAATGAGCTGCGAAAAAGTGTAAGAGCATTCGACAAATTGAATTCCAGTCACGTGCACACAATGACACACTAATCACGCTCTAAAGTACTTGCAATTGCATACAAAGAGCAAATACTAGAGAGAAATTGTATATTTGAGTGGCTCTGATTAAATGCCCTTTGCAGAGATATCGCTTATATAAAGGAGGGCTATTATATAAACAACTCTAGCCGATTATTCCTATAGTCGCATTCACAAAGCATTATTATTGCTCTTATTCAATAAGTTCAGCAAAGAAAAATCTTATAAACAAATTTATTTAAAAAAAAATTATAAATAAAAAAAAACAAATACTTATTTACATCATGATAAAATTATTATATATAAGTTTGTCAAAGATATATCTAAAAAAAATCATTTATTTAAAAAAATTAATTTTTGACAGTTTATAGAATTAGTCAGCAACGTATACAGGTATAATATAAATATAAATATATATTCTATTCTATTCTAATAATGAAGTCTACTTACTGATGGATAAAATTATACTATATATCTTAGTAAGTTTAGCAAAGATATATATTTAAATAAAAATTTGTTTACAGGCAATAAATTGAATTTCAATGGATCATTCGTATAGCGGCTACCCATATAGCGGATTAAATCAACTTACTGATATATATTAAACACAACAAAAACAACATGATAATATTATAATGAATATATATATTTATATATATTAATATGTTTAGCAAAGAGAAATCTTTAAAAACAAATTAGTTTAAAGAAACTCAAATTTCAATGGATCATTTTTATAGCAGCTACCCGTATATGTACGTAGATTAAATCAACGTACTGTTAGATATTAATAAAAAAAAAAAAAACATTTGCTCGTTCACACATTATGATAAAAGTATAATATATATATTAATAATTTTAGATAAAATATATCTTTAAATATAAATTAAACGAATTAGTTTAAAGAAACTCAAATTTCAATCGATCATTATATAGCAGCTACCCATAAAGGTATATTAAATAAAATTATAATATATATCAATAACTTTAGCAAAGATATTGCTTAAAACTAAATATGTTTAAAGAAACTCAAATTTCAATGGATTATTATATAGCAACTACGCATATAGGTAGATTAAATTAACGTACTGTTAGATATTAATAAAAAAAAAACATGTGCTCTCTCACACAACATGATAAAATTATAATATATATATATATTAATAATTTTAGATAAGATATATCTTTAAATATAAATTAAAGAAATTAGTTTAAAAAAACTAAAATTTCAATGGATTATTCTTATAGCAGCTATCAATATAGGTAGATTAAATCAACGTACTGTTAGATATTAATAAAAAAAAAAAAAAAAAAAACATGTGCTCGTTCACACATCATGATAAAATTATAATATCCTCCGAAAGGGTACAAAAACATTTTAACATATGGCAGTGAAGGAGGGGGCCAGAGGAACGGATTGCGCGATGCGAAAGCCATTAGCCATTAGCCATTGACCAGCTGTAGCAGCTGCTCCACACATTATCAAAGTGCGGAAGGCGAATGTTGAAGCAGGAAATCAAAATTGAATTTGCCATGTAATCGCAGTGGCAATCACAATTCCAATCGCTTTGGCAGAGCAAGAATCGAGGAGTAAGTAAAAGGCGATACGAACTGAGTTGAACCCAAGCCAACTGAAATAAGTCCAACTGAATTGTAGGCTGTGGTGAGTTTCCTTTTTGGAGGGCCTCACAAAAGCAAAGAGCGAAAATCAAATGGGAAATGTTGAGCAAATGTTGAGCACGAGAGCGAGGACGACATCAAAACAAAGAAAGCCACGCGGCTCAGCCCGAAAACTCGTTGAAATTCTGGATGAAAAAAAGAACCCTAAAAAATGTAACGCATGCTTTGCGCTCTGAATGACTACGGCAAAGTGCGCGAAGATTCAACAAATGACAGAAGTCACGGAGCAAGCAACAGACCGCCAAAAAGTCAAAGGCGGAGGAGGGAGGATAAGTAGGGGGTGCAAGAAAAGCTTCAGCTGCTGGCCTGCTAACCACGCAAAAAGCGTAAGCGCTTTGTGCCTCAGTGACTGGGTCTGTATTTGACATGTGTGTGTGTGTGTGTGAGTGTGTGTGTGTGTGAGTGTGTTGGTGTGTGTGTGTGAGTGTCTTGGTGTGGGTGTGTGGTTTGGTGTGAGCGCAAATTACAGACTAACAAGTGGTCGTTGACTGGCAAGCCAGCGAGGCAGACAGCCCCAACCACGACAGTTGATTTGATTTGACAGCAAGACATGACATTTGGGTAGCAGACATTCAGCCAGCCAGTCAACCAACCAGCCAACCAACCAACCAGTTAGGCATCCCGGGTGCCACGAGCAACTGGAGTGAAGTGAAGCTGAAGAAATGCCACGAGTGCTGCCTCAGCGGTTGCTCCAACTGATGGGCAGAGATGTCGCATCAGCTCCCGCTCCAGTTCTTGCTCCCACTCCAGCTCCTGCTGCTGCTCCTGCTCCTGCTCCTAGTCCTTGTGCTGCTGCTGCTGCTGCTGTTGGCAAGTGCAAGTAACCGCAAGCCTTCAGAAAGCGGCGCCCGCGCCCATATAATGAAGATGGATATCTGCGACCAAGCGACTGGCATAACAATGGGTAACCGGATGTAGCACTCGGAAAAGGAAATGAATAGCAGGACATGGACATGAAAATCCACAACAGTTCAAAAAGGAGAGTATTCGTAGCCTTGACCAATGGAGCTTACTTTTACTATTCATCAGCATTCAACCAACAGCTGCTGAATGGCAACCAATTTCCATTTAAGCATTGTGTTTACACTTGCAGCCGATAATCGATATTATTTATCTTAATTTTAAATATTTCAATATTATTGACACATTTTAGCTTTATTGAAACTGCATAAATTGTGTAGGTTAACTCTTTTAGTTAATAGCAAATATAAGCATATTGATTGTTATCGACTTGAAGATACCCTGCAGCTTGACCCGTGCTGCTGTTGCAAGCTTATATGCAAGCTTATATCTGATGTCTGTACAAAAAACTCCCACACTTTTTATAGAACCTTCTTCTACCTTAATCAGTGGACTTTCCGACATTGAATAACTTTGCTGCTTGTCATCTGATCTTAATAAAGTTTTCAAGCTTTCTACTGAAAACCATTTATCAATTATTTTATTTTATTTTATACTATATAGCTTTCAGTTCTTAAGTTGCAAGATCAATGAAAAATTATATGTAGATAGACAAATAGAATATAATGAAAAAACTGTATAAATATATCTATAAATTAAAAAAAAATATTGTAGACTGATTTTTAATTTGTATTAATATATTTTTGCATTTAAATTTTTAAAAAAATTTTGTACCACATATAATTTTTCATTGATCTTGCAACTTAAGAGCTGAAAGCTATATATTAAATATTTATTACACATATTATTATATATTATATATGTGTATAAAAACCATACTAAAACCCATATTCCGAAAACTTATGTATATGGAAGTAACCATATTCGATCTTTACAATCATAAATAAATTTATGAGTAAGAAGTCTTCAATATGCAAACCTCTATTGCACTGAATGACTGTACTAACTGGATGGCTACGCATGGAAACAATATACATACTATATACGAGCATGTTTAATAACAGCTTTTATCAAGGTATGCAGAGACTTCTATCAATATGCGTGGCAAACAGCTAAACGACTCACGGCATAACTTAGCTCACCTCTTTGTGTTTTCCGCTATGTGCGGATAGTTTTGCTTGCGTTTTTGTTGTTGTTGTTGTTGCTATTGTCGGCTGTGGTCGTAGTCCTGGCGAGCTGCGCTTGGGAGGCAATGTATGCAGACGCCAGTTGTCGGTTAACGGAGCTAGCAGTGGGTCAGGTGGGTGGGTGGTTATACTGTTTGTGTTTGCTCGACTGCACTCTCGGATGGTTGAAGCGGTGAGGAATGAGGCAAGGTTGAAGGCGTTCGGCCTTATTGCTGGCAATGTCGTTGGCCGTGTGAGAATATCGCAAGGCGTCGTAACAACGACGGCGACGGCGAGGATGACGACGACGACGACGACGTCGACAGCGCCGTCGACAGCGTCGTAGCTTACCTACGCTTCACTAGTCAGCCTGACGTGCTGAAAAGTCACTTTCGAGTGTTTTCACTTTCCTTGTGGGGTTGCCTGTGTGCACGTTGCACGTGCGCGTTGACGTTACCGTTGCCGTTGCCGTTGCCGTTGCTGTTGTAGTTGCCGCTGCTGCCAGCCAAGTGCCACTTGGCAGCGTTGTAAGTATGAATTTGCTCACAGGTGCACCCACACAGATAAGCGACACGAGTTACAGCCTTGAAACAATGCCCGCCCGTCGTTGGTGGCTCTAAGACAGACAATGACAACCCATTGGAGGCACTCAAAAAGTTTTAGTTCTACTTTTTTTTTTTAATTTTTCTCGTTTTTTTTTTTTGCAAGACGCCGCGCGTTGGCTTCACGAGAGCTTTGGGTGCATTTAGCTGGAATTGAGCTGAGTTGAGTAATTAAGTTCAGTTGCCTGCGTTGGGTGCATATTTGACTAGCATGATAAATGCTAAATTATGCAAGCTCTCGCATATGGCGGCACTGACCCATTAGTACGATGACGTCGACGACGGCGGCGACGCCACATGCTAACATTTCGACAGCGCGGCCGCGGCGGCGTATGAGTAATAACGCTGTCGTTAAAATTGATTTGATTGCTGGAACGGGGACTGGGACGTGGATGAGTTTGGGTCCTCAATTAACGCTCGCTCGTTAAGCTTTGTTGATATTTTAGTAAGTAGGGAATGTCACACCATTTGTTGTTGTCGTTAGTTTGGCGTAATAATTCTATTATTTATTAAACAACTCGAATGTTTTGCCACGCGCCACGTAGCACGTTGTCGCTGGCACCAACACCAATACGCGCGACTCTCGCGTGCTCTCACTTAAAGCACACACACACACACACTCACACACACACCTTGCCAAAGAGTGTGGCATAGGACGCGTTCCTGGCGTATAACTTGCCCGATGCCGTAATTTGCAATGCACGTTGCGAGCTGTAGCACAATATGAACTCCGGTTTGGGCAACACACTTGGATTTCAATACCTTTCAGCTGTCATTATCCATTATTTTACACATTTAGCGTTTTGTTTGGTAATTTTAAGAATTTATTTTTAATGTCACGCTGTGTGCAGCGTGCTAACCGCGTTGATTTGTTCGCACCTTGACTATTCGTTACTAAACTCAACTCACAGCGAGAGTTGCCCACAGGCCGTGAGCGCAGCGCACACTCGCTGATTTCTCGGCTCCGTGGTGAATTCCTTCCTTCCGAGAGCGTGCGCCAGTCGAACAGGACATCAGCTGTTGGCGGCAAGCACGAATTTCAAACGGGATCCGGCTCTGTGCTAAGCACTAAACTGCTTGACTATTGCAAATAACTATAAATAATAAATATCGAGGTTAGTTAAGCATTAGCAATGAGGTCTAGATATTGGATTGGTCATGCAATCCAACAGATGTCCACTAATTCCCATAATATCGTATTTGCGCACGCTCTTTACAAAACACTCTCTCCTAACACTGTTCTCTCTCTCTGTTTCTGTCTCTCTCACATATGGCTCAGCTGTCTAAGCGTGAGGAAGAGCATCTGAGGGAGTGCATATGTGTGGGTGTTGCTGTTTGGGTAAGTGTTATGGTATGGAAATCTGTTGCATGAGCGCGATTTTGTTATCCTCTTTATCTCAGCTGAGTGTCGGCCAAGTGTCACTTGTGCTTCTTGCAAAACAAATTCCTCAATGACCACTTAAAAAAAAAATAATTAAAAATATAGCAATGAAAGTAATCAATTAGAAAATGCAAACAAAATACAGAGATTCAGTAAGCTTGAGCAAAGACACTCAACAGTTCAAAGAAACAGATAAACACACACACACACATGTAAAGGCATGCCATATGTGTAGTTCCAAAAAGTCAAGCGCACTTCCCTGACTGTTAACGAGCACTACATGACGTTGTTATTGTTATTGTTCATATTATTTATTTTATTGTTGTAGTGGTAGTCGATGTTATTGCCATGTCTTACGCTTCGATCTATTGCCCAAATAAATGTGAAACATTTACAACAAAACCAATAAGCCCCAAATATGCGTCACCCACTACTGCATAACTGTTGGCGCCATCTATGGCTGGTTGGCGCTCGCAATTTAATTGAATCCCACAAGCTGTTCCTACCAAATTGATTTCGGTCTATAAGCAATAACCGTCGGCACAAAGCACATTACCCGTTGTGCGTCATCAAAGCGATCCGAATGGCACTGCAGGAAGCCCCTCTATTACGCATGTATGGAGCACTTTTTAATGAAAGGCGAATTGCTGCACGAAGGGAGGGAGACGGAGGGTAGTCTAAACGATATATGCTGAATATTCATCTGCCTTAAATGCGAAAGTCTTACCTGCTGTTGGCTACGCCATGAGTATTTCCGTTATTTTCATCAATTGATGTGCAGCAAGCTGCACGTTAAATGCCATCAACTCCATGAAATAGAAAATATTTAAATGCGCTTAGAAAAGCTTTAAGTTTCGAAAAGTTTGCTTATTTCTGAATGTACGTGAACGGAAATTTGAAAGCTGCTTACACAGAACTCATGCTAACAAGGGCGTCAATTAGTAAGAATATTTGCAGACAAAACGGATATATTTTTAGAGATTCGACATGCGGAACGGTCATGCAAAGGTTTCCCAACTTTAACTGAGTAAATTAAAAAAATATAATTTTTCACATATATCGAATGTAGTTTGTGAATTACTTTGACAAAATTGTTTAAATAAATGCAATTCTTGATTATATCTTTGAAATATTTGCAGGATTAAAAATGCAAGTCATAAGCTTGTTGAGCAAAGTAAGCAAAGCAACTATTTTAAGTATTTGACATGCCAAATATTTGTGGAGTTCGAAAAAAAGTAATGCTTGAAGCAGTTAGTAACAAATTTATTATCACATTCGAAATAGTTTTTTTGCAAGTTTATTTACAATATTTAGTCAAGTCATTCAGTGAGTCTAGCTTGAAAACAATAAAATCAACAATATGTACAATTTCTAATTTATATGTTTCTGTATTTCCTTAATGTCGATAACTCGAGGACTGCGACCATTTTATCTACAGTCGAAAAATTGGTAACGAATTTATATAGATAAAGATATTTGTAGACTCAACTTATCAGATATTACGTACGGTATTTGCCAGGTAAGTACGTGAATACGTGTTCTCGCGATAAAATATCGTTTTTACCAGTGTTATTTGATTACTTATAATACATTATAATAGGTAACAAAACTCTAGTCGTGTGTGCTCGACTAAAACATATCCTATACCCTGCTGATTTATATAAAATCTTTCGAAGCGCAAATTTCTATCTTCAAAAATGATTTTTTCCCCAATAGTTCAGAGATGGGGAGGTATTCAAAATCCGAAGTATTAAACTGACATATGTATCTCCTTTAGCTGCATATATATACAGTTAATTTTATACCTCTAGCTCTTAAGATGTAGGAGAAATAGTCTAAAAACTCAAACGTTTTATCAATAACAAGCCAAATTAAATACTTATCGATTATCGAAAACAAATTCGATATGCGCGTGCTATAGGAGAATTCACTTATTAAATTTCAATTTCTCTAACTTTTGTAGCTGCTAAGATCGACGCGTTTATACAAACAAACAGTCGGACAGGCGGACAGACAGACATACACGGACGGACATGACTAAATCGACTCGCCTGTTGATCTTGATCAAGTATATATATACTTTATGGGATCGGTCACACGCCCGTCTGCCTGTTACATACACTATCACAAAAATATTACACCCGTTTAGCCAAATTTAATGGCTTTTATACCCATATAAAGGAAAAATAAATGTTGCAATTTGACCAGCTTTTTAAACTTAAAAAAAATGAACCCTTTGCGTATTTGAAAATAAAATGGCCTTTTAACATTAAAAAATAACAACAATAAATTTGTCGTTTTTGCAACATCAATGGGGGAAACAGGGCCCAAGGCCCGCACCAACAAAAGCCACAATTAGCTGCAGCATCAGGTGCATGTAAGGTTAATAGGCACACAGGCAGGCAGCCAGGTGGGAAGAACGAGGGCAGGCAGTGTTGTTTTTTTTTTTTTTTTAACATTTTAATTATTTTGCAACTGTCGTTCGATTATTCAGGACCCGCGGCAGCGGCAGCGGCAACAGCAACGGCAGCGGCAGCGGCTGGTTCAGTGGCATTGGCATGGAGCTCATCAAACAACCGATGGCAAATGTAGTTTGCAATATCATTAAAAGGACGGCCGTGGCAAACGAATTTGCGGCAATGCTGAATATTGAAATGAGCCAAAGAGGGCTTGAAAGGAATGCGGTGGTGGGGATGCGATGAAGCGGGGGATGCGGGGGATGCACTCAAGAGTTGCTTGTTATGCACTTTTTCATATAAATTAACAGAGTTTTGCACTCCTGCTGCGCTGCAACGCTGCAATGCTGCAGTGCCACGTGCTGCAATTTTACAACTTTGTCAACGTTTTTACCGTTAGCCAAAGTAAACTCAATTAACTTTTTGCTGCTTCAACGCTGGCTGCACCGACAATAAACAATTTTTTGTATACCTCCTGGACCGCCTGGCAGAGAGCAAAAGCGTAATTACGCAAGATAACGGCCAAGTGCAGTCGGCTACTCCGGTATAAATTGCTTAGATATTGTAAAGCGCCGGACTTAAAATTGCTGGTAACGGGTATTTGTCAAGACGGGCCGCAGCAAGTGTCAGTTGACATTAACCAAGATTTGTGGCCGGCCATTGCCGAGACGCGACGCATTTGTCAGGGTTTGCGGCTGCAGCATTTAATTAAAAAAGTTCCGTTTGCCGTTGTGCAATTAGCGACCTGAACTGAGTTATGATCGCTATGCAGACTAATAAATGTTTATATGCATTTCCCAGATTTTCTAGCATTTATTTAACTGACATCTTGCCATCGTCTGTATGTGTGTGTGCACAAATAATTAATGAGAAAAGCAAAACACACAACATATTAAAATTGCATTACGTATACGCACATACTTTGCAGTTGCAGCAAAGGCTAAGGCTGCTGCTAACTCTTTGTTGCATGGAAAAACAGGATAAATAGCATCAACAATAATACGGACAATACACACACACACACACAAAGTACATAGAAGAGGAAGAGCAGCAAACAGGAAGAGGTTTCTGCAGCTCAAATATGTATGCAGCGAAAACTCCACACACACACACACACGCACACTCGTAAGACACTGAGCAGAGCTAAGAAAGTCACCCAGGTATGCTAACACCTATGCATAAATAATGAGCACACACGCCCACGCACTCACGAACACACATGCACAGGTTGTACGTCGCCGTTAAAAGCGTCAGTGTAATAGCTAAAATAATGGCAAAAGTGCAATTGTGAGTTCAGGTAAATAAAAAGTATTCAAATATGCAAAACACAATTCAACAGACAGCCAGCGCCGAGGGCCTTGCAACGCGTATGTCTGTGTGTGTGTGTGTGTGTGTGTGTATGTGTGTGTGAGTGTGAGTGTGCGTTGCAGCTCAAGTGCATAAATTTAGTTGTTAAATCCTGATTGATATGCCAGCATAGGTCACCGGCAATATCCCCATTAAGATCTGCTTTAAGCAGCTACAAAAGAAAATTATTGCATTTTATTTCAATCAAGACAAAATATTTTATTTGCTTCGCACAAAACTTCAGAACGAATATTTTTTAGCAATCGGGTTAGAAATAAATTAACCAGATGAGGTATAGAATTAGCAAACATTACTGTTAAAAAAAAGAATATGTAAAAAATATATTCAAAACAAATCAATATAAAAAACATTAAACTTATATTTGCTAATATCAATGTTTTATATGATAAAAGCTTCATTAAGCTTAGTGAGCTTTTTCTTCTTCTTGATTATGGAACACATCAGTACCTATATACTCGTTTGGTATACAGGGTATACCAGCACATCGTTTTTGTCATATCTTTCTAGAGTGAAGTAATATTTGATGAGATTTTCTATTAGCTACGAAGCAGATGCAATGCTCTCATATTTTCTATTCTTTTTATGTGAACCCAACTGAGTGTTACTTCACATAGATAAAAATTTAGCGTTGGAACATATATCTATACATATTTTATACATATATAAAAGTTGATAAATTAAAGTAAAGTGTAAGATTTTAATTTACTAATAAAATATTCACGTATTCCATTTTACCCAGCTTTGATACGCATTGATCCTTCGTAACTGGGTCTGGTCTGAATGACCAAGACTAAGGAAACACTATTGACAAAGTACTAACCGATTACCCTATTTCTCTTAACTAATTTATCAGTTAACAAGCCAACTTTCTGCTCTCTCTGAGAGCTCTCTCTGAGCAAAACTTAATTAACTTTTGCTGTGTTCCGAGCGCAAGGCGAAAGAGTTGATGCTGAACAATCCTGTCCTGCCGTTGACCATGTCAAATTTACCAACAAAGCCCGCAAAGGGCCAATTACAATTCTTCCGATACTACTTTTGTTGTTGTTCATGTTGTTGTTGTTTTTGTTGTTGTTTTTGTTGTTTGTTTTCATTTTCGTTTTCGTTTTTTATTTTTAGTCTAACGCCTTGAAAACAACTTATTACGGAGAACAGCAACGCCTACAAAGCATCAAGTATGATGATGCGAGCGCAAGGATAACGCAACGTTGGCAGAAAAGGATTATAGAAAAAAGAAAGAAACCTCCACTGAATGTCTGGCAAAAAATAGCGCAAAGCCACTAACGATGCCGCTTTTTGTTGGCATTGTTGGTGGTTGCAGCTGCTGCTGCTGCTCCTGCTGCTGCTGTTGCTGTTTTGCTGCTGGCTGCCGGCAGCTGAAACGCCGAGATGACGCAATGATTATGAAAGCAACATTGGCGAAAAAAAAACTGCGTACATGTGTGTGACACTCAGGTGTACGTGTGTATGTGTGTGTGTGTGTGTGTGTGTGTGTGTGTGTGCTTTGGCAGTTGTAGGCACTTTGCGGATGCTCGTGAATTGAACGTTTATTGACACACAAAAGCTGGAAAATTGAAAAATTCTGTACTGCCTCGCCCCCTTTTTTAATGCGCGTCACACCTTTCAGAAACTTTGTTGTTGCCGCCACACCCATTCCCACTCCCATTCCCATTCCCATCGCCTTTACCTTTGCCATTGCCAATCTTCCCCGGCAGCACCTGCCAGACTGATGACAACGACAGCGCGAAGCTCTCAAAGGGCCGCTTTGTGTGTGGTCGTGCAGGCGTGTATTAGTATTCAATAGTTGGCCAGGTTTGCTGAAAGCATTTTATGTCTTATTGCATATTCGTCCACATATTCAGAGCCCAAACTGCCGCCAATGCCCCTGCAACGCCTTCGCTTATTATTGCGCGCTCAACCATAATGGGTTAATGGCAAATTGAATTCAATTGAATGGCCCGCCAGCCTTTGCCCGAAGATGCGTTTTCAAAACTTTTTCATATGAAATTGTAATTGAATTAAACTTAATGGCATATTTCGCATGCCAGCGGGAAATCGAAAAAAAAAAAAAAAGTGCGAATTTTTTAATTTTCCTTAAGTGCAAAACGGCAGCCCCGCCAATAGCCGTAAAGTGCCAACAAATTCAATGTTATTTGCGCTTAGAATGGCCTTTTGTATATGGCTAATATGAGCGACGCATGTGTGGAATATAATACAAATTTAATAATCAGCTTCAGGCACCAGGACTTCAAAAGTAATTTGCAACAAAAGTAATTTGTAGAGTACACATTTGAGCTTATTTCTTAAGACACATTAGAAAATGTAAACGCACACAGCTTTTCCTGCACATTTTCGATATATTTAAATATTTATAAATATGGCTTCTAACTGTATACAAATTGAAATCCAATATTCTACTATTAAGAGATGGTTTTTTTAGCAGAGAGAGAAATTTTATTCAAGTAAATATATTTAATTAATTTTGTGCATATTTATTTATTATTTTATTATTTTTATATTAGAAAAATGCAACTTTAAGACAGAAACTAATAAACTCAGTTTTAAGTTTATATTTATATATGTAAAGAAATGAATTCAAAAACAAATAAGTTTTTTTTTTTTGATTACGTTAATTTGGTTTAAATTAGGAATTGTTCATTTGTTACTTGTACAAGCATTATTTACATGCACATAAATAGTAGAATAATTCAGGTCGATTGTAATAATAAACTCAACTTTAAGTATATTTATTTATATTTGTTAAGAAATGAACTCAAAAATAAATATAAGTCTTTTTTGATTATGTTAAATTAGTTAAAATTAGGAATTCTTTAATTGTTCTTAAATTAATTAGTAGAAAGATTCAGGTCGATTGTTCTTGACTAGCCATGAATCATTTGTGAGAGAATTAACATATTTCCCTAGCAAATATATTTATAAATAAGGTAAGACTTCAGCACTTAACAATCGAACTTTAATAATTATTAAAAATTCCTTTTCATTATCACTGTCTGTTGACTTGGCTAGCCTGAAAGTAACGTTAGTTACTTTGTTGTGCCCTTGCTGAGAAGGCAAGACAAAGTCTGCGGCTCACATGTTGCACAAATTTAACTGAGCAGAATTTATGCCATGCCAAATAAAGTTTCGGAGGACAAAAGAAGTAAGTTCCATATGAAACTATGCGCATAAGAAACTCACTTGGCGTTGGGGGTTTTTGTCTTGAACGAGCGTTGTGGAGCCGCGGGGGGGGGGGGGGGGGGGGGGTGGTGGTGGGTGGTCTACCAAAGTTTTTGCCATTATTTTCTTTTGAGGGTAATTAGAATAATATTTGATTTGAAACATTTTATTTCAATTACAGCAGCGTTCAACGTTGAAGCAAACTAAATACGAAGGGGAGTAACGCCCGCGAGCGGATTGTCCAAAAGAAGCTGAAACGACGAAACCGGCAGCTGGTGAAGTTTGTTGAAGCCGAAGGAGCAACTGTTGCGACTGTTGAAAAAAAATGTTAAAACAATAAGAATGAAATGACAATTAAGAGCGTGAAATGAAATTAAGCAGTTGATGATGCACAGTGGGGCGTAAAAATGATGAAATGATAACACATTGCGCATACGCCGAGTGCGCCGTCGACAGCACAAGATAAATAAGTAACAACTAAATTAAATGCAAAGTCCATCAGGTGGTCCTTGCCAATGTTACTGCTGCATAACTTAGCCAGTAAATAGACTTAATTATATGCCATAGACAAAAGCAGCAGTAAAGCAGCAGTAAAGCAAAAGCTGCCAGTACAGGGAACAAACAAAACTTTTGAGTGCACTTGACTGCCATATAATTCTCGGAGCTAAATAATTGAAAAAGTTGTTGCAGCTGTTGCAGATGCTGCCGCAAGATATGTAAAGGGACATGCCTTTGAATTGCAGCTGCTTTTAAGCCATGCATAAATGCTTTCAAAATATACTTAAGACACACACAAAGACAAATACTCTACACATACATATATTTTGCTTTAACGCAGTTGAAGTGCAATTAATCCATGTGTTTGGGCATTGTATTTGCTTGTTCTAGCGTTGATTATCGGTTCTGCCCTGTCTATAACTGTGTCTAAGTCTGTGTGTTTGTCTATAATCATGTACATAGTATGCAATTAATTATCATTCAATTGAAATTACAATTTGTGTAGAGGCGAACTTATGACAGTGCTCCACAATAAACATAGACCCTCCAAAATCGGCCACAAAACAACTTAATAATCATGTTCTTGTGTTAAGTCAACACATTGTGGAGCATATTGAATTTGAATTTGAATTT
Organism: Drosophila pseudotalamancana; assembly: GCA_037075185.1. NCBI lineage: Eukaryota > Metazoa > Arthropoda > Insecta > Diptera > Drosophilidae > Drosophila > Drosophila pseudotalamancana. The sequence continues at coordinate 1,104,772 of JBAMCK010000158.1, forward strand.
GTTTGGAGTCCGTTTTGCAACTATGTTGTGCAACAATTTTACAATAATTCTTAGAAGAAGGCTGTATTTAATTTCCATTCATTAGTGAACCAATATTTGAATATTAAGTTGCTTTAACCAGTATCCAATTAGTTTATACACAACTTGAACATATTCAAAAGCCTTTAATCCTGTACGGAAAACTAAGGCGATATAAATGCAGTTATAATAAAATTTAAAAATCGTGATATTATACAAATATTTTGATAAAGCAGAAATATGTGGCTTACCTTCATAACGAATTAAAGGAGCCAACAATGTATCTTAGACTTTAATGTATCGTCTGATAAATGCAATTTAAATACTGATTTCTTCTCTGAAGCTGTTGATATAGTAATTCGATAAAAATCAGTTCATTTGATAAGCATGGTAAAAGTAAAAAAACAAAAAATTTTGATTCGAGAATCGTTTCAAAAGTTTTTTGAATACATAATAATACTATAATTCAATAAAGAATATATATCATTATATTATAAATTTGTATCCCTGAATTCTAAACACATTCCATAAAAATATAAAAGCAATTAACACAAAGTCTTTATTTTTGATCTTGCCTAACGGATATGAGAAGTATTTAAGAAATAAAACTCTAAATAAAGTTCTTAATAAAGCAAATTACAAGACCTGTCATAACAAAGAACATACTCAAGAGCAAAAACAGCCACAAGAACTAAAAATAATCAACTGTTGGGGTAAGAAAGTAAAATTCAGAACTTTTTGTTCATTTTAATGCCAGGCATGGGAATAGACTCTGACGTTCCTCAAAAACTTAAATTTGAAAATATTATAAAATTATTTAAGAAGTTTTTGAGCTCATGAAACAATAACTACCTCAGATAATATGAGGCATGCCACATGCACCAGCACATCCGGACTAAAAAGAAATGCCTTGGGCCAAACAAGTGCAACATGTATTAAGCACGAACAGGAACAACGAATGCAACAAGCTACATACTTGTGTGCATATGCGTGTGTGTGTGTGTGTGTGTGTGTGTGTGTGTGTGTGTATTCTGAAAATGTATGTTGTACCTAGAGCCATGGATCAGACATTATTATTAAGTATCTTCTAGTTAATTTATCTGGATTTTGGCTGCACGGAAAGTCGCTGAAAGAAAACGCCGCGCACGACAGACATGTTCAACTTTTGGCAAGTGGAAACTGCAGCCCCTCATCCCATACTCATCGTCTGTCCTTGACATACTCATTCATAGGGTATTATACCATTGTCACCATATGTGTAACGGATGTATATATTGTTGAACAGTGTAAATATTCTCTCTGAAAACTGGCCTCCATATATATAATTTTTATTAGTTGTACTTTTACTTTTCAAAGTTATTTTATCTTTGTTTTTTAGTTTTGTAGAATTTTTCTCATGATATATTTAAACCAAGCTCACATATTATTAATATACTATCAAAACTTCTTTTAGAAAAATTTAACATACATCGTGAAATATTATTTAAAGTTGCTCAATTAAGAACTATTACAAAAATATTCTTAATATATATTTTATCATACAATATAGCTCCAATTCGGAATCCATACATGAGCCATATTCATATAATTTTCAATAAATAATATACCTTAAAGCTCCCTTTTCGGATCAATATATGTATAAGCCATATTTTTATTTTGCTATCACTCTCGATAATCCCATAAGTTGTATTGCATCGGATCATCATGTGCTACCGATCTTGGACTAGGGATACAAGCCTAATCAATCTATTTGTCGCAATATTCTGTTAATGGGCTACAAAATTATTTTAGTTGATTTTGTATTCTGAAAGGGCATTTAATGTTCGGCATGTGGAAGAGAGCAATTCTTACTTGTTTTAAGTTTCGCATACAACTTTTTTTGCCCACCCAAACCGAAAACCCACTGGCCCCGCCCCCTACCCACTGTGGTTTGTTGTTGCCGCTGCCGTTGTCGTTGCCATTACCCTTGTTCTTGTTTTTATTTCTGTTTTTGTTGTTGTTATGGCCAACAACAAAATTATATAAACGATGTCGGTTAGAATTGAACGCCTTCGGTTATTTGCGCGAAGTTTAATGGAATTTCCAACAGTTTTTGCAACTGTGATTTACATACCGTGCAGAACAACAGCTCCACACTTTCCCTATCCCGAACCTTCCCTTTGACATCCTTCACAAGCACACAAATACAAGCTTTGCGAATTTCGTTTATTAACTTACATTTCGCGATTTTCACTTCTTATTTGAAAATCCGAAATGAATTTTCAACTTTGTGCATAAAGTTGTCTTTTTAACTGACATATGCAATTTATAAAGATGGATACGAGGAGTGGAGGGGGAACAATATCTAAGTACTTAAAGTTGCATGGTGACCCGTCTGTCAAGCTACCCATTAGGAGCTTGCAACCAACTTAGAGGGCATTAAAATTTCACTTTAATATGCAAAATGTATACGACTTGGGACAGAAGGCAGACAGTAGCTTCAAATATATGTCACATTTTGTGCCATTTGTTTTGTATTTTAATGAGATGAATTAGCATAAAATACGAATGACAGGTACTTGGCCGTCGACCATGCCCACAGCTCCCATTCCACATCCATTCAATTTGTCAACAAAATATGACAACATTTTCAGTGAGGCACTTAAGGGATTTGCGAAAAGGTCAGAACTATATATATATATATATATATATATATATATAAATGTACATATAAGAATATACTTTGAAGTTCTGCTGTTGCTGGTTATGCTGCTGGGGGTCATATTATATGATTTGAGAAACTTTTATTTCTTTTTTAATTTAAAAGGAGATAACTTAAAAGTCATGATGCGTATTCAGCGACCAACCCTTCGCTCCCACGGTCATATGGCCGTCAGCAAAATATGTTCGCAGGCCGTTGACCAGGCAACCCTTATCAAAACATTTATATGACTTCGTATATGTTAAGCGCAGGAATTGTTCAGCCCAGCAACATCACCCAGCCCTCTGCCCTCAGCCCAGAGCAAATTATATAAAAAATGCTTAATGGCCTGTAATCTGCTTAAAACTTGGACATGAGTTCAATTTGCAAAATGGACAGCGGTTTGAGGATGGTGCCACGATTTTAAGCTCTCCATCCAGACCGCTCATTCGACCTCTTCGTCGTGCTACTGTAGCATTCGCCGAATGTGATCCTATTTATGAACTTTCATTTATAAATATGATATGCATATGTGTGTATGTGTAGATATGGAATGGTGAGCAAAAACAAGCACGAACCTTTTAATTTTACTTTAAATGAAAGTTCATGTGAATGCCTCGTATGGATATGGGAACGGGAAGGGGAATGGGAAGGGGAACAGGAAGGGGAACGGGAACGGGAACGGGTACGGCGTTGAGGGGGGTTTTACCGGCCAGCAGTGCGACTGAAAAGAAACAAAATGGCTCTGGGTCCCGACCCTATATTCAATTTGCATTGTTGTTTTTTACAGCGAGCAGCTTTTACTCTGTTGGGAGTGTGTGTAAATTTATTTCTTTTCAAAGCTAAAACTCACATTCATTTTAACATGCACACATATATAAACGCGTTTAAACCTTTTTTCCAAGTTTTTGTCCGAACAGCCTCCTTTAGCTAAGAGTCCGGAAAAGTGGCTGGGGACTTTTATTTAAAATTGATTACGGCTGTTTCTATGATGAGAATTAATTGAAGCATAAAATTCTTTTTACACTTGATGGATTAGAGTGGAGTTCTTAATTAATTTATATAAATACGGTCGTTTTAAATGAAGTTTAATGCATCTGCTATTAAAAAAGTCCAGTTAAAAACAATTATACTACACATTTAAATATATTAGTTAAAAGTATTTCTAGCGCATCTATTTGTACCTTACCATTAACATTTGCTGAACATTTATGTGCGTTCACTCATTAGCTGTCCTCTTCATATTATAATTAGACAACACTCCTGCTGGTCATCAATATACAAGATGCTGCCTGGGGCCAGATTAAAACGCAAATACGAAGGCCTCACAGCGATTAACCCCATTCGGGCTCAAATGGATGCGTAATTTACATGCAACTGAAAAATTATAGACATCAATCAGTTTAATCCTTAAATGTAATCAAAACCAAACAACATGAGCGAAGCAACCAAATTAATTAGAATTGAACAAAGATAGCTGAATGCCAAGCGTTGGGGGACGTGGGATGCCAAAGCATATTTCATTGCCAAAGGATGACCACAGGAGAAGTACATATTGATATCAATATGAGCTGGTCAACAGTCGACAAATGTTTAGGTCCATAAAGTACATTCATTACACTGCCGCAGTCGCTGCCGCAGCCACTGCTGGAAGCCACCAAGACATCGAATCCATCGACTTTGATGAAGCACCCAATGAACTGCACACATTATCCGATATTAGTATCGTCAATGGCTGATGATTGTAAATGTGTGGCCTGCTGTCTTGTTGTCTTGTTGTCTTGTTGATATTCATGTGGCAGCCACCGTTGTTGCCTTCTGTATATCTAAGTAGACTCGATGTCGGTCAGAATTAACCAATTATTAAACAGAAATCAGCCTCTTTGTTCGATGAATCTCATCCACAACTCAAATTACATTAGCAAGAGCTGCATTCGATATTCCGACTGAAAATTATTACTGCACGTTCATACCTTATGCCAAAATTTAATTAGCAGCCAAATCGACTAATGAGCAAGTGTAAGTCTATATATGTGCAACGTGTAGGAGTGTATGGATGCACGTGTGTAAGAAATGTATAGATAGAGATAACAGAGCTGCAAAGTCCATCCATTAAACTCGCTTTAAATTTCTAATTAAATCATATATTCAATATAATGTTTTTTTATCACATATCATATACATATTTATTGTAATGTCTTTTGCACATTATACATAATTTTCATCATAAGTTACAGAATTGAGGAAAATAATCATCGGGATTTTGATAGGAAAGTATAACTCTATATATAGTATGTGCAACTATTGAGAGTGCATGATTGCATTTGTGTGTGAGAGAGATATAGATGGAGAAAGCTGATCTGCAAAGTCCATAGCTCATTAAATTATTATAATGATTTTTTGTTTTATCAAATTATATTTTATTTTCATCATCAGTTACAATTGATACGCAGAATTGAGAAATGTAATCGTAGAGATTTTGATGAAAAACTCCACCTTTGAGGACAAATTACTTTGTATTGTAGTTGACAAGTTGCAATGATTAAGCCGAGCTCGGCAATTGCTGGCCGGCTGTGTGTAGCCGGGAGCAAATGGAAACGTTAACAAGGCCAACTAAATTAAAACATAATTTGAGCTGAAACAGAACGTCCCAGAGCACTCCTCTTGCCACCCCCAATGCGCCAAAGGAAATCTCAAATATTAAACAAACATAAAAACAACTTTATTCTTCGCTGCTGCTGTTGCTGCTCCTGCTGCTGCTGCTGCTGTTGTTGTTGTTGTTGTTGTCGTAGTTGTCGGCGCATGCAAAACAGCAGAAATAAAACATGCGTATTAATAACGCACACAAAACGATGGCAAATAAAATAAGAGAGCTCTATTTCTGGTAGTGCCAGACTAGGAGATACCTCGTTAACATTTTTGAAATGCACTTTCTTATAACATATAAATATATATGTACATATGATTGCCTTAGTAAAATATTTTATATATACATATTAACACAAACTTGATATTCCCTGCAATAGCAAAAGATAATCTGGCTAACAAGAGTTATTCCTAATGGAGTTGGAATAGTTATTGATATTACATTATTGGATTAGCGCACAGTCAAAATTGCCTTCATCGCTCATTGTCTATGGGCAGAGGGTATATAAAAAAAAAAAAAAAAAAATTAAAAATAAAGTAAGAAAACAGAAATGGGAAAAGCAAAGCAAAATGCTGGTAGCAATATTTCTAATCTAATTTTGCCAAACTCGTCGCAGGTAATGGGGGCAAAAAAAAATTAAAAGAAAATACTCAGCGCGCACGGCACAAAGAAAAAAGCAATGAAAAAGAACGCATAACGGTAAAGAAACAACAACAATGCAGGCAACCTAAAGATGAGGCAAAGAAATGTTTATCAAAGTTCGAGCTACCTGCACGCAAGAGGCAAGAGGCAAGAGGCACGAAAGGAGGGTGATGTCGAATGTCGCTAAATGAAATTAGAAACGTATAAAAGAATAATACAATGCGCCGAGGGGTTGCCACAACTTTTTTCTTCTTCTACTCCTCTTCTTTTTTTTTTTTTTTGGTTGAAAAATCTGCCTTATGCGGCATACAGATTTGCTTAAGCTTTCGAGGGGTGGTGCAGGTGGGGCAGCAACAAAGTTGACAAGCATTTGGCATTCGGCTGCCCGCCCGGGGGCAACTGATTTGCGTAGCCGTGCAAAGGTGCGACTCCTTCCAGTAATAAGTAAAATTCCAGTCGAGTTATATAAAATAATAAACATAATTTCGCCAGCCTTTGCTGTCGCATTTTATTATTAACAGCCTAATGCGTTGTATTTCATTAAAAGTTATGCACGCTATGTTGTTTCGTTTCCTTGTTGCACGACCCGAGCGTGGCATGCTTCAAAGCTCCCCTACTCTTACTGAAGTTGCACGAATAAATGGAACGTGGCCGATCCTTTAAACTGCACTGCACTGCTCTGCCCTGTTGCTGCCCCCGGTAGCTTGTAAATATAATAAAAAGGTCCGTTGCAGATGCCACCGAATGATTCCAGCGTCGGACTACAAAGCAGTGCAACAAGTTTGACAACTGACAGTTTAGCAATTGCTGCACCTGGCAAACCAAAGTTTTAACAAGCTAATTACCTGGACAGGAGAGTGATTTTCAAAGGTAAGAGCAAAACAGTTGGGGAAACATGAAAGACTGCAGCAATTAATAGGAGCCATAGGAGCAATTTTATTTAGAAAAAGAAAAGAAAATAGAAAAACATACTTTGTACTTATTATAGTTTATTTCTCCATTCAGCTAGAAAAATGCTATGTTAAGTGAAATGAACAAAATTCACAGGTATTTCTCTCTCAATTTAATTATTGTACCTTGTTGTAAAAGTTTAGAATAACAATATAACACATTCTAATTTCAACTGGAAGAGAAGTAAAAGTTGTCGTAACAAATTTTTTTATTTGATTAGACTTAACTAAATTAAAGTAATGAGTGTATGTAGAATATTAATTTATCATTCGTCGAAAATCGAAAATCGGAATCTATTCTACAACGATTCAGCATTTCACACAATTTACAGGTTATTAAAAAAATACCAATTTCAACAAGCTTAAAATGTATGATGATTTTGTGAATATTATTGAATCTAACAATATTCTGCTATTGAGTAGGCGAATATAATTAAATATAATGGCATTTTATTTAAACGAGCTGTTCAATAATTTAAATGATATATCAGTTACGCAGACCAAAAACCATATATGTATATACATTTATACACTATTAAAAAATTTACATTTGTTACGTCTTCTAAAATTGTAACATTTTCCTCTCGGCCATCAAAAAATGTTTTTAAATACAAAAATTAACAGGTAAGTGAAAAAAAAAATATTTACAAACTTTAAATGTATGATAAATCTGTGAATATAATATTAAATCTAACAATATTCTGCTATTGAGTAGGCGAAAATAATTAATTTTAATGGCATTTTATTTAAACGAGCTATTCAATAATTTAAATGATATATCAGTTATCTAACAATATATACATATATATACATTTATACACTATTGAAAAATTTACATTTGTTACGTCTTCTAAAATTGTAAAATTTTCCCTTCGGCCATCAAAAACTGTTTTTAAATACAAAAATTAACAGGTAAAGATAAAAATTAATTTCAACAAGCTTAAAATGTATAATGAATTTGTGAATATAATATTAAATCTAACAATATTCTGCTATTGAGTAGGCGAAGATAATTAATTATAATGGCATTTCATTTAAACGAGCTATTCAATAATTTAAATGATATATCAGTTATCTTACAATATATACATATATATACATTTATACACTATTGAAAAATGTACATTTGTTACGTCTTCTAAAATAGTAACATTTTCCTCACGGCCGTCAAAAAATGTTTTTAAATACAAATTAAAATGGCGTGGCCATAAAATTAAAGACAATCTGCTGCCGTTGAGGAACGTTTGCTTTCGGTACTGCACTACCGTACAATTGACCTCGCTCTCATTGTTTCAATCATTTTGAATAGCAAATTAAAATTTAAAATTCAATAAATCCCGCAACGGTGCACAGCCACGCACATGGAATATGCAAAGGAGGAGCGGGACTGCCAACACACATTAAAATGCAACAATTTATTTTACTTGTTGGCAATCGGAATGGCAGCCCCTGCAATCCTCCGCCATTCCGTCCACAAGCTGGACAACACTTCACCCTCTCCGTGCATTTTTAACCCACTGCTGGAGCAGAACCACCGGGCAGTCGAAAAACATTTTACGAGCGCATTTCAACTGTAACAAATGTCCTGGGGCCATATTGAGAGCACACGGCAACGGTAAAACTGAGCACATTGAATGGATATGGAATGAAGGTGGAGGCGGACTCAATTGCTGCCACTCGTGGCTGGCTGAACGATTCAAGCTAACAGCGAACAGGTATTCCGCAGACAAAAGCTGACCTCATCTACCAAAGAGCAAAACCAAGCGTAGGACTAACGGCGTCTGCACTGGTCCTCGACTCGGACACCGGTTGGTGTTTGAGGTAAAGATTGGTTTGGGTGCAGCGCATCATGCGCTTCGTTGGTTCACTCAGCCAGATCGGACGGGAAGGCGGTTCCCACATGTGGGTAGACTAGCATACTCCCCTACATATGTGTACATGTGCATGTATATAAATATGTGCGTATGTGTGTGTGCATTTAGCATGGCTCTGGGTGCAATTACCAATGAACGTAACAGGTGATCAATTGTAATAAAACTCCCAGGGTGCTTTCGCTTTTCATTATTTTCATTGAACTGTCGCCCAGACAGTGTGTGAGAGTGTTTGCGTATGTGTGTGTGTGTGTGTGTGTGTGTGTGCAGGTCTGTCCATTTGCCTGACTTTTTGCATTTCAATCCCTGGTTAGTGGAAAGTCCGCTGTTAGTGTCGTTGGTACTGCGTAGAAATATGTGGACAGTGCGGATACTTGATTTCGCTGCTGTTACCCTCACAATTTAGCTGTTCCCGTTGCCAACCATGGAGCAGGCGATTAAGCGTGACCAATTGCTCCATCACCTTACAGCTGCCATGTTTATGGGATCTCAGTGCTCACATAAAACGAAAGCGCCAACATTTAATCACGGCCCAGTTGATATATAGACATATCCTATACGATCTCAGAGGGCTTTACTTTGTTGTGTTCGATGTTGCAAGTGGTGACAACTTCATAAATAACAGTTCTCAGCAACCTTAGTTGAGATTGTACTGAGCCATAGATTATGCCTTCGATTTACTGCAATAAGAGTGTGCAGTAAATCCTTAAATATCAACATTAGATTATTAATTTATTATTATTTCTAAAATATTGAATATATTATCATTTATTTATTATTTCTAAAATGTAGAAAATATTATCACGTTTCATTATAGAAAAATTCTTATTATAAACTAAATGAGAAGTTGAGAAGTTTCTTACTTTTCATAAATAAAAAAGAAAAAAGTATATTTAATATTACTCAAATATATGAATATTTTTGTTAAGCAAATTTCCCAATTAAATTTTTAAAAAAAATTCGGCTATTAGTTCTATGATGATATGATTCGATTTAATATTTTTTGGTCTACGACTGGAGATGCTGATCCCAGAAAATATGTATTTAATAAAAAATTTTAACCTAAACATAATACCCTACTTTCCAACTTTTATAAGAATTTTAAAGCCATTGTACAGCTGAAATTAATATTAGCGCTTGTTGAAAAAAGAATTTATTCCAAAGTAATTAATAATTAGTACTAATAACAATTATATTTCTATATTTAAATAGTAATATAATAAATAGTGGTATGCTTTGCAACACCAACAACAGTACACACACACATTAAAAGAGAAGCGAGTAGCATTAAAAAAAACCACAAATTCAATTAAACCAACTTCAAAGTTTGCTTTTTTCTCTTGGGCTCTTCAGGTCACAGCTTTGACATTTTAAATGCAGCGGCAACAACAGCAACAGCAACAACAGTAAACAACAATAATTACGTTTGAAAATGCTAATACATCAGCGTACGCGTAATTACTTCAAACACCTTGCCACACGGCAGCGCCGGGCATGGCCATTCGTCTGCTTAATCCCAGTGCTGTAACCATCCCATCCAGCCTCAAACCAGTGGTCGCAGCGTACCTCATTAGCAGCGCAAAAGCGTACCCAAAAATACACAGGGACACCAACACACATACACATCCACACACCTACACACACACACTCGCGCTCACACACAGAAATCAGGCAGACCAACAGACAGACTAAAACCCAAGCCAAAGCTAAAGCTAACTCTTGTCTCAGATGCGCTTATGGAATGTGTTTGTGTGTGTGTGTGTGTGTGTATGTTGGAGTCTGTATCTGTGTATAAGGGTGGGCAGCACTAATGTGTCATGTTAAATTAACACTTTAATTTATTCCGCGTTTTCCGTGCAGCAAAGTGCATATTTAATCAGTTTTGTATTTGCGTTTGTAGCTGCCGCCATATCCTGCTCCGACTCACAAGCGTCGCATCGGTGGGTTGGTTGGTGTGGCATTCAGTCTGTCGCCACGTTTGTCTGTATTAACACACACACATACCACACACACACAGCCATACATATATGAATGTACAATATGTTGCTATGCACATACTATGTACACATATACTCGCATATTTCGGCGTCCTCTTCTCCTTTGTCTGTCTGAAAATGTTGTAAGCCATTTTAATTCATGATGCTTTTTTTTTTTTTATTATTTTATTGCAGCGTTTAACACAACAAACGGAATATTTAATTACTTTTACTACTTTACAACAATTACGTAACTAGAAAATAATGCCCACATATTGAAAATTGCATATTAAATATATGCAACATTTTTTGTTTGCCAATTAGCAGCCAGCACCAAATTGCAAACTGTTTTGCAACGGCATTTAAAATAATTTTAAAAGCATTAAGAATTTATTTATTGGTGCCATTTTAAAGCAAACTAATTTACTGTATACTTTTGTGGCCAACTTGCTAATTAAAATGCAACCAAGCTGCCAGCATGGACTCAATTGTTGTCATAATACTCGAATCATGTTGTCAATTTGGCCAGCTTTATTTTACCCTGTACCCACAAATGCGGCCAATGGGGTAGCATATTAAGCTTAGTTATAACGATATTGATTACCATAAATTGCCAGGCTCAATTAAGCTAAGGCATCGCTAGAGGGATCGTGATTTAATTAATATTATTTTTTTAATTCATCTTAATAAAACTTTCAAAAAAAGTATCTCAGACAAAATAACAATAGTTGAAGTATTTTTTAAATAAATTTAACTCAGACTAGAATAATTGAAATATTTATTTTTTTAATACATTTTATAGGTCTACTCGATAAATAATTTTTTTTCTTCAGATAAATATGTCTTCATAGGCCATATATTATTCAACATTCTTAAAAATCGAATACCAAATATAAAGACGACTGCGAGTAGTGTCTAGTACTGGGTATCTTCTAGTCGCCACTGTACTGTCATTGCCTTTTAACACACTGGATCTTTTATGTCTGCAGCGCATCTGCCAAGAGGCAATAGAGTGAACAATGCAGTTAATTCAAAGCAAGCACGGCCAAAAGGCCAGTTGCCAATGGGCCAATATGTCAACCCTATTGTGGAAAAGTCCAAAAGTGCATCACCCTTCGCCCCAGTCTAAGCCCCAGGGTAAGCAGCAACAGTCCGGCTAATGCAATAATAAAGTAACCTTTGCCGCTTGCGTGGCTCAATCTAACGGGAACACATGTTGGCCATCTTTATGGTGGTAAGCCTTTATTAAATCCAGCGAATGAACATGTGCACATGTGCAGTCAAAAGCAAAGCTAATTGGATGCAGTCGCTCAAGCAGCATTCTTCTCTCTGCCAACTAATAGCGGTAACTAATTTAACCACATTTTTGATTCAGTTTAATACTTATATGAATATCGTATTCATATGTTTTGCATTAAGCAAACGTTTCTAAAATATTTATTATGATCCACCATTATAGGTATATAAAATTGCATAATTTGCATTTTCTATCAACCTTTGATCAAGTAACGTAAATTATAGAATTGGTGCTACTTAAAAAGACAACTGTAACTACGCCTAATTAAAACGAAGAGTATTATTCTGTCGGTTACATCCGACTGCATCGTTTTGCTCTTTTTTTCAATTATGAAGTGTTTTTTGGCTTTTTCATTAAGTTTATTTATACAAATTGGACTTTTGCAATGCAATGCAATTATGAAATGCACGGAATTTAACAGGAAGAAATGAAGGTGGCTTTTATTAAAATTTGGACCCATTGTTCTGCAACGGACAATGCCTTTGACAATGTCTGACAACAAAAGGCCGTGGAATGCAATTAAAACACGACAACCTTCCATTGTCTGTTTTGCCAAAAGCCCCCTATGAATTTTTAGTCAAAACTCAAATATGTTGTCGTGGATACTGTTAAAGGATATTGCAATGAATGCCGTATTGTTTGTGTTATTGAAGCATTTCATTATGTACTAAGCTATGAGGTATCATTTACTTGGATGCATCATTATTTGCTTGCCCATTTAACACTCTTAAACTGTCCATTAATGATATGTGCATCTGTTTAAAAAAGAAGGTTTAATTTATAAAAAAAAATCCTCCCGCCCGATTTGACATTTCTGCCACTAATTAGGGATCCCTAGACAAAAGCTATCTTTCTGTTACAGCTTCATAAAAGAAATAACTGATAATACAGCTGACAAAGCACAGGTGTGTATCATTCGCAACTCTGACCAGTCTATTTAATTTTGGGGTGTGCTGAAACCTCTCGCATCTTTTTTGAGCCACAAATCAACAACACACCTTGGGCGAATCGGTGGGAAGGATGGGCCCAACCACCAAAAATTTCAATTAAGGCCTGGTTCACAGGCAGCCGCACAATTTGGTACACTGCCAGTGTGGCAATCACCTGAGGTAGCGGCAAGTAATTTACGCAGTTGAATTAATTTGCCGGCGAAAAGAGGTTGGCTAAAACACTTTATTTTCAGGGCCTTGCCCTGGCTTCAAATAAGGAAATTTACACTTGAATGTTGGCATATCAATCACAAATATCGCCGAGGTGCTTGCGGTGGTTCCACTAATTTGAAGGTAAATCGTGCTCATTTATTAATTCTCCTCGATGTAACACAACCTTTGCCTTTGCCTTTGCCTTTGCCTTTGCCTTTGCCTTTGCCTTTGCCGTTGCCGTTGCCCTTGCACCCTTTGGATCTCAGCAGCTCCATAAGTGAAGTGCCAATCAAACTGCAAGTTGTTAGCTGAAAGTTTTTAATTCTTTTGGCACTCGCTCGTTTATCATGCCTCTCAGCAGCTGCGATTTGAGCAACATTTATACGTGGCCTGAGCAGGTGCTTTTATTTTATTTATTTTTTTTTTTTTGGTAGCATCATTTACAGGCAATCAAAGCGAATCAACGCACACCGACAAGGCCCCACTTAATACATGTGTCATAACTCAATTTCATGTGCAATTTCATGCACCTGCGCCGACACGTAATCGGGCTGTTTGCCCCACCTCGTCTATATGCGATGGCCATGGTCTGCACTTAGCGCCTTTGTGCTGTCTACTGCATAACCAAGTAGCCGGGCGATGGCCACAATTTTGTAATCAGCAGGCTGTCCATTTTATAAAAACACTTCAAAAGTCAACTGCAATACAAAGGAGCAGTCAAAGGGCTCAAGTGCGCCCCTTTTGTTGACAACTATATGAGTGTGTGCGTGTGTGTGTGTGTGTGTGGCGAGTGGTGGAAAAAATGGGGTACGTGCGCTCAGTCATGTGCATGAAATGAGCAATTTTAAAACAACAAACGGCGTAAAAAGTCAATAACCAATAACCTATACCCTAGCACTCAGCAGCGAACAAAGAATAAATGATACAGGCAAACACAATATACACACATGGGCGTACCAAAGGAGAAGGCCGGACTAGAATATTGGTTGTGCCTAAGACCAAGCTTACCTAGCACATTTCATCCGGCCCTGTTATGGGTGTGTGTGTGTGTGTGTGTGTGTGTGTGTGTGTGTGTGAATGTATGGGTGTGCAGGTGTACTGATTCTTGGCAGGCACACACAAGTTCTTGAATGCGCTACATTTCGTTATTTTCCAGATATTCCAATAGAAAATATAGAAATTAAATATAAATGATTTAATTTGTAAAATAAAAATATACTTTACTTTAAATTATGTTTTTTATGAAGTTATTTAATATAATTAGTTCGATTTTATTCACTACGGAATCTTAGTTAAGTTTAGTTAAGATAAAATTTGAGATTGTTTTAGTTACTTGTATATAAAAGTATAATTTCTTCAACGTCCACTTAACCACAACTTAATATTAAGTAAGTATTTAGTTTGAAGCTCTTGACTTTGCGATTCCTTAAGTATTTCATGAACATAACCCACATTTCTTTATGCTATATGCGCTACAATAAGGCATATAACGTAAGCAAGAACATTGATGCGCACGCCTGCTTTGAATATAATCCCTCTGGCATAGCCATCAGCAGCGGCATTCATGTATGCAATTGCAAATGACAGCGAACCAAATTGTCTGTCTCAACTCTAAACTCTATAGTTTAAGAACTATCAACCCAAGTTTCAATGACAACTAAGACTCAGGCTTGAACAAAACAGCATTTAGACACAAGCCAAGGAAAATGACGTCCTAATTTTGCATTTGCTTGGCTTAACTTAACAGATCTATCTAGAATATATATATTTTCTATAATAATTGCATATTGCTATTATTTGCAGAATAGAATGGTTATTCATGAGCAGTAAGCAATAAACTTGTATACAAAATGTCAATATATATACATATATATATAGACATACTTATGAATATATTCATAGAAATATACATGAACCATTTTTGGTTCACCAACAATTGCCGTTGTTCACATATTCAGTTTATTACCATGTCAATGTGCAAATGGATTGCAATTATTTTGCTCAATAACTTTCTAATTTCCGGTACACAAATACAGTGAAACATTTATATATACTTAAATATATATATATATAAATACATATATACATATTTATATCTAAATGCATATTCATAATACCCTGGGCAAAACATCGAACCAAACGGAAATTATTAATTCTTACGCATGATTTCGCTCGATTTAATTTTGATTTTTATCTGTCTACACACAAATTTTGCAATTTATGAGGTTTTGTTATGGCTGGAAACGTTTTGTGCATGTGCACAGATAATTGAAATGGACATACGGTTGAGTGTGGTATGTGTGGAACTCCAGTCAAGTGTATTCTTGTGTGTTATGAATTTTTATGGTTGCCTGTGGACAATCAAAAAATAATAGAATAGTTTATTTTGGTTACTCTTCAAATTGTATAAAATTAAAGTGCACACAAAATAATGTGTGTATAAATAAAAAGCGGTAAAAATATTTTGCCGCAGGTCGTAAAACAAGGTCAATATTTAATGAGTGTGGCTGAAATGTGCACATAATTAAGATATGTCGAAATTAACATTTCAAATATGCACGGCCCACAAAAGTATGCTATGAAATGAATACACACTAGGAATGCATCCTGCATCCGAGTTCCGTCTGCGGTTATTTCGACTGTCGCCCCCTGCTAGCGCCTCATTGATAATTAAATCCTGTCGAATGCGAAACTCACCATTCCGTATGTGCGCCTGCTGTAGGAATTATTAGTAATACAATCTCATCAGCAACAAACTAAAAAAAATTGCACACATCGTTACTAACTGTTACTTGATCTTTGACATTGCAAATTAATTAATCGCAAAATCAAGTTACGGCTTGCTGACCAATGTGAAATTTTCAAATTAGCTCAATTTGTGCCTCACTCCAAGCTTTTGTTAAATAACTTTTACAGGAATAAATGCATTTATTTAAGCTTTATGCAATGTGTTTCAAAAGGGTTGAAAGTGCACAATTAAAAGATTAAGTTGGTGTATACTATTTATATATTTATATATTTGTTAGATTGTCATTATGCTATTCGACATACTTATAAGTTATAGACGAAACTGAGCTCGAAATCCTTAGAAAAATTGCCATGTCTATAATGTTAAGGAAGATGATGATTATATTCGCATTTATGATGTGAAAAGTTGTTATCTTTTAGTATTATTATTTGATTAGAGTTTATATATTAGGTTTACAGAAAAAAAAAGTAATTATTGTGATTGCACACCTCTTGATTTTTAATGATGAGCTCAATTAATTAATTATTTTATTGTACTTCATTTTAATCAACAATTTTCTACCAAGTGCATTATCCAAAGAAAACCTACGCTCAAGAGCTCTGAATTAAATGAGTTGCAAGAGGTGGGGAATAAATGTTTGTTGAATGAAAAATGATTGCGTGGCATGGAAAATGCAACCAACACGTACGGCAATTAACATAATAGACGTAATCAAGTGGACGCTGCATTTGCTGCCTATTTATGGACGCTGGCGGTGTGTCCGGGCCAGTGTGTACATAATTGGCGTAAAAAATAATGCGTTTGAAAGTTCAGAAGGGCTCAAAAAAATGAGCACATGAAAAATGTGGGCGCTTAACTGCAGGCAATGGCAATGGCAATGGCGACAATTGTGGGCACACAAATGGCCGTCGATTTCACAAATACACACATACACACACACACAGACACACACATGCACACACATATTAGTAGCGCTGAAATAGCCAGCATTAAAATTTAGAAAATCCCCCATTTAAATGGTGGGCACGTAGGAGAGCATACGCTTTGTAACAGGTTAAACACTGCAACACGTTAATTGCGACGCTTAATTGCGCGCAATTTGCAACTGTTGCATGTGTGGCACTGTGTGCGGCAGAGAGCGATAGAGAGCGATAGAGAGAAAGCGAATGTGTGCAAGAGAAAAAAGCGAGAGTAGCCATTTTTATGCAATAACAATAAGGCTGCATAACAATGCAATGGCGACTTTTTGAAAAATTACTCTGCCCGACCAAAACAGCAAAGGGCCATTTGTGACTGCCACAAAATGCGGCCAAATGAACACCATACAACGACACAGTCCCCGGATTGCTATCTAATAGTTTGCCCGGCTTCAACAGCCGCTGTCCCTTCCATCGTTGGCTAACGACTGGCCAGTACACAATGGCCGCTCTAATTGCCATACATTTTCGGGCTTTCAATGGTTTAGGCCGTAGTGCTCAGAGACTGGTGCCGGCGCATTGGGGAAGCTTATGCTTCTGCCAGCTCTCGGACCTTCTCTGCCCCTTTGAGGTCATAACGAAATCACACGCTCCCTTCGACATAACTGTTGCCATATCCACAAGATTCGTGTGCAATTGTGCATGCAAAAAAAGCAACATTTAAGTTAATTTTTGGCTAGGCAAATTGCACAATTTGCTCGAGTGATTAATTTTATAGACAATTTTGTGGCTGTCCTTCGCAATAGTGGACCATTCTTATGGTAATAGAAATGGTCTAGTGTGTGTGTGTGTGTGTGTAAGCTGACTTTTGGGTGTGTGGTGTGAAAATGATAATGTCAGTATGTTATTATTGAAGTACAATTAATATAAACTGTTAATGTTTTTATTTAACATCTCAAAACTTATATAAATAATTTCGGATTTTGGATATCTTTCCAACAAAATAAAGCAAATTTTTTTAGTTAGTTATGAATCGGCATTAACATACCTTACAATTTTTACAAACTAACAATTAATATTCACAGTAATTGTTTTTATTTAACATCTCAAAACTTATATAAATAATTTCGGATTTTGGATATCTTTTCAACAAAATAAAACAAATGTTTTAACAATTACAATTTTAGCAAAGTAACAAACTGTCAGTTAAATTTTTTAAGGTAAATGTAAAAATTATTAATTAAAAAAACTACATTTGAGTTTATATCTTTATATACATGCATTCATATATTCATAATAAACAGCGATATATGTATGGCGTGCAACTTTCAAAAAATGTAAAGCAAATATAAAATTTACAGCTTAACAGTTCATCAGAATCCATTAAGTAAAACATAAATAATTAATTATTATTATATTATTAATAATTACATCGTGGTGATTAATGACAAATGCAAGCATACTTTTATGTGTGTGCATGCCTTCAAATACTCAAACACTCATGAACTTGAATTGCTTTTGAGAGAGAGAGAGAGAGAGAGAAAGGTAAGAGAAAGATGAGTTGGCAAGAAGAGGAGTTGTGAGTTCGAAATGTATTCTACACAAATTCTGTGCATTTTCTAAAGAAGAAGAGGCTAAAATAAGCAAAAACGTCGGCATCACACGGAGCTTAGAATTTCTTACGTGCTTTACTTTAGTCTGAAACTTGTTAAGCTGGGCTCTAAGTGTTAAAGAGTTTAAAGCCAGGAAAATCATTGATTTTTTGCCACATAAAGAAACTAGACAAACATCTTTGGATTCCGCTTCAAGCTGAAAAGCAAAATAGAGTCAAGATAATCTCATTTAAATATAAGACATCCGTCTTAACTAAAGATCCCATCCAAATCTCGGTTGCTACTCAAAGGGAAATTAAACAAAGCGGCATTCAGTAATGCTATTAACATGGACACAAGGCTCTCAAAACATGACTAAAATGAAGTTAATTAAATAATCTATGGGAAACTTTTTCGCTGTTAATTTTGTTATCATTTTGGTAAAAATAAGCATCGAACACAGCCGCAGGCGAGCACCGCACAAAAGCATGTTACAACAACGTAACAACGAGAACAACAACAGCGGCAGCAGGAGCAACAGCTACAACAACAACAATTACGATAACAAGGCAATTTGGTAACCAAATGATAAAGTCAATTTTAATTAGCTAATGAAAAACGTAACATGAACATTTTGAGCATGTAAATTAATTTTGGTTACATTTTGTTCTGTAAAGCATTTCGTCCAATTATGTGATGCTACAGAAAAAAAAAAACCTGACAGCGGGGTTGGCTGTCACAGGTAGAAGGCGCCACGCCACCTGCAGTCGCCACGGGCAGGTGACTAATTTAATTTTTCTGATAATGTAATTTACCGTGTGTCCTGTCCAGATGCAAGCGGGGCAGGGACTGCGGCCAAAACAGCTCATTTTGACAGTTGGCCAACAGAAAACGCAAAAAGCAAAAAGCAAAAAGCAAATGCATAAGCCCTCAGTGGTTAAGGTCCGTTGTATATCTTCAAAGTCGAGCGGTCTCTATACATACATATGTTGTGTGGCCTTGGGGCACAGGTGGATAGTTGGTATGGGAGCTCCTAGTGATGCAATTGGTAGCCAGAGACAGCATTGGTTGATGCCATCTGCTTGTGGCAGAAAGGTAATGAGCTTTTCGTTTCGAAATACAGTCAAAATCGGTTAGATCGAATTTCAGTTTCCGCAAACATGTTCAGTTGTTAAGTACTCATGCATAATGTATGTGTACATCTATGGGTATGAAAATGGGTAATCGGAAATGGGAATCAATGCATGTTACGCAACGGACTTTTCAAATGTTGATAACAAACAAAAAAAAAAAAAAATATGTGGGCTGAGATTTTGTTATTCTCTGGAAATGAAAATGCCCCCTGCGGCAGCTACTTAAATTTAATAATGTGCATTGAACCGTGGCAAGCACATGAGATGGGAGCTAAATCGTCCTGTTAAGCTTAGATGACCCATCCTTCATTACTTGTGCTTGGATGACCCAAAGGCTAAATCAATGTGACCCCCAAACACACAGTAAACTTGGCTGCCCTTTTTAACCACACACACAGACACACACACACACTTACACACATATGTACATAGATATAAAGACTCCCACACGAATGTGGCTTAAAAATTAATAATTCAAAGGTTTACAGTTCAAGAGCCAACTGGGCTTTCAAAGCCAGGAATTCAGTTTTCGACATGCTTAAAGCGTCTGCAAATAATATTCCATTGATTACTTTAATTGAAATATCAAATATGACTAGTTCATAACAAATTTAATTAGTTTGCTGCTGCAAATTCATTTTAATTGAATTCAATTTGCACAAACTACACAAAGATAGACAAAAATATACATATGCACATACATAAATACATATCGACGATATATTGTATATAAGCTATGCTGTGTGGGTGCGTACAGGTGCAGATTGTGAATATGTGTTGAGATTTGCATATTTTATATACATTCGTCTTACAACAAGAATCACAACAACAACAACAACAACAACAGCAACAGCAGGAGAAACGAAAACAACTTACGGCAGCACTGACAACTTTGACGTTTGCCTAAACTTGTCATAAAAGCTATTATTCATAAGTGGCAGCCACTGACTTGGCCAAGTGTTTGTAGTGGGCGTGGCATGTATACCCTCACACACACACACACACACACACACACACACACACACACACACACACACACACACACACCCACACCCACACCCACGCACACATGTAAATTGCAATCATTACACGGTAATTAGAAGTTTTCAACAAACTACTCAGCGAACTGTGCGCGTGTAGGGGACACCCTGTGCAGCGGCCACCCTGTGCTTATGCTATGGAAAATTTGTAAATTTCTCACAATTTGATTGTGCAGAAGCGCTTTAATTTATTTATGAAGGCGAGACACATCAATCTTCTGCAGCTTCTTAGATTTACCATATGCCAACCATGAATGTGTGTGTCGGTGTGTGATTCTACATGTGAAAGTCTGTATGAGTGTGCGGGTGTGTGGGTATGTGTGTGGGTGTGTCTCGTCCTGCTGTAACTTGCGATGCCATGGTTTGCTGAATTTGAGTTTAATGACGTGTAAAAATGTTTTTCACGGCTTTTGATTATATTTTACCTTGAGCGGCGCTTAAGTTTTTGGTATATAAATACACACACACACACATACACACATGTACACGCACACATACACACAATTGGTGCTGGATATAGATCCCTTCCGTTTGCCATTTGCAATGAATAATGTCGTCGGCGTCCTCCATTGCGACTCTTTTGCATATGAATACCTTTTAGCTGGGCCGCTGATTAGCAACGCTAACTGACAATGGAAGCGTCCCAACGGCGGAAACATTTTAATGACATGCGACCGGCATTCCCCCCAAACACACACACACGCACACACACACACACTTTGAGCCTCCCCTGCACCCCTTTCGAATTGGGATGACAGTTATCGTTTTCAAAATATTGTTATTTGCTCTTTTGGGGTCGCTGCGTTTACGCTTTGTTGAGCATATTGTTTACCAAATGCTCCGATTTAGGTAGTGAATTAGCTTAAGCATTAATTTTGATTGTCGCGCAATAAAAACTTATGTTTATGACAATTTACTGTAGTTAAGAAGCATGTAATTAGCATTCAAAAACTTTTTCTCTAATCTTTGTTTCAAATCAGAGCAATGATACACATGAGGGCTATTTAATATTTAATATGGGCACAAATATTTAATAATATTTCAAATAGAAAATAAATAAACCTAAACTCAAATTGTATAACATATTTTTATTGATGAATTTAAGAATAATATCTTATTTATTGTCAGCTAAAAGCTTTTGAAGTCCAAAATTTATTTAAATTTAATGCAGCACATTGTAATAAAATCTCATGTTTTTGTAAATCTATGGTAAAAGTTTATTGCTTCACTTTATATTTTATTTTTGCATATTCCAGAAATTAATTGGCTCTCAGTTGGGTTCCTAAGTTGAATACAAATGACAATTTCTTTGATCTAGAATAGCCGCATGAAATTTACATTTGATTTTCAATAAAGGGCTTAGAAAAAGGCAATTCAAATGAAAGAAGAAGAAAAAAGAACTGCTGAAATACAGCCTGTTTACAAAGCTCAACCGGCTAAGAAAATAATTTGAAATGCACTTTGCAAATAAAATGTAAAATAAAATGAAAAGTTTCCCGTTGTTAACAACAATGCCCACTGTGGACAATTGTTTCAAGCGCGTCGACCAGGTGGCCATTGTTGGGCCCCCTTCCCACGCCAATTGTCACCTTTACGCCCCGCCCAATGTGCTCGCTTTGACTTATTTAATGCTCGAGCAAATCTCTAAAAAGTCCCAACAGCAGCAAAAACAATCCCACAAAGTCATACTTAGTAAATAGCAAATACGCTTTTACTTGTTGCTGAACGACTCTTGGCCCTCATTGTTGGCCCATTGTCTGTGCAGCCGGCGCAAACCGTAAGCTAAATGCAGCTTAGCTTAGCTGTTGGCTGCCTGGCAACGCAGGTGTTATTATTGGCCAAAGTTAAACAATTGTAAACAGTTACAAGTCACAACAACTGCAATAGTTTTTACTTTTCCAACTCGCTGGCTTTCTGCCTTCTGCTCTCGCCTTTTTGTTTCGTTTCCTAGATGTTCAAATTGGTTCTCTTTCAGAAATAGAAATGATATTTTTGTTGAAAACATACTAAATAACTATTTCTTGTACCTGAGCATTATTTCAATTCATTTTGAATTGCGTTAAGGAATGAGATTAGAGTAAGAGAATTACACTTTCCTGCTGCATGGTAACAATTAAGATTATTGTAACTATAATCCTTAACTGAAACCTCAATTAGAGCTATTCGACCAGTTCCATATCGGATTATCAACATAACAATATGTTGCTATTGATACTACAAATTTGATTATATTACGACTGCTATGCCATTTGCATATTCAGAGTATTTCTCCAACGGTAACAATGAACTAAACGAAAACCGTAATAATCAACTGTAGGTATTAAAGCCTCACAAAGGATATGGCCGAATGAAATCCAAGCACGCACAATGCCAACTTACAAGCCCAGTTCGCAGATGAGAGGAATGTCTGAATCTGAATCTGAATCTGAATGTGAATCTGAATGCAAGTGGGATGATTCCAGAAGTCCAATAGGTGGGCGGTAATACTGTCCTTTTTTGCCGCAGCTACAACTTATTGTGGTTACAAATTGTGGCTAAAGCTATCAATGATATTATCAGAGCTCGGCATGGACATGCCACCGAACAGCCAACGTTCCGACCATATGCAATCCCAATTACATCCGGTTGCAGTTTCAATTTCAATTTGCCGTGGCCGTTACGCACAAAGGAGCCGGGCATCGGGCCAAAGGACAATCCCTATGCCATGTCCGCCGTATGCCGTATGCCGTAGTCCATATTCCGTATGCCATATTCCGTATGCCTGTGGCTGCTGCTAGGCATAATATTAATTTAAATTAGACTGACGCTGGCGAAAGCGGTGCAAGCGGCGACATGGATATGGCATCAATTTCCATTCTGCTGGGAGCCTGTGAGGGTGTGGCCTGGCAGCTAGCTTATGGCCAAGCTTGCGGTGGCCAACAATAATGGCATAATAGTCATACGCTTGGCTTCACCTGTGTGCTAATCATTTTACAATCGGTTTAGCGATTGGATTTCCCATTGTTAGGCGAACTGTAAAATTTGCGAATTCGACAACGAAATTCGCAGCTGGACAACTCAACGGTAAATGCGAACTAACCCGGCTAATTAAGCGCAAAATGCAGTTAATACAACATGCATATATGTACATATTTTTCCACAACAAACAGCAGAGTTTTATTATTAGTTTTGGATCCCACACTCTAATTTTATGTTTATGAATTTAATGCCTCACTTAATTGCATTAGTATGCATTGCTTATGCCGGTCGCTTCATATGCAAATTTTTGGGAAATTTCCACAACTTTTCCGAACTTTGATATTTTGTCTACAACATTTTGGCCTGCTATAATAGTTTTTTTGTTTCTTTTTTTTTTTTTTTTGAATTTTTTTTAGCCATGCAGACGTCGCGCTTATGCAAAATTTGCAAAGCATATTTTTAGCAATGACGGGTCAGTAAATTCTTCAATTGGGGGTTGAGCCAATTAATTCAAATGCACAGAACACAGCTGCATACACACACACACAAACACACACACACACACAGTTGCAGCTTTCAGTCATGGCAGCCACACATATTTCCGCTTCCGTTGTGCATTAGTCGCTTCATGCAACATTTTGCGGCGCAGTCGCCAGTGTCGCCGCACATAAATTATACCTAATTGTTTGCATTTAATTGCATGGTTTGGTTGCCATTATTGTTGTTGTTGTTGTTGTTGTTGTTATTGTTACTAATAAGCCACGCGTTTATCATACAGATAGACACACAGACACATGCATGCGAGTATGCATGCACGTTGTAAGGTAATCCGGACATTTGCTGGTTTTGATAAAGTCGCGCTAATTAACTGTTACTCCTCGGCTCGTTTATCTTACGCCGTCGCCGTATATATGTAGACCAGCCAGTTGTCCGTCCAATCCATTCCTCACAAAATGTGACAAGCGCCGACAAGCCGACATGCTGGCATGGCTAACATATTTACTATGTGGGTGGCATATATTTGTATCTAGAATATACCTGAGCCTCAAATAAATGTTGGCAATTTCACAGCATTGTGCGTTATTAAAGACTTAAGACTTATTAATATATGATTATGTGTAATGATTATTTTATTGTTGTATTGTGCATAAAGTATTGACTAAATACTGAATAAAATAGATAACTCTATTGTTTAATATTTTTATTTTATACACAGTACATTAATAATAACAATATATGTATATATAATAGAAATATGTAATATAATAACAAAATTCGTAAGTTTAACTATTCAAAAATCATATTTTCTTTATTATAAGATCATCTGAATTAGGATCCGGTCAAGTGTATTGGCTAAATAGTATATAAAATAGATAAGTTTAGTGTTTGATATGTTTATTAAACAATACGATAATAACATTAATGTATATAATTATAATATGTAATTTAATTATATATATTATGTTTATTGGGCAATTTCCGAGCGAACAAAATATAAATAAGTTAAACTATACAAAAATCTGATTATCTTTAATATAGGATCATCTGAATGAGCATCCGGTCAAGTATATTGGCTTAATACTGAATATAATAGATAAATTTATTGTATTGCCTAAATGCTAAATAAAATAGATAAGTTTATTGTTTTACATTTTTATTTTATAAACAAAACAATAAAATAATAATAATTATAATATATAATATTATTATTCAGCAATTTCCGAGCAAACAAAATACAAAAGTTAAACTAGCCAAAATTTAAAAAAATATTTTTTAAACAAATTATTATTACTAGGTCTTCTAGAATCCATTTACGGAATAAAAAAAATACTTATTAATAATTAATAGAGTATCCATTATAACCAACCTTTTTGACTGAAGTAGAAGTTAAGTGAAGATGGATTTTCTGATTTTCTGATTTTCTGCAGCAAGAGATGCTGCTGAACACGATTGCCCAAAGATTTACAATGCCATTTTACAAAACTGTTAAATGTACAGTTAGGCATGCCCCAATTATTTGAGATCTGCCAAAGGAGAGCAGCGTAAGCCCATCTAATTGAGGTGTTTGTGCAATTTACACTTCAGCAAATCATCTCGTTGCCACTGCTATTGCCTTGTATCGCCTCCATCCATATAGCCGTGCTTGAATGATACACCATTTGCGATATACGTAATCGGGCTGCCGCATCAGCATGTAAATTGCATTACCTTTGGGTGCGTGAGGCCCCGAGCCTCAACTTGCGTAATGCAATAAACAGCTCGTAAATATTTTGATACCAATTTTCCAGCGTAATTGACTCAACGGTACTTTGAATGTCAAACAATAAATTCAATTACCAATACACACGCGCTCAGTGGCAGAGCGCCCCACCTTTTCACAAATCGTTTAGCCCTATGCCCAATTTAGTTCGGGCCCACATGTCAGTGTCTGCGATGTTTAACCCTACCGTGCACGTGCTACGGCTACGGCTACGGCTACGGCTACGGCTACAGCACGGGTACGGGTACGGGTACGGGTACGGGTAAGTCTACAGCTACGGACACAGCAATGGATATCCCGAAAATCTCGCAAGGAGCGGGCGCTGTAAAGCCAAAGCAAGCGGAAAATCAACGCACAAGTCGATAAACATTTGTATGAACGAAAAACATTGGATGTGGAGAGAAAAACCTTAAGAAAATGAAATGAAGCCAAATAAAAAAAAAGTTTGTAGTTGGTAAGAAGAAAGCGGTAACAGTCGTCCAGCCGCGAGTCAAAACAGCCGAAGGGGATGTTCGGGTAAAAGCCGTAAAACAATTTCATATAAAACCAAATAATGCTCGGGTCACAAAGGGTTCGGTTTCTGCCATGAAAGCCATTTATGGCCCAAAAGAATTGAGTAGAATTTAAGCGGTGGCATAAATGAGTTAATGATAAAACGGAAGCTCATGAAATAAGACTACATTGTTTCTCAAACTTAGCTAAGATATATAGGTACCAACTTTTTTTTTTTATATACTAAGTATATATTTAATTTCTCCCTATATCAAAATGATCTATTGAATGGATAAGAGGGGAATAACAAATCAACAATGCTCCTTTATCGAATACTCTCCCCTATTGGCTTTCTATTATTAAATATTTACATTAATACTAGTCGGGGTTGAAAGCGATCTACAGCCATCTAAGCTTCGAAATATATACTTTGAGTTATCTGGCAAGGTGTCAAGTAGGATTCGCATAGAATGCTAACAAAACCCATTCCATGTTCCATGCACGCATTTATGGCGCACAAATTGAAATTTATAAGAATATTGCGGATGTGTGGGTCGCAGTTTATCAGGGCCACAAATAAAAACAAAAAAAAAACCAAAAAAAAAAAAAGCGAAACAACCCCGAAGATGAGAGCAACAAAAGCAACAACAATGACAGTCAAACAATGCAAAATCAATTTAAATTTTCATCTCACACTCACGCACACACACTTACACGCAAAATAAAAAAAGAAAATGGGTGAGAAAATCAGTAAAGCAACCGCAATCTTTTACCAAATTGTTGTGCCTCGCGCGCGTGTGAGTGTGTGTGCGTATGTGTGCATGTGTGTATGTGTGTAAGGGTGTCACTAGCGCTGCCGCCACGCAACTCAATCATAAGTAAATATTACACAGACACACACGCTTGCGATTGCTGAAATAAAAGGGAGCGCAAGGAGCGACAGGATCACAAGGAGCAGTCAGTGGCAAGCTTATTATGCCCTCGGGTGAAATATAAACAGGCATGCAGGAGAGGATGGCAAGTAGCATCGGGTTGGCAGGCAAAACACGTTCTAATAGATTTCCAGCCTCTCGCCTTTTGATGGCGGCGTAGACGATGGCAGCCCGTACAAGTTACACATGTTGCCTTTGTTTGGCTTCCTGTCACACACTCTCACACACACACACGCAGATTCACACAGGCTCACACATACACGCATTTGACATGACATTTGCTGGGCGATGCTTCAATTGAAGACCGTAAATCCTTTATTCAATTTTTAGCCATGAACGCCTAAGAGTATGCAGCACGATAAGCGCGTCACAAACAAAGCTCAAGGATTTTGAGCATAAATACGCATTGATTAAGGTGAACGACGTTGCCAAAGGGCAACTCGTACTCATACATATAAATCATATAGTACGGTCCTATATGCATATAAATATATATATACATATATATGTGCGAGTCACTATGCAAATCGCTGGCAATTGACGATTCACACAAATATGAAAATTATGCCGCCGGCATCCAAAAACGGTTACAATAAGTCCGTGGGTCCACCAGCGCCAGCACGGAATGAATAGGAAAAAACGAGCCGAGCTGCAATTGACAGGCAAACGATACG
The DNA here is from genome assembly GCA_037075185.1 of Drosophila pseudotalamancana. NCBI lineage: Eukaryota > Metazoa > Arthropoda > Insecta > Diptera > Drosophilidae > Drosophila > Drosophila pseudotalamancana. The sequence goes on from JBAMCK010000158.1 coordinate 1,132,742, forward strand.
CATTGATGAAAAACGCGGCGGCAGCCGGAAGCTGGCACACAACTAATTGGACATCCGTTTTCCGTGCGATTATCGGCCCCGGCATGGGCCCCAAGGTAAGCTAAGTATTTCTATTTAACTGCCGTAAATTTGTGCCACGTTATTAACGCCACTTTGAGTGCTGGGCACGGCGCAGCGTGGGCGCCAGGAAGCGCTGCTAAAAGGTCGCTTGGCCCGAGCATAAAGAAATAAAGACCCTGGCTACAATTCAGGCAATGGATTCAACTACTATTGGCTCCTCTCTCTCTCTCTCTCTACCTCTCTCTGTCTCTCTTTCTCTCGCACTCTCTCCTCCTCCGTCTAGGTAAAATGGCAGAACGGTCGCACTGGCTATGAGTCTGGCTTTAGGTTAAGCTCTGCCAGCGCACTTCCATTATTTCCGCGCACCCAGCCCGCTTGGCCACGGCACAAAGGCAATGTGCAATTGTCGGTATCGTTGGCTTTATTTAATTGAAGTCAATTACACAGCTGGATATGCCATCCCAGACAGCGACTCCAGCCAGCTGGCGGCCTCATTAGATCAATGCGATGTCAGTGTCGTCTTGTCCAGCAACTAAAACGTTGCCCGTAGCGATGAGATTGGCTCAGATTTTGTTATTTCCTTAACGGTACAAATCACATGTGTTAAACTTTTAACAGTGCAAAGCAGATGGGTCTGCCCTTTAAGCCGCTTAGACCGGGGACTTACGCAGTTGATGACAACAAAGACTTGGCAAGATCAATGGGCTTAAAGGCGCAGTCAAAAGTTTTGCAACCACTTCAAAAGGCGCCTTCAAGTGGTGTGCACTGATTGTTTGCCACCTGATTCCAAGTTATCCATTCAGACATTCATTAGCAGAAGCACCGCACGTGCACCTGCCCCCATTTCTAATCGTGCCCCTTCCGGTCGCCCGCTCAACTGTAGCGCCTTTCATAAGCAAGCTGAAATGAACTGAACTTAAGCTAAATTAAGTTTTGATAATTCCTAATAATCTATTCAAGTAAGTTTTCAAAAATGTTTGTTCACTTCTCTGGCAAATCAGGTGACGAACTGGAACTGGAACTGGGGCCAAGCACAGCCCAGCCCAGCCCAGCCCCATTGGAGGCATGGTCGAGTTTGTTTTTGCCTTGTGGTCTTGGTCTTGGCGTCTTGGGGGTGTCAGCTTTTGTTGTTCCTCAACAGCAAATTGAATTTCAAATTTCCTAAGATTTGAATGTCAGATAACTTGCGACTTATTAGAAGGGGATATGAAACCTCTCTCACACACAAGCGCAGCTTCATTTACGGAATGCTGAAAACTTTTGCGGTGTGCCAACAAAACACTGCAAAAAATGAAGGTATTAAAATGACTCGACTTAACAAGGATATGCATACCGTTTTTATATAGGGGTTATCATTTTGCACTTAATAATAAATTTCATAATATGTAAAAATAATATTTTCATTAATGTAATTTATGTACTTGTCCTAAAATTGTAAATAAAGTGAATAAATTGACTTTATTGCGAAAAATGAGTAGACTATTTAGAAAATTATTAAATTAAATAAGAAAATTAAGAAAGAGAGAGAGAGAGATGATATGACATTTATAGTTACAATATATTTATATCCATATATTACAATATGACCCTCAATTCTTGCTTAAAGTTGATCGAAGTTTGATTTAACTAAACGTTGATTTTTGGAATTTGCTTAGCTTATTCCGATTAGCTCCTAATGTGAATCTTCAACTAACAACCTTTTGTTTTCAACCATTAAAGTAAATGTTTATGTATACAGATGCAACTTAAACATTTGCAGTATAACAAAATAGTCACATTTATTATTAAGAGCTTTTCGAGATTCGTAAGCCATACAAATTTGTAACATATTTCAACAAAATGAAGCTAATTAAGTAGCTAATAAAATAATAATTGGCCAGCAAGCATTAAGCGTGATACAAAACACGCAAACTTGTTTGGATGCTCGACAGTTTCTCGCAGTGTAATAGCTTTGAAAAACTTTCACCGCCAACTATTGTTGAAAAGTTTTCAATTGAGAATATTAATTTAGTCAATACATGTGGGCGAAATGCGCAAAGACGAAGTGGCAGCCACAACAAAACCCAAACAAACGTTAAAAGTTTTGCGGTAACACAACGCAAATCCAAAGAGGCCAAGCGCCAGCAGCTTAGCAGCCCAGGTGCTGGGCCAGGAGCTTAAAGCGACAGCGCGCCGGCATAATGTGGCTTTTGTGGGGCAATTTCTATTTGGCAAGTTGTTGTTGCATGTATAATCAAGAGCTCGTGACCCTGCTCGCCTCTGACCTCAAGACTTGAGCGGCGCACAAACCCTTGGCCCAATTAGCATTGTATCTAACGCAATTGGCTGTGGGCAATGCTTTGTTGTGGCCACATTCCATGGAAGGGGCATAAAGTACACGGCTGCACAAGAAACGAAGAAGAAAAAAACATACCAAATAGCCAGCACACAGACATACAGACACACAGACACACAGACACACTTACGCGCAGTTACTTTTTATTTCTATAAAAATAATTCGGTCAGTTGTCACTTTGATGTGCCCAAAAACGTTGGCAACACTTGTTTAGCCGTCGGCGCACATTCCACTCATGCCCAGATACACTTTTCCAGCCACACACTCGCACGTGCGTCCGTCTGTGTGTGCGTGTGTGCGTGTGCATATGTACATAGATAAGCGAGCTTTCCTGCTGGGAATTAGCATACGACTGCATCTCCGCAGACTCGGTGCGTCCAGCGCAGCTCATGTTATGAACATCATCAACGGCCCGAGGCCGCCAACAGCAACAGCAACAACAGCAGCAGCAGCAGCTGTTGTGGTCCAACTAACAATCCTCCTGCGCTGGGTGCTCCAGACATCACCCCCTGGTCACAACCACCTTCAGATTTGTGTGGGGGGAAACATTTTTTTGGCATTTGCATGGAAAAACGAACGGCAAACGTCGTCATGGTCATCCTCGTACCGAGTGCTACACATAACATTCAAAGTCCATTCAATCACACACATGCCGGGCAGAATGGAGACAGCGGGAGCTACCTGCTAGCCGACCGTCCAGCCACCCATACATTCTTGATGTGGACGTCTTTGCCCAGCGGTAACAACTGTCCGTTGCAGAAACCTCTGTTGCTTTGTTTCATTTGTAACGATTGCGTCTGTGTTTCTGTGTATGTGGGAAAGTGTGCGTTTGTGTGTGTGTGTGTGTGTGTGTGTGCATAGACGGAGGTTGGAACACAGCTTGTTTCCGGCACGGCACGTAAAACAACACGACTAAGGAAAGCAAAATGGCGCCTGCAGTGAATTGAACTTTTGCATTTCAAGTGAAATGCTCGTACAAAGCAAGAAGAAGCTCTAACAATAGCCACACATGCAGAAAGAAAAGCAACAGCCCAACCAAATGAAAATTTTTGAAACAAAAGCAGCCAAATAATACAATCTCTACTCCGTACCCAGGTCAAAAAAAAAAAGAAGGGAAAAGCAAACCAAAGGAACGACTGCATGATGTTCTTTTTCACTGTATTAAGAGTATTTTTGTTCATTAAGTAACTTTATATGTTACCGATCTGTAGAAGATGTACCGGGGATCCCATATTTTCTGCTCAAAAAATTATATACAATCCTTATATCATATACCAGTACTTATGATTAAATAATTAAAAGATAAAAACAAAAAAAAAAAACCTTAAAAGGTGATTCATATATATGCATATGCGAAATGTATTAAATAAGACTCTAGGCCTAAGGAAGATATTTTAAATTTTGTCTGTTTAAAAGCTACAAAAATTTGGTGTTTATAGAGACAAATGGAATTTGCACAAAACCCATATGCTCCTTTTCCATGTGGGAACTAGAGAGAATAGCCATTACCCAAATTCGAGTGAGTTCCTGATTTCCACTGAGCGAGAATAAAAAAATTGCACTCTCTGTGTAAGTTTTTGTTTACTAACAAGAGTTATTATCCCACTGATTACACATACGCACACATAGACACAGGCAAACAAACAACAAATGAAATTGAAAAGTAACTGGACTTCAATTCCCTTTGGAAATACAGCACAAGCATTCCATCCCGTTTGCTACATCGAAATATATATAAAGCGTATGCAATAGTGTTAAAATGTTTTCTTAACTATATCTAATTTACTATAAAGCATATATTAATTATCTAAATCATAGCTTAAATGGAATCGAAGGGCTTTCATTCGATGAATCATCCACGCAACCCCAGCAAAGGCACTTGAGCGCATTCAAGTTTTTCACTCAACCGATAAAACTTTAATTAGATAAGAAATAATACTTATAATGAACCGATCAATCAACAACCTGTATCTTTAATCACCTGATAACGTTTTGACTATAAAAGACAACGCGTGCGGCTCATTCCTCACAGAGTTCTTTCTACCGTTAACCAAACAAAATGATAGCAAAGTGTTTCCTACTTGCGCTCCTGGTAGCCGCCACCACTGCCTCACCCGTCTCCCAGGACACGGGCATGGTCAACTATCGTGAATCCCTTGACATGTTCCTCAACGCCTGGAAGAAGATGATACCCTGTGGCTTCCCAGCCGACAATATTCCTGCCATGGCTCCACTGACCGTCGACTTCTACGCTTTCAAATACGTCGACGGAAAGACAAGCCTTGCGGGCAATGTGAGCAACATCCGCGTCTCGGGCCTCAACAACTTCGAGATCCTGAGCGGCAGCTTTGATGAAAACACCCAGCGAGCCACCTTTGACGTCTTGTATCCCGAGCTTCAGATTCTGGGATCCTACGAAGTAGAGGGTGTTCTTAGCGTGGGTGGTCTTCCTCTGCCCATTCGCCAGAGCGTTCTGATCAACAAGAAACTGACGGATTGGCGCTTCGTGGGCGACTACACATTTGGCCAGAGCTTGAGCAACTCCAATGGACTCCGCATTAGCGACTTCAACCTGCAATATTTTGTTGCTGATGTGAAGGCCGACAACTGGGACAAGTTCATGGACATTGCCGCCAACAACTACTTCAACGACTTCATTAATTCCTTCTCTCTGTTGTTCACCGAGGAGATTCAGCCTTATGTCAACCCGATGTTCGAGAAGTTTGTGTTGCCCTCCATCAACAACTTGCTTTCCAACCTGGACTTGACTCAGCTGAGCAACTACTTCGTTATGCAAGCCGAGATGTGGAACAGTGCTGCCTGCGATGTTCAGGCTTAAATTTTTTAATCAAACGAACATTAATAAAAATGATTTACAAATCAATTAAAAATATATTTTGTTTCTTAAGGATTTTTATGAAAATTGAATATCAATTAAGGGAATTGTAAAGTTGAATGATTTAGTAAGTTGTCTTAGAAACATATGGATATGGCAACGAACAATGAGAAAAAAAACTGCACATAAATTTATATCTTCCACTTAATGAAACAATTCACTCACAATTTAAACAGATAACTGATTGCATTTAACATAAAAAAAAGACCGTTGCTGTCGGTCTTAATTCATTTGGCAATAGAATTTTTTAAGCGATAATCAACTGAAATAGAAGATCTATATATGGTAGTAGTATTTATGGAGATTCTAGATGAAAACTGTGGAATCTAAAGTGTTGACCGATTCGCCAGTTGCACTAGAAGTGAAAGCTGAGGGGATCAGTCCAGAAGTCAATATAATATGTGTCGGTTTTCCGCACGAAATATGGTAGGTATCTCATATCTCCAGCTGTATATAAGTATGTATATATGTGAATTCACTGAATACGCGTCATCAGGTTGGAGCTATTCGGTAACCTCCAATAATATTTTAGACACTCACACTTTTTTTTTAATTTTTTGGTTAAATTGTAAAATAAATCTACTATATAACGGCAGAATAATTTTTCAACGGATATTAAAACGCAATCGAAGCGACACATTGGCTATCAGGATAGCGAATCTTGTGAGCAAGGGAACTATTTTTCATAGATATTCATTTTGTATATTATATTTTAAATATTTGTAAGCAATATTAGTGGTCCCGCATTTATTAACAATCACTTTAATAACTAGACTAGAAAATGACTTGCAAAATTGGGTAATTTAATATAAGAATGAAATAATAATGACTGTAAATTTTAATGTATATATGAGCTCAGCATCCCATATATACATATGTCTCTTTTTCTCATAAAACCAATATATATGTAGGGTGCTGACCCTATATATATTAAAATGTACAATCCAAACTATACATAAAAACCCTTTTTAAACTTAGAGAAATTTTTAATTGATGTTCAAATTATTTTTATTGATGTTCGTTTAAATATAATATTTAGGCCTGAACATTGCAAGCAGCATTGTTCCATATCTCGGCTTGCATAACGAAGTAGTTGCTCAGCTGAGTCAAGTTCAGGTTGGAAAGCAAGTTGTTGATGGAGGGCAACACAAACTTCTCGAACATCGGGTTGACATAAGGCTGAATCTCCTCGGTGAACAACAGAGAGAAGGAATTAATGAAGTCGTTGAAGTAGTTGTTGGCGGCAATGTCCATGAACTTGTCCCAGTTGTCGGCCTTCACATCAGCAACAAAATATTGCAGGTTGAAGTCGCTAATGCGGAGTCCGTTGGAGTTGCTCAAGCTCTGGCCAAATGTGTAGTCGCCCACGAAGCGCCAATCCGTCAGTTTCTTGTTGATCAGAACGCTCTGGCGAATGGGCAGAGGAAGACCACCTACGCTAAGAACACCCTCTACTTCGTAGGATCCCAGAATCTGAAGCTCGGGATACAACACGTCAAAGGTGGCTCGCTGGGTGTTTTCATCAAAGCTGCCGCTCAGGATCTCGAAGTTGTTGAGGCCCGAGACGCGGATGTTGCTCACATTGCCCGCAAGGCTTGTCTTTCCGTCGACGTATTTGAAAGCGTAGAAGTCGACGGTCAGTGGAGCCATGGCAGGAATATTATCGGCTGGGAAGCCACAGGGTATCATCTTCTTCCAGGCGTTGAGGAACATGTCAAGGGATTCACGATAGTTGACCATGCCCGTGTCCTGGGAGACGGGTGAGGCAGTGGTGGCGGCTACCAGGAGCGCAAGTAGGAAACACTTTGCTATCATTTTGCTTGGTTAACGGTAGAAAGAACTCTGTGAGGAATGAGCCGCACGCGTTGTCTTTTATAGTCAAAACGTTATCTTAATATGGCTCAAATGGCGCTTTGATTGATCGTATTTGAATTGGCCGTCTAGGCACTTGAGCGCGTTGTTCCATTAAGTCTTATCATGTTAAGCTGAACGATCTATCTATTATATGAGTCAACAATATAAGCAAACTATATTAAAGGTGCTACCCTTAAGATTGGGTTCATTGAAAATGAGTCACCGCTGGCAAACATGATACTTTATGTCTAAGATTTTCATTTATAATTAAATTGAATTTTTTCATATAATTCCATCCTTAAAATTGGGAATCTCCCCATGACGATGATTCTAGCTTTTAAAAGGTGAACCCATGAGATACTCCAAATAACGTATCGATCGTATTATTTGCAAAGCAATGTTGCTGATTTCTTAACAAGAATATACAAAACTGAACTTATACACACGCTCCCCGTTCTCTTCATTTGTTCATCGCACACCCCTACACAATGAAAAACCAATAGATTTCCATTTAAAATGGGCAAGCAGGGTACTTTGTTTAGTTAAAAAGGTTTGTAACATGCAGAATGATTCGTGGTCGACCCCATAAAATATATATGTTCTTGATCAGGATCAAAATTTCATTAATTTGATTCGATTGTGTGTCTGTCCTTCTTCGACAACCATAAAAACTAGAGACTTAAAACTTTTCATTTAGATTCCCCTATAGCACGCGGGTTTGTTTTGAAAAATGAATACTGAGTTCAATTTTGGAATGCATGTCCAAGCGTAAATTCTTATATAAACATAAACAGTATAAGTATATATGCAGAACTACACGGGGCTCAGGATATTCCCTAGTCAACAGTCCAGTAGAGTTTTTACTAGTTTTCTTTATTATCCGATTCTTAAACAAATTTGTATATCTTAATGGTAATAAAAAAAACCTATATCATCACGCGGGAGTTTCTTTATCTTTTCGATTTTGCTGGAATGCGGAGAGGTATTCAATATTATATGTGTAAAAATTATGTCTTCTTCCGGAAAATATCAAGTACTAAAGTTGGTAAAATCCTAGCTTATAAGACTTACGGGATGTTATCGATAACAAGCAACCAGAAAGAGTTAAGGATGTTTGTTACCTTCTACTACTGGAATTTCAAGTTCCAAGCTCGATCGACGCATTCTTAAATACATTTCCACAAAAACATTGTACGCTGTTTTTTCTATTTTGAATAAATTGTTTATAATATATTATATTATAATACTATAAACATACACCAAACATTTCATCAAAACCGAGTAACAAAATAAGCTATAATATTTCAAAGATATTTGAAAAAGAAACACAGTAATAGTGATATGTGCATGTGTATGTGTACTTGCGAGAGGTTGTGCGGAAGCAAGTGGAGTCAACATTTTCTGAACAACAAAAGTACATGGATTTCAGGGTTTCCTCTTGCCGGGCACACCCCTCTAAAGTTTTGACATTAATATAATACTTAAGATTTTGAATTTGCAATCCTGATTGTAATGTTTTTAATTGTTTTAAGTTCATCATCAACAAATACCTATTATCTATCAATATTAATATGATAATTCTCCTTAAAATCTCTTTTTTTTATCAAGACACATTTTTCATTAATATGCAAATTATATTTATTAATGTTCGTTTAAATATAATATTTAAGCCTGAACATTGCAAGCAGCATTGTTCCATATCTCGGCTTGCATAACGAAGTAGTTGCTCAGCTGAGTCAAGTCCAGGTTGGAAAGCAAGTTGTTGATGGAGGGCAACACAAACTTCTCGAACATCGGGTTGACATAAGGCTGAATCTCCTCGGTGAACAACAGAGAGAAGGAATTAATGAAGTCGTTGAAGTAGTTGTTGGCGGCAATGTCCATGAACTTGTCCCAGTTGTCGGCCTTCACATCAGCAACAAAATATTGCAGGTTGAAGTCGCTAATGCGGAGTCCATTGGAGTTGTTCAAGCTCTGGCCAAATGTGTAGTCGCCCACGAAGCGCCAATCCGTCAGTTTCTTGTTGATCAGAACGCTCTGGCGAATGGGCAGAGGAAGACCACCTACGCTAAGAACACCCTCTACTTCGTAGGATCCCAGAATCTGAAGCTCGGGATACAAGACGTCAAAGGTGGCTCGCTGGGTGTTTTCATCAAAGCTGCCGCTCAGGATCTCGAAGTTGTTGAGGCCCGAGACGCGGATGTTGCTCACATTGCCCGCAAGGCTTGTCTTTCCGTCGACGTATTTGAAAGCGTAGAAGTCGACGGTCAGTGGAGCCATGGCAGGAATATTATCGGCGGGGAAGCCACAGGGTATCATCTTCTTCCAGGCGTTGAGGAACATGTCAAGGGATTCACGATAGTTGACCATGCCCGTGTCCTGGGAGACGGGTGAGGCAGTGGTGGCGGCTACCAGGAGCGCAAGTAGGAAACACTTTGCTATCATTTTGCTTGGTTAACGGTAGAAAGAACTCTGTGAGGAATGAGCCGCACGCGTTGTCTTTTATAGTCAAAACGTTAT